>JAYESA010000009.1:135534716-136134716 GCA_036927795.1 Iris macrosiphon
TTCAGGTACCGTTTGCTCTCACCTCGTAACTCCGTTTTGGTTCCCGTCAGTTGCTACTCGTAGACTGTATAACCCTCTCGGTGCCCGTGCAACCCGCTCGGTGCATCGCGTCCTGTGTTGATCGCACACTGCAATCCAAAAACAGGAAAAATAATGCCCTGTTTCACCCCGGAACTGAGTGTGCCCCGCCAAACGGGATGACTTGATCGCGTACGGTCTTCACAGATACGTGCGTGTCATTGATACGGACTTGTAGATACTGAGTTTGAGGAATTTGGAGACCTTTGACCCTGGCACGCTTTTTGGTGCAAAGTGGCCCACATGTGGACCCCGCTTTGGCCCAAAAATGCCTTTTTTGCCTCTGTATCCAAATTGGACGTAAGGACAGGCATTTCTAGCAGTTTGATATCTTCTAAAATGGTTAGTGATGTTATTTACAGCTTTTGGAGGAGTACCCACATGATCCACTGATACCAGGATGAGTGTGGATATTCAAACATCAGGCAAGTGTACCTTGCCAAACTCTGCAGTATTATTACATATTTTTCTTGCTTTATTATATTGTTGTGCATGCTTAACCTAGGACCGTGTAACGTACTTAGCGTCCGATTATTAGTCGGGTGCCAACATCATACGCAGTGTTGGGTACTGTTATTTAGAGATTGACATTCGTGACACTTTATATTCTCGTACTTGTCTTATCAAGTACCATATGACCCAGGATACTTGACACTGTTCATGAGACAGAATATTCCCGAGATATTCGTGGTGATTCTGTATAGGATACAGGACTTGACAGAGATACTATATACATAGATACATATGACTTGTTGCATTAGTGATGATCCCGCTTGATATGGACATGAGACGTTATGGTCATGATATGCGTGGTTACATGGGGTGGGGAGAGACACACAGGCTACAGGCTATTTTATATATATATCTACTACTATTGTGAGGCCGTAGACTCTCGTAGCAGAGCTAGGCACATTATGTGTTATTACCACTACCGGCTCCCCGACACAGAGCTTGTAGTGGCTCAGCCTGAGTACTCGTGCTGCTCTCACTTGCATTTTCACTTAGATGGTTACTTACTTGCCCTATTTTTCCATTTATTTCTGTACTGCATTTATTTTGGCATGAGCTTTCTTGTACCTTGCTATGTCCCCTGAGGACCTGGATCCGGATTATGTCCCCAGGATTTGAGGACGAGATCTATCCCGAGGTATACGGGACCGGAGCAGGAGCTGATCCAGGAGCTGTACCGCCATCCGAGGATGAGGTGTTAGCCGAAGACTTCTCCTGAGCATCCATGTTTCTTGCTCAGTATTTATTTATTTATTTTAGTCATTTATTTCTGGTCTGTTGAACCATTGTATCAGATGTTTATCGGGTTGTTTCCCCGAAGCACTTTGTTGAGACTAGCTGGTGATTTATATTCCTTATTTATTCTGTGGATCATATTTTATATCTTGTGTGGATGAGATTAGTTGTGCCATGTTGTCGTAGACTTGTTTTTACAGCTTAAGTACAACCTGATGGATCCATTAAATTGGGTTTGTCCATCGGTGCGTGCTGCTGGCCATTATCACGCGTCCAGTCCCTCGGTATTTTAGGACTGGGGCGTGACATAGTTTTTGTGGTAGCCCATGCAAGTCTACGACTAAATAGTTCGGTTTCAACTTAGGGACCGAACCAGCCTGCCCTAAGGATAGAATAGATTGTAGGATCTCATCCGTTATTTAAACCATTATTGAACTCTATATCGAACTCGAAATTGTTACTTAAACTGCATCCTGTGTTGATTCCTCTGTGCCTTCTTACAGTTTATCTTTTGGTTGCAGAGAAATGGATCCCAGAAACGGAGACGAGATTCCTTTGGATACGCTACACGACGCTGTGGTTACTTATACAGACGGAGTGACTCCAGGGAATGGAGGACAAGCATCGCAGAGCGATCAGACCGGTCAGCATAATCCAAGGTTCCGGAGAGATGACATCCCACCTCCACCACAGTTCACTCCCCAGATGCCAGTTTTCCCGCCCGGACAAGCCTTGGACGGGCAACAGATGTTCCAGATGATGTATGCCATGATGCAAGCACAACAGCAGATTCAGCAAGAGGCCCATCGCCAGGAGGCAGAGTATCTGAGGACCAGCCTGGTATCCGTATTGGAGCAGGATAATCCACCAACGAGGCGAACAGCGACGGGATCTATCACCAATTTCCGTCATCTCAAGCCTCGCATATTTTCTGGTAAAGAAGGGCCAACAGAAGTTCATGAATGGCTCACTAACATTCAGCATCAGTTGGAAGCCGTTGAACTTCCGAGAGAGAAGTGGATGACTGCAGTCAGAATGCAGTTAACTGAAAATGCACATCACTGGTGGCTAGCAGAAGAAAGGAGGCTCGGACAGGACCGAGTCACTTGGGAAGAGTTCTCCAGACTCTTCCAAGAGATGTACATTCCGGCAGTTGCACGATCAGAGCTCAGAGACAAGTTCAACCGCCTCATCCAAGGCAGTATGACAGTGGAAGAATACAATGCAGAATTTATACGCCTAAGTCGCTTCGCTCCAACATTGATCTCGACAGAGGAAGAGAAAGCTGAAAAGTTCTTTGATGGACTGAAGTTCGAGCTTCAGAGATTGATTGGCTCGGTCGCACCTACATCTTATACCGAGGTCCTTGCAGCAGCACGATGCATGGAGCGCGTCACTAGAAGGGAATCGAATCTGAAGAGGCCAACCACATCCGCACCAACCAAGACAGCACCAGGAGATTCTACAAACGGTTCCAGAGGAGTATACCGGAGAGAGCAGCACACAGGGCCATATCTCTTCCTACCTGTCACCACTGCGGCAAGGTAGGAAACATTGAGAGAGAGTGCAGGCGTAAATTGAGACTATGCCTGCTTTGTGGATCAAACCAGCATCTATCCAAAGACTGCACTAAACATAGAGACGGAGCATCGAGACTGGCCTTGCCTGCACCACGACTAGCTTATCCAGCAGTAGGAGCATAGCAGACAGGAGTTGGAGGCGTCAGGCCACCAGCCCCAGGAGGAAACCAGCATAGACCACCACTGGCTCCACAGGCAGCCCTATTTCAGCAGCAGCAGCAGCAGAGAGGTCCAGCACAGGGAAGAGGTCAGGCATTCATATTAGCTGTCGAGCAGGAAGCTACTGCGGGCGAGGTCATCGCAGGTACTATTCTAGTAGCTTCATTACCAGCGGTAGCATTATTTGATTCTAGAGCATCGCATTCATTTATAGCAGCTAGCTTTGTAGCCACCCATAGAGTAGCTACCGCACCCCTTCCGAAGATGAAGAGAATTCTTATGGGAGGTAGAATTATTCCGGTTAGTGACGTCTGTAGATTATGTTCTGTAATAGTTTGTGGAAGAGAAATACGAGCCCAATTTCTGATCTTTTCTATGCCTGACTATGATGTCGTACTTGGTATGGACTGGTTAAGTCAGTACCATGCGACTCTTGATTGTCGGCTTGGAAGGGTTATATTTAGACCGCCTGGCCATCCAGAATTTGAATTTCTTCGAGGAGCAGTAGAGCAAGGAGTTCAGCCTACTCTTAGGGTACTATCTGTAGAAGGGGAGACAGGTTACCCAAGAGTCATATCAGAATTTATGGATGTATTTCCTGATGATCTTCCAGGTTTACCACCTGGTCGGGAAATAGAATTCATAATAGACTTAACTCCAGGAGCAGAGCCTATCACTTTATCAGTATATCAGCTGGCACCTAAGGAGTTAGTGGAGTTGAAAGAACAGGTTGACGACCTTCTGGAGAAGGGTTTCATTCGGCCCAGTGTTTCACCTTGGGGAGCACCCATATTATTTGTGCCAAAGAAGGATAGAACAGTACGGTTATGCATTGACTACAGGGCACTGAATGCTGTGACCATCAAGAACAGGTATCCCTTACCACGCATTGATGATCTATTCGATCAGTTGAGTGGTGCAAGGGTATTTTCGAAGATTGACCTTCGATCCGGCTATCATCAGATCAAAGTAAGGAAGGAAGACATCCCGAAGACAGCTTTCAGGACTAAGTATGGACATTATGAGTTCTTGGTAATGCCGTTTGGTTTAACCAACGCGCCAGCAGTGTTTATGAGTTTAATGAACAGTCTTTCATCAGTTCTTGGATAAATTCGTGGTGGTGTTCATTGACGACATTCTCATATATTCCAAGAGCCATGAAGAGCACGAGGATCATCTCAGAATCGTGTTAGAGACCTTGAGACAGGAGAAGTTATACGCCAAACTTAGTAAGTGTGAGTTCTGTATGGACAAAGTACCTTTCTTGGGACATATCATCTCAGGAGAAGGACTTTCAGTGGATCCAGAGAAAGTTGCGGTAATAGAGACTTGGCCTACACCCACATCAGTTGCAGAGGTGAGAAGTTTTCTCGGACTTGCAGGATATTACCGAAGGTTTGTAAAAAAATTCTCGAGGATTGCAGAACCGATGACGAAGCTGACACGTAAAGATCAGGAGTTTATATGGACAGAAGACTGCCAGAAGGCCTTCGAAGAGTTGAAGAGAAGATTGACAACAGCACCTGTCTTGACTCTTCCTTCAGGGTCAGGAGGTTTTGTTGTTTACAGCGATGCATCAGGTAGCGGATTGGGATATGTTTTGATGCAACATAGCAAAGTCATTGCTTATGCATCGAGACAGTTGAAGGTTCACGAGAAGAACTACCCAACACACGATCTGGAGTTAGCAGCAGTTATATTTGCATTAAAGATTTGGAGGCACTACCTTTATGGGGAAAAAGTAGACATCTTTACAGATCACAAAAGTCTGAAGTATGTATATACTCAGAAGGAGCTTAACATGAGGCAGAGACGTTGGCTTGAACTGATGGTAGATTTTGATATAGATCTGCAGTATCATCCGGGAAAGGCGAACGTCGTTGCAGACACACTCAGCAGGAAGCCTACGGCTTATTTCTTGACGATGCAGCCCGAGATATTGAAAGATCTACAGGAGCTTCAGATAGAGGTTATCTTACCAGGACAGAATGGCTTGATGGCTAATCTTAAAATTCAGTCATCACTCGTGGAGAAGATTAAGGAGGCATTGCCCACCGATGCTAGATTTAGAAGGTTGAAAGAGAGGACAGAAGCGGGCATGCAGACAGGACTTCGCATACACGAAGATGGGACATTGAGGTTCAGAAATCGCCTGTATGTTCCAAATGGAGAATTGAGATAGGAGTTAATGACTGAAGCACATAGCTCTATATACTTTGTTCACCCAGAAGGAACCAAGATGTACCGAGACTTGAGACAATATTACTGGTGGCATGGGATGAAAAGGGAGATTGCAAGATTTGTGGCCAAATACTTAGTCTGCCAGCAAGTAAAGGCCGAGCATCAGAGGACTGCAGGTATGTTACAGCCACTCCCGATATCGGAATGGAAGTGGGAGCATATCACGATGGATTTTGTCACAGAATTTCCGATGAGCCCCAGCGGAAGAGACGCAGTATGGGTTATAGTGGATCGACTCACTAAATCGGCACATTTCTTGCCATTTAGAGTTGGACAGTCCACAGAGGTACTAGCCGACATGTATATGCGTCAAATTGTCAAATTACATAGAGTGCCTGTTAGTATTGTATCGAATCGAGATTCGAGATTTACATCTCATTTCTGGAGAAGCATGCAAGAGAGTCTGGGCACCAGACTCAAATTCAGCACAGCTTACCACCCGCAGACAGATGGCCAATCAGAGCGCACCATTCAGATCTTGGAGGACATGTTGCGATCATGTATGCTAGACTTTGGAGGATCTTGGGAAGATCATTTGCACTTAGTGGAGTTCTCCTACAACAACAGTTATCAGGCTAGCATTCAGATGGCACCATTCGAGGCATTATACGGAAGGAAGTACAGATCGCCTATATGTTGGAGTGACGTTGGTGAACATCAAATACTGGGTCCAGAATTGGTAACACAGACAGTGGAAAAGGTGAAACAGATTCAGAATCATCTACGAGCAGCTCAGGACAGACAGAAGCATTGGGCAGATACCCACAGACGTCCCCTAGAGTTTAAAGAAGGAGAGTACGTATTCTTGAGGATTTCGCCCACTCGTGGTACTATCAGATTCGGAAGCAGAGGCAAGTTGAGCCCAAGGTATATTGGGCCATTTGACATTCTAGAGCGCGTTGGTGAGGTAGCTTATCATCTTGTATTACCTCCATCCATAGAGGGAGTGCATGACGTATTCCACGTCTCGCAACTGCGAAGGTACGTGACCGACCCAAGTCACATAGTCGATCATTCAGAGATCGCAGTAGGCCCAAGCTTGAGATATGAAGAACAACCAGTTGGCATCCTCGACGTCAGTGAGAAGACATTGCGGGGACAGACACTCAGACTGGTCCGTGTAGCTTGGAAACATCATTCTCCTGGAGAATCGACTTGGGAACGAGAAGATAATATGCGTCAGTGCTACCCCCACTTGTTTGAGGAGGCAGTTGTAAACTAAGCAACCTTGTATTTTTATAGTTTTCTTTAGTAGCTTATTCTTGATTACGAGGACGCAATCCTCTTAAGGGGGTAGATTGTAAATATCCTAATTTTTTCAGAATAATTTTAATATAAATTCCCCGGATTTTCGGTATTTTTCTGGATGAAGAAGCAAGGTAATTATGAGTTAAGGATTTTTAAATACAGTTTATTGGTATTAAAATATTATAGAAATAATATATTGTGATGCAAAATGGAAAACTGAACATGGGGTATTTTTCGGTGAATTTATTGGACTCCGGAGACGCGTTTAAAGCCTTGAAAACTATTGGATGACTGAACCAAACCAGCATATTGGGTCGGGTTGGGTCGGATCTGACCCGAAACCCATTGGGAAACCCTACCCGCTTGAGTACTGTAGCAGTATAAGAATTCCCGTTCTTGGCGTGCGTGCCAGCCGCAACTCTCGAATTCACCACCACCGACCCCTGAGATCGACTTCACCACCCTCGCCGTCGATCTCCACTACCGGCTCCACCTACTCCTCTTCCTTCCTCCCAGCGCTGCAACGCCCCGTCAACGAGCCACTTTTCCCTGAGCAAGTTCGACTTTTCCTTGCCGATCGACTCTTTCCTTACTCGCGCGGCCGCCGTCCCCTGTTTGCCTCCCATCCCGAACGACGCCGACCCCATCCTCCGCCCTAGACCGCCGCTCGAACCCCGCCGACCGATCCCCTCTGCGGAGTCCCCGACCGGTCGACCTTTCCCACCGCTCAGGCCGACGAGCCGACTCTGCTTCGCCCCGTCCATGAGCCGCCCTCGCCGACCGGAGCAGTTGCTGTCCGACAGTTCTCCGGCAACTCCCTGAGCCCATGACCGGACACAATAATTCAATACGGACGCAAGTTGACCCTCGGACATGTGGAATTCAGCGTTCACGGAGCCCAGTTCAGGTACCATTTGCTCTCATCTCATAACTCTATTTTGGTTTTCGTCAGTTGCTACTCGTAGACTATATAACCCTCTCAGTGCCCGTGCAACCCGCTCGGTGTATCGCGTCCTGTGGTGATCGCACACTGCGATCCAAAAACAGGAAAAATAATGCCCTGTTTCACCCCAGAACTGAGTGCGTCCCGTCAAACGGAATGACTTGGTCATGTGCGGTCTTCACAGATACGTGTGCGTCGTTGATACGGACGTATGGGATTTTACAGAAGCTGATTCGGATGTGCGAGCACACCGGAATTAGTGCGTATCTGCGGACAACGCCCCGTATCTGACTTTTCTGGAACATGCTGTAACTTTGTGTACACACGTTGGATCGAGATGAAACTTGCGCCATCGGACTCGTAGCAACACGCTGGTCCTGTGACCCAAGTTTGGTCCGATTCTGAGAACGTTGACAAAATTGCGTATCGTGGGCCCCACAAGCTCCACTTGACGGGCAATTTTGTGATCGGCTCATCGGAATCCAATTCTGGAAGTTCCGTTGGGTTTGTATCATCGTTCCTGACTTGTAGACACTGAGTTTGAGGAATTTAGAGACCTTTGACCCTGGCACGCTTTTTGGTGCAAAGTGGCCCACATGTGGACCCCGCTTTGGCCCGAAAATGCCTTTTTTGCCCCTGTGTCCAAATTGGACGTAAGGACAGGCATTTCTAGCAGTTTGATATCTTCTGAGACGGTTAGTGATGTTATTTACAGCTTTTGGAAGAGTACCCACATGATCCACTGATACCAGGACGAGTGTGGATATTCAAACATCAGGCAAGTGTGCCTTGCCAAACTCTGCAGTATTATTACATATTTTCCTTGCTTTATTATATTGTTGTGCATGCTTAACCTAGGACCGTGTGACATACTTAGCGTTCGATTATTAGTCGGGTGCCAACACCGTACGCAGTGTTGGGTACTGTCATTTAGAGATGGACATTCGTGACACTTTATATTCTCGTACTTGTCTTATCAAGTACCATATGACCCAGGACACTTGACACTGTTCATGAGACAGAATATTCCCAAGATATTCGTGGTGATTCTGTATAGGATACAGGACTTGACAAAGATACTATATACATAGATACATATGACTTATTGCATTAGTGATGATCCCGCTTGACATGGACATGAGACGTTATGGTCATGATATGCGTGGTTACATAGGGTGGGGAGAGACACACAGGCTACAGGCTGTTTTATATATATATCTACTACTATTATGAGGTCGTAGACTCTCGTAGCAGAGCTAGGCACATTACGTGTTATTACCACTACCGGCTCCCCGACACAGAGCTTGTAGTGGCTCAGCCTGAGTACTCGTGCTGCTCTCACTTGCATTTTCACTTAGATGGTTACTTACTTGCCCTATTTTTCCATTTATTTCTGCACTGCATTTATTTTGGCATGAGCTTTCTTATACCTTGCTATGTCCCCTAAGGACCTGGATTCGGATTATGTCTCCAGGATTTGAGGACGAGATCTATCCCGAGGTATACGGGACCGGAGCAGGAGCTGATCCATGAGCTGTACCACCATCCGAGGACGAGGTGTTAGCCGAAGACTTCTCCTGAGCATCCATGTTTCTTGCTCAGTATTTATTTATTTATTTCAGTCATTTATTTCTGGTCTGTTGAACCATTGTATCAGATGTTTATCGGGTTGTTTCCCCGAAGCACTTTGTTGAGACTAGCTGGTGATTTATATTCCTTATTTATTCTGTGGATCATATTTTATATCTTGTGTGGATGAGATTAGTTGTGCAATATTATCGTAGACTTGTTTTTACAGCTTAAGTACAACCTAATGGATCTATTAAATTGGGTTTGTCCATCGGTGCGTGCTGCTGGCCATTATCACGCGTCCGGTCCCTCGGTATTTTGGGACTGGGGCGTGACAATCAGCGGGGCCTATGGGATCACCGGGGCCTGGGGTGGTGGCTGCTCTCCAGGTGGTCCTTGGGATGTCTTCTCTCTCAGTGCGATGGCGAATGGCACTATGGCACCGTATGCCTCGCGTCCACTGCGCAATTTTATCTCACTGCAAGAGATAGAACTATATTAAAGAGTACAGAAACAAGAAAACATGATGCAGATATTCTGTCACGCCCAGTCCCAAAATATCGAGGGATTGGACACGTGGCAATGGCCAACAGCACACACCGATGGACAAACCCAATTTAATGGATCCATTGGGGCATACTTAAGCTGTATTATAATGATCAGGGTTTACTAATCTCATCCACAGAATAAACACAACAATATCAACAAAAAGTATTAAACAACACCCAGTCATAAGTAAATAAAATCGGGGAATAACCCGATATTAAGTCTGTTACAAATGTTCAATTAAACAGGAATAAAAGGGTTTATTTGCCAAAATAAACTGAGCATAGAGAAGCAGATGTTCAGGAAAAGTCCTCAGCGATCACCTCGTCCTCAGGTACTGGTACTGTTCCGAGAAGTGCTCCTGTTCCGTACACCTCAGGATAGATATCCTCTGCTAATCCTGGGGACATAATCCAGATCCAGGTCCTCAGGGGACATAGCAAGGTACAAGATAACTCAAGCCAAAATAAATGCAGTGCAATAGTAAATGAAATAAATAGGGTAAACTATATAACCATCTATGTGAAATGCAAGTTGAGAGCATCACTAGAACTTAGGCTGTTACCACTACAAGCTCTGTGTCGGGGAGCCGGTAGCAGTTATACTATGCTATGTAATTTACTATGTTGTGGCCTATATATATATAATCAGCCTGTAGCCTGTGTGTCTCTCCCCACCCAATGTAACCACACGTCTCATGTCCATAACGTCTCATGTCCATGTCACGCGAGATCATAGCTAATGCAATAAGTCATATAATCTCTAAGAATATAATGTCTATGTCAATCATGTATCCTACACAGAATCACCATAAATATCTCAGGAAGATTCTGTCATATGTATGGTGTCAAGTGTCCTGGGTTATAATGTACTTGATATAACAAGTACTAGAATGTAAAGGGTCACGAATGTCCATCTCTAGATGACGTACACAACTCCGCGTACGGGGTCGGCACCCGACTATTAATCAGACGCTAAGTAAGTCACACGGTCCTAGGTTTAAGCATGTACAATAATTATAATTAAGTCCAAATAATATGTAACAAAAACTGCAAGTTGGCAAGGTACACTTGCCTGGGGTTGGAATACCAGTAGTTGTCCCTGTATCAGTGGGTCCTGTAGGTACTCCTCCAAAAGCTGAAATGAACATTATCAACAGTCTCAGAAAATATAAAATAGCTAGAAATGTCTGTCCTTAGGTCCAATTTGGACACAAGGGCAAAAATGATATTTTCTGGTCAAAGCGGGGTCCACATGTGGGCCGCTTTGCACCAAAAAATGGGTCAGGGTCAAAGGTCTCCAAATTTGTCCAACTTAGTATCAACAAGTCAGGAATAATGATACGAACCCAACAGAACTTCCAGAATTCGATTACGATGAGCCGATCTCAAAATCGCACGTCAAGTGGAGCTTGTGGGGCCCACGATACGCGATTTTGTCAACGTTTTCAGAATCAAACCAAACTTGGGTCAGATGACCAACGTATTGCTACGAGTCCGATGGCACAAGTTTCGTTTCGATCCGACGTGTATACACAAAGTTATGACGTGTTCCAGAATGGACGGATACGGGACGTTGTCGGTGGATACGCGTTGATTCCGGTGTGCACGCACATCCAAATCAACTTCTGCAAAATCCCGCATGTCCGTATCAACAGCGCGCACGTTTTGGTGAAGACCGCATGCGACCAAGTCATCCCGTTTGGCGGGACATACTCAGTTCCGGGGTGAAACAGGGCGTTGGTTTTCCTGTTTTTGGATCGCGGTTCGCAATCAACACAAGACGCGATGCACCGAGCGGGTTACACGAGCATCGAGAGGGTTACACAGTCTACGTGACATAACTGATGGTACAGAAATTGGGGCAGCGAGGAGAGAGAAATGGGTACCTGAACAGGGCTCCAAAAACTGAGTTGCACGTGTCCGCGTTCGAGTCTACCGTATCCGGTCACTGTGTCCTGGTTAGGGTTTAGGGTTCTGTTGTGTCCGAGCTCGCCGGAGGCTACGCTGGACGGGGAAGGGTGTCGCCGGATTCGTCGGGGACGGAGCTGCGGGAGGCCGGGGCTCACTGGTGGAGGCGACGGCGGGTGCTGCGGGTGTTTGGAGGCGTCGAGCTCGGCTGGGGTGGGCTGGAGTCGAGCTCTGCGGGGCTGGGCGGAGGAGAGGGCTTCTGGTGGCGGCGAGGTCGGGCTAGGGCTGGTGGAGGATGGCCGGAGTCGGGGGTTCTAGCCGGAGAAGAAGGGGAAGGAAGAATTCGGTGGCCGGCTGCGGGTTATATAGAGGGAAAGGAAAGGAGATCGACCGGGAGTTAACGGAATAGGAAGAGGAGGCGTCGGGGGTTGCCGGAAGAGGAAGGGGAAGTGGCCGGCATTGGGAGAAGGTGAAGAGGGAAGGTCTCCGGCGGCCACGGCGGCAGAAACGGCCGCCGGAGAGGAAGAGTCGGGAAGGAGAAGGGATTGGGGGTTAGGGCTCCAAACGGGTCGGGTCTTAAGCGGGTCGGGTCGGACCCGGATTCGACCCGCTAAGATTGGGTTGGTTTGGTTTGGTCAGACCGGTCGTTTCGGGTCAATTGGTTTGGTTTAATTAGGTTTAATTGAACCGGGTTCAGGTTTAATTAGGTTTAATTAAGCAATAGTTTTTAGGGCTTTAAAAATACTTCCGGGGTCCAATAAATTTCCGAAAAATTACCCTATGTCTAGTTTTTTATTTTACACCATAAAATATTATTTTTATAATATTTTAATATTAATAAATATTATTTAAAAATCACTTAATTTTTAAAATACCTAGGTTTTAATTTCATAAAAAGATCAGAAAATTATGGAAAATTCCAAATTAAAATTTCTTAAAAATCAGGGGATTTACAATCTACCTCCCTTAAGAGGATTGCGTCCTCGCAATCAAAGAATAACCGGTCAACAGAGATGACACGGTTGCAAACATTTTTCGAAGCACATTACTATCAAGAAGAATCAACGTTGAGGGTGTAAGAATAACACATAGGGAAAATCATTTTCCTAAGTGATGGAAGTTATACAATTTCCTGGATGAAGGAAATCTAGAAAATTACAGTTTTAGAAAACCAGGTTTATCCTTTATAAAAACATATTAGACTAACAATTATAAAACATTCTAAGTTATTTAGCAAGTTCAAAAATTACTAGGTTAACACTAGGTTATCTATTATTAGCAAGTTTAAAACTGTAGGTTAAGTCTAAGGTCACGAACCAGCAGGCACGAACTAAAGCAATACTAGAAACAGAAAACTAAAAAAACTTACGCGCATTAGCTACTCCATGATTCTACGCGTCCTCCAAAGTCATCGCGAAAGCTTGTCCTCGTCCTTGAGGTGGTGCCCTTTGCTGCTGCTGGGCCTGTTGGAAGAGTGCTGCTTGTGGTGCCAAGGGTGGCCTCAGCTGATACCCTCCTGGGGCAGGTAGAGTTTGTTGGTTTGTCCTTGGTGCTCCTCCTCGATGCTGAGGACAATCCTTGGCTAAGTGTTGATTGGTTCCGCAAATCAAGCATAATCCCAACTTGCGTCTGCAGTCCTTCTCAATATGGCCTGCCTTGCCACAGTATTGACATATAGATAATATCTGCGGAGAGGCTCTGGGTGGCTGGTGTATGTGAGGTCTCTTTGCAGCTTCTTTTTGTGGTACTTTGGCTGATGTGGAAGACCGTTTCAGACTGGTCTCTCTCCTGGTGACACATTCCATGCGTCGAGCTGCAGTAAGAACGTCCGAGTAAGAGGTAGGTACGACGGATCCGATGAGTCTCTGTAGCTCGAAGTTTAGTCCATCGAAGAACTTCTCAACCTTCTCTTCTTCCGTTGGGATCAAAGTAGGGGCGAAGCGACTTAGACGAATGAATTCTATGTTGTACTCTTCCACTGTCATACTGCTCTGAGTGAGGCGATTGAACTTGTCCCGAAGTTCTGATCGAGCGATAGCCGGAATGTACATCTCCTGGAAGAGTCTGGAAAACTCTTCCCAAGTGACTTGGTCTGGTCCGAGCCTGGTCTCTTCAGATAGCCACCAGTGATGAGCATTGTCCGTCAACTGCATTCTAACGGCGGTCATCCAACGTTCTCTTGGAAGCTCAGCTGCTTCCAACTGATATTGTATGTTGGTGAGCCACTCATAAACTTTTGTTGGTCCCTCTTTGCCAGAAAAGGTACGGGGCTTGAGCTGACGAAAATCAATGATAGAACCCGTCGCTGGTCGCCTGGCTTGTGGGTTCACCTGCTCCAATGCGGTTACTAGGCTGGTCATCAAATACTCCGCCTCATGACGCTGAGTCTCTTGATGAATTTGTTGTTGGGCTTGCATCATTGCGTAGATCATTTAAAATATCTGTTGCCCGTCTATAGGTTGCCCTTGTGGGAATACGGGCATTGGTGGAACGAACTACAGAGGCGGCGGAATGTCATCACGTCGGAACCTGGAAGTATGCTGGCCCACTTGATTGCTTTGAGCTGACTGTCCTCGGTCTTCGGGTGTTACTCCTTCATCATAGGTGACCACTACATCGTGCGGTGTACCTAAAGGATTCTCGTTGCCAGTTCTCGGATCCATTGCTCTGCATCAAAAGTAAACTATAAGAGGCGCACAGGAATCAAGGCAAGATGCAAGTCAAAAATTTAATTCGAATACGATATAGATATCAAGAACGATTCAAGCAAGTGGATGAGATCCTAAAAACTTATCATATTCTTATTGCAGGCATGTTCGGTCCCTAAGTTGAAATCGAACAATTTAGTCGTTGACCTGCATGGGCTACTACAAAAACTTTGTCACGCCCCAGTCCCAAAATATCGAGGGACTGGACACGTGGCAATGGCCAGCAGCACACACCGATGGACAAACCCAATTTAATGGATCCATCGGGGCATACTTAAGTTGTATTACAATGATCAGGGTTTACTAATCTCATCCACAGAATAAACACAGCAATATCAACAAAAAGTATTAAACAACATCCAGTCATAAGTAAATAAAATCGGGAAATAATCCGATATTAAGTCTGTTACAAATGTTCAATTAAACAGGAATAAAAGAGTTTATTTGCCAAAATAAACTGAGCATAGAGAAGCAGATGTTCAGGAAAAGTCCTCAGCGATCACCTCGTCCTCAGGTACTGGTACTGTTCCGAGAAGTGCTCCTGTTCCGTACACCTCAGGATAGATATCCTCTGCTAATCATGGGGACATAATCCAGATCCAGGTCCTCAGGGGACATAGCAAGGTACAAGATGACTCAAGCCAAAATAAATGCAGTGCAATAGTAAATGAAATAAATAGGGTAAACTATATAACCATCTATGTGAAATGTAAGTTGAGAGCATCACTAGAACTTAGGCTGATACCACTACAAGCTCTGTGTCGGGAAGCCGGTAGCAGTTATACTATGCTATACAATTTACTATGTTATGGCCTATATGTATATAATCAGCCTATAGCCTGTGTGTCTCTCCCAACCCAATATAACCACACATCTTATGTCCAAAACGTCTCATGTCCATGTCACGCGAGATCATAGCTAATACAACAAGTCATATAATCTCTAAGAATATAATGTCTATGTTAATCCTGTATCCTACACAGAATCACCATAAATATTTCAGGAAGATTCTGTCATATGTATGGTGTCAAGTGTCCTGGGTTATAATGTACTTGATATAACAAGTACTAGAATGTAAAGGGTCACGAATGTCCATCTCTAGATGACGTACACAACTCCGCGTACGGGGTTGGCACCCGACTATTAATCGGACGCTAAGTAAGTCACACGGTCCTAGGTTTAATCATGTACAATAATTATAATTAAGTCCAAGTAATATGTAACAAAAACTGCAAGTTGGCAAGGTACACTTGCCTGGGGTTGGAATACCAGTAGCTGTCCCTGTATCAGTGGGTCCTGTAGGTACTCCTCCAAAAGCTGAAATAAACATTACCAATGGTCTCAGAAAATATGAAATAGCTAGAAATGCCTGTCCTTAGGTCCAATTTGGACACAAGGGCAAAAATAATATTTCCTGGTCAAAGCGGGGTCCACATGTGGGCCGCTTTGCACCAAAAAATGGGTCAGGATCAAAGGTCTCCAAATTCATCCAACTTAGTGTCAACAAGTCAGGAATGATGATACGAACCCAACGGAACTTCCAGAATTGGATTCCGATGAGCCGATCTCAAAATTGCCCGTCAAGTGGAGCTTGTGGGGCCCACGATACGCGATTTTGTCAACGTTCTCAGAATCGAACCAAACTTGGGTCACATGACCAGCGTATTGGTACGAGTCCGATGGCACAAGTTTCGTTTTGATCTGACGTCTATACACAAAGTTATGACGTGTTCCAGAAAGGGCAAATACGGGACGTTGTCGGCGGATACGCGTTGATTCCGATGTGCACGCACATCCAAATTAACTTCTGCGAAATCCCGCACATCCGTATCAACAGCGTGCACATTTCAGTGAAGACCGCACGCGACTAAGTCGTCCCGTTTGGCGGGGCGTACTCAGTTTCGGGGTGAAATTGGGCGTTGGTTTTCCTGTTTTTGGATCGCGGTTCGCGATCGCCACAGGACGCATGCACCGAGCGGGTTACACAGGCATCGAGAGGGTTACATAGTCTACGCGACACAACTGACGGTATAGAAATCGGGGCAGCGAGGAGAGAGAAATGGGTACCTGAATAGGGCTCCAAAAACTGAGTTGCGCGTGTCCGCGTTCGAGTCTACCGTGTCCGGTCACTGTGTCCTGGTTAGGGTTTAGGGTTCTGTTGTGTCCGAGCTCGCCGGAGGCTACGCTGGACGGGGATGGGTGTCACCGGAGTCATCGGGGATGGAGCTGCGGGAGGCCGGGGCTCACTGGTGGAGGCGGCGGCGGGTGCTGCGGGTGTTTGATGGCGTCGAGCTCGGCTGGGGTGGACTGGAGTCAAGCTCTGCGGGGCTGGGCGGAGGAGAGGGCTTCTGGTGGCAGCGAGGTCGGGCTAGGGCTGGTGGAGGATGGCCGGAGTCGGGGGTTCTAGCCGGAGAAGAAGGGGAAAGGGAGAATTCGGTGGCCGGCTGCGGGTTATATAGAGGGAAAGGGAAGGAGATCGGCCGGAAGTTGACGGAATAGGAAGAGGAGGCGCCGGGGGTTGCCGGAAGAGGAAGGGGAAGTGGCCGGCGTTGGAGGAAGGTGAAGAAGGAAGGTCTCCGGCGGCCACGGCGGTGGAAACGGCCACCGGAGAGGAAGAGTCGGAAAGGAGAAGGGATTGGGGGTTAGGGCTCCAAACGGGTCGGGTCTTAAGCGGGTCGGGTCGGACCCGGATCCGACCCGCTAAGATTGGGTTGGTTTGGTTTGGTCAGACCGGTCGGTTCGGGTCAATTGGTTTGGTTTAATTAGGTTTAATTGAACCGGGTTCAGGTTTAATTAGGTTTAATTAAACAATAGTTTTTAGGGCTTTAAAAATACTTCCGGGGTCCAATAAATTTCCGGAAAATTATCCTATGTCTAGTTTTTCATTTTACACCATAAAATATTATTTTATAATATTTTAATATTAATAAACATCATTTAAAAATCATTTAATTTTTAAAATACCTAGGTTTTAATTTCAGAAAAAGATCAGAAAATTACAGAAAATTGTGGAAAATTCCAAATTAAAATTTCTTAAAAATCAGGGGGTTTAGATATTCAAAAATACGAAGGAGGTTCAAAGACGTAATCAAAGTGGATGAGACCTAGTAATTTCTATCCTATTGCAGGCTCGCTGGGCATGTTACCATACCACTAGCGATAAACATGACCTGCATGGGCCACCACTAAAACCATGTCACGCCCCAGTCCCAAATATACGGGACCAGGCCACGTGGCATTGGCCAGATAATACGACTCCGAAGGATTATCCAATTTAATGGACCCAACGAAACGTACTACGCTGTCCTAAAATACTAATAAGTCTAATACTAACATACATCAGGTAAATGTCTAATCTCATCCACAATATAACAAGAAGTACTGAAATAAATACTAGAAAATAAGTGCGGAGTCTGAAATATCATAGTACAATCCAAATATGTCTGATGAGAACAAACCTACTACAAATGATGAAATAAGAGTACTGAAAGACATATAAGAGAATATGACTAGAGCATCAGCTAACTAGATAAGGATGCTCTGGCCCTAGGCGAAAGGCCTACCAGTGATCAAGGAAACTCTGATGGTAGCACCTCAAGCTCCTCCTCAGACGCGTACCTCGTCTCCTGCCCTGGCCCGTACACGGTAGGATAGTATGCCTCGTCCAAATCTGGAAGGGAACCAGGTCCTCAGAGGGACGTAACAAGATACAAAAATACATGTCGAATATAAATACTGAATAAAATAAAGGGTTGTGCTAACCATCTAAGTGAATGCAATGTGAGGACAACCTTGGTACGTATGGGTAGGTGTAGACATAACGTCCACACTCCGAAGAGCATGGTATCTCTACATGTAACGTCCATCGTTCCGAAGAATGAGGTATCTACAAATATTTACGTCCGTATCACTCCGAAGAACGCGGTATTTGTATAAAGGAAGTCATTGGATCTGTGGCTTCTCTGGATACTACGAATTCTAATGTGTGTATCCCATACGCCTACCAGTTGTCCTCACGGCCCGATGTAGATATACAAGTCGAATACACGATGTGCATACCACGTAACTACATGCCAAGTCTCAACTAATTAGATAACCCTGATTATGTACTAAACCGTGATGCATGTCACACACACCGATAGCTAGTCGGGTACGCAAACCCATATCCTAACATGAGTTTGTCATCGTGATGCGTGTAAAAGTGTCAGGGTCTAGGAAGATATCAAAATATCCACATAATGGTAGGTGAGTCTACTAGAGACTAAGTCAATACACTATACATCGACGCATTCGTCGACTGCACCCGAGTCATTCTCGGACGTGCACAGTTATATGTAATATTGTAATAAGATATCATACAACTATTTATAATTTAAATTAAACAGTAAATCAGGCAAGGTATACTTGCCTGGGTCCTCAAGCTGCGAGTACCAAAATCATGCTCCCGAAGTCTTGCCTGAACGGTCCAGCGATCCTATACATATAATATAATATAATATAATATAATCGTCAGTCATTACACTAGTACGCACGGAAATTATAACTATACTGTACTTAGGAACTGACGAAGGGGGGTCACGACTGGTCAACTAGCAGGGTCGCGTGTGCAAGCAGCTAATATGCACAAGTATCCTGTCCTCAAATACTGTGCACAGCAAAAGTATAAGTTACCAAATATGCTATAAAACTAAATGACCTATAACACAAAAATACAAGTCCTAGTTAACATGTTAGTGTGTACAAAGCTAGTTTGTCTAAACCCTAAGTCAACACAAGTATTCATATTAAATAACCATATTTCTCTATGAGGTAATCACTAACACTAATTTTATTCTAACACATGTACATCTATACACAATACACAAAGGTTCACTACTACACATGTAGAAAGGAAGGGTAAATGTATACCTAGTCGATCGTGTCCGGGGGTGTCCGCGGCTCGTCAGCGGCCTGCCTCCGGCGAGGGAGGATGGAGCTCCGACAAGTACAGCACACTCTGGCAGCAGCTGCGGCTAAGGCAGCAGCTTGCAACAGCAGCGACAGCGTTTGGGTCGGTGGTGGCGGGTTGCTGGCGACGGGGGAAGGGTCATGGGAGGATGGTGGCTAAGGTGGTGGTGGTCTCCAACGAAGATCGGGGGAGTTGATAGGGTACGAGTGATGGTGATGATGGTGTTGGTGATAAGGACGACGGTGGTGGAGACGACGGTGGTGGCGATGATGGTTGTTAATGGTGGTAGATACAGTGAGGTGGGGATGATGGTGGTGGAGATGAATAGAGTCAAGGTGGCTAAGGTAGTAGATGAAAGGTGGTAGGGGGAGACGGGTGGTGGCTGCGGGGTATTCATGTGATGATGGTGTTGCTGATGGTGGTCGTGACGATGATGTCGGTGGTGATGGTGACGACGGTGGTTGTGGGGAGATGGTGATGATGTTGGCGGTAGAGACGGTGGTGACGGTGGCAGTGGAGGTGGCTGTCTGTGGTGGCGGTGGGGGTGACTGGGGAAGAAGGGGTCGGGTGAGGAGAAGTCGGCTTGTTGATGGTGATGGTAATGATGATGACGGTGAATGGAGGTGGCAGAGACGGCTGACAGTGGAGGAAGGCGGCGGGTTAGCAGTGGTCGAGGGCGGTGTCGAGGGGCAGGTGGTGGAGATGACTGGTCGGAGAGGGCTGCTCGTAGGTGGTGGTCGGGGTAGAAGGGGGAAGTGGCCGGGTGAAGGAGAGTAGGGGTTTTTTAGGGTTTCGGTTTGGTGATATAAGTGGCTGTAGGTTTTAGGAGAGAGAGGGTGTATATATAGGAGAGAGAGAGAGAGAGAGGGGGAGGCTCTCCTTAGGATTAGGGCTGACTGGGTATTTTTTTAGGGATGAGGAAACCTCTACATGAAGGAATGGAGGGTGGAGATGGCCTTGGTGATGGGGGGTTTGAAATGGAGGGTGGAGATGTAAGGGGATAAAGTTGTATGAAGTACAACAAATAGGGAAGAAAATTTTGGGTGGACCAGTCAAAGAGGAGGGAAGGGTTTCTTCATGGAGTAGACCCAATGAGGGGTGGACACCTCATTGCATATTTGTATAAAAGTTCCTAACAATTGGGAAATTATACAAATAATAGAATTTTGGATTTGATGAGACAAAATACCATATTTGGTGTGATGTATTGGGCTAAAATGGTGTATGGTGTTTAGTATGACCTTGAGGGTGTGAGTGGGGGTTTGGGTTGGAGTTGGGTATAGTTTTGGGTGAGGTTGGATCCTTACACCAATTTAATTAAAATTAGTATAAGTGGTGCTCTTTAATTAAATGGAAATACATAGGGTTAAAATTGGGTGGGACACAAGTGTCATGGACGTAGTAGACTCAGAATAAAATATTGTCATAAATTGGGTTGCACAAAATGGATCGAGGTTGTGTCTCCAATTTCGATTAGAACGGACAAAGATGCAAAGTTGGATTTATTTGAATTTAAAAACGGATGTTTGTAACAAATATTGTGCTACTAAAATGAAGAACAAGAGAGAGTATTTACGAGTTACACAAGGGTCAGAATAGAAGGTTGGCACGACTAGAAAAAGTGTGTGAAATTCGTTTGAAGGCAAATGGTAGGGTAGCGCTCCAAATATCGAAGCAACGGTAAGGTGCACAAAGTGATACAAATATTGAACAAATAATCTAAAATACTATGTTCTAATTCTAATTGGATCCAAATTATCCCTAGTCTCTCTATCTAATCTAAGTAGACCTAAATTTGGTCGAGGGAGTTTACAGAAGCGTACGACAAGCATCTTCTGGGTAGATCCTAGCTTTACCGCGTCAGACTGTGTCACTATCTTTTCATTGGTGGAAAAGGAGGTCCCAAGCAGAGTCGTCATTTTTGTTTTAAATACAAAAAAAGTTGTGCAAACTTGGCTTCGTGTATTAAAATCAAAGAGAGTACAAAGAGTCCTTAAACAAAAAATCTAAGTACAATTTTTTTTAGGGAGTGTGATGATGGATATCGAGTACTGTAGCTGACTCATTTACTCTGTTTGCATCGACGACGAAGGAACTTGCTGGATCTCTAGCTCACTGGCACGAAAGACAATAATTGGGCTCCTGAGTATGCTTTCTCTTCGTCTCTCTCTGTGTATCTTTTTTTTCTGTGGGAATGCATCCCTACTATTTATAGCCATCTATACTAGATGGCTTATGTGCCCACATATGCTATACGCCATTTTTAGTAGGCCGCATGGACATCCTTAATAAAATATGATAGCAATAGTGGGCGCATGCCATGGTCAGGCTGTCACGTGGCATCCGTTGTGATATATTATTGATAAAATCTCGGCTGGGAGACGGGATTGTTTTTAACCCATTGTGTGCATGACTTGGTCAACTTGACATGTGGTCAACACTGATTGTTTGAAGATCTTTTAGGTTGTATCAGAAAGATCATAAAAGTTGATCGACCCATGAGGGCCGCATAGATCTTGGCTGCATGAGCACTGGGACGCATAGAGATTGGTGCTCGTGGAGACTTGGTCTTATGGTTACCCTAGCTGAATGAGGACTTTGACGCATGCAGTCGGGGCCGCATACGAGCTCTTGCATGAGAACTGGGACGCATGGAGTCGGGGTCGCATACGATCTCTTGCATGAACACGTGGCGATGTATGCCTGACAGAGTCATTAATCCACTGATATAACTTTCTGTCTTTTAGTGTGCCGCCTTTCTCACGATTCTCGAAGCATTCAGGACAATAAATGCCATGTCAAAACTTTTAACAGATAGTTAATGCTGTGTCAGGGCCTTATGCGGCTCCTGCTTCTATCGATATCTAGGTTGCATAGATGCTTTTATATACTAGACGAGTCCCTTGGCCGCATGGGCTCTATGCGGCTCAAATTCACCAAGTTAGGTTTTGAGGGCACATTCTCTGGGCGCATGGGCTCTATGCGGCCATACTTCAACAAGTTATCTTTTAAGGGCACATTTTTTGGACGCATAGACTCTGATTTTCCATGCTTCTACATGGGGTGTCTGTGCAGTCGTACGACTTTGACGGAAAGAGGGAAGGCAAGGTGGTGATACTTACTTGGCAATGGTTGTAAGTGTCTCAATACGTCACCTAGATGATCGGCGAGGTCGTCAGGATTTGGAAGGCGGTGGTAGTAGTGAGGGGTCGGGCTCGAGGTGGTCGCGGCTAGGTTTAGGGTATGGAGGAAACAAGGAAGCTGCATATTTATATAGAGGAGCTCGAGGGGTATCGTCTAGGAGCCAGCTGGAGGAGCTATGAGCATGCTTCTGCGGTTCAGAACCAATATGACTGTACTCATACACGGAGGGGAGCAGGTAAGAAGATGGTAGGTTAGTTTATCTTAGGGTTTTGGGTCGGGCACGTGAGTGAGCAAGCAAGATAAGAACGAAAAAGAAGAAAAAAAGAGAGGATAATCATAGATGGGTTTGGGCCAAAACTGAAGAGAAAAAGAACATTGTTCTTCAAAGGACACCGTGCTAAATTAAAAGGATAAAACTATGCATAAACAGTGGGCCGAAAGAATATAAAAGAATAAAATTTATTTGGTGGGCTGGACTGGATTGGAGGAAAGAAACAAGGAAAAACATTAGGATTTAATTAAGGAGATGGTGGATTTCGAGAAGATTAATTAGTATTGGCTGGAAATTTTGCTAGGCTATAAGCTTAATTGTCATATTGAGCTAGAAATCCATTATGGTTTAAGGGATTTAGTAATTAATAGTAATAACCTAATTTAACAACCCTACTTGATATAACAACATTGCAATATATATATGTAACAAAAAGTGCACCATTAATAATGACAATAATAAATTTTTTTACTAGCTTAGTAGTATTAATATTAGTAGTATTTATAACCTTATAATAATAACAATAGAAACAAGAAAGTTAATATAATATTAATAATTAAGTTTCAAGTCTTTACATGAATAAACATGTAAATCATAGGGTGCATTCACTTTGATAACATTTAAATTGTGATAAAATGATTTTCAATTTCTTACTTAAGTCAAAGTGGAAAGAAAAGGAAAAAAATATAGGTTAAAGAAAATAAATAAATTCAGGGAGAGATCTCACACACCGGTTGGTGAGATAGACTTTGCACTACACGAGATGCAAGTAGTCTCCAAATTATCCATTACATAAAGTCTTATAAAGAGTAGAATACTTGTAATAAGGAGCTTATAGACTTGGAGAAGAAGAACCCCAAGCTGATGGAGATTTTTTCGATACTTTGAATGTCGGATGTTGATTGTTGTTAGTGAATTTCTTTGGCATATATAATTTCGTTTTAAATCATATGAAGATAATTATTAATTATTCAAACTTTGTTTATGTATTGTTTTCGTATTCTCTTATCTACCTGTCTTAGTAATTAGTATTGATATTGAATGAGTTAATTATTATAAATGTCATTATTTAGTGATTCATATGGAACCTTTGTGGGAATATTGAGGATGCTTATTATGATATGAATATGATATGAAGGTAAGAACAACTTACAATTGCCGACACTGCATTAACACAAAATAGACAAAAAAAATAAAATAAAATAAAATAAAATAATTATAGAAATTTATTTTTATATTCTAAGTCAAACATATCATGACCCCGTAATAATTTTTGAATTGTCATCGTCAACTAGAATATCTAAATTTTAATTATCTAAAATCTCCTTTTTCGAGATATGCTGGGGTGCCATTGACCTCAGCTAGAATTGGCTGCTAATTCTGATACAAAATATTACAGTTCGATAATGACAAGCTAGCTGAAAGTTTGCTTCGCAATAGGTTTTTTTTGGCCGTGTATAAAGGCACTACAAAAAGACTTGGGACTGGCCAAATTTTTTTATAAATTTTTTATTCAAAAAATTACTTAGGACTAGTCCAAATATTTATTAGGACTCTAAAATTTTGACAGTCCTTCCAAATAGGTTGGACTGTCAAAATTTTGACCGTCCATTGAAGTGCATACTTTATTTAGTACTATCAAATTTTGTGACTGTCCAATATATTAAAATGACTGTCATAATTTTGACAGTCCTAATAAATATTTGGACTAGTCCTGAGTAATTTTTTGAGTAAAAAACTTATAAAAAAATTGGACAAATTTTTTTTTTAGTGCCTTTATCGAGAAACTTTTTTTTTCTTTAACTCATTACTTCACTTTCACTTTCACTTCCACTTCCACTTTCACTTTCACTTCCAACTTCCTGTCTTTGTCTACATCAATTCCATCCACTCGTCCATCCATCCTCCCTCATCAACAAACGTGCTTTTTGGACAACAATGAATAATAAAGGCAAATTATAAGGGCACTACACATTTTACTCCCGACTAGTCCATTAAAAATTTATAAAAAAATTACAAGTTTGCCATCCTAAAAGTTACTTGGGGCTAGTCCAAATATTTATCATTGATAATTACAAGTTTGCCACTCCCAAACTCGTGACTGTTATAATCAGGACTGTCAAAATTTTGACAGTCCTACCACTTGGAAGGACTGTCATAATTTTGACAGTCCCACAAGCTAAGTGGACTGTCAAAATTTTGACAGTCCTAATTTTAACCCACTGAAAATTTTATATAAAACTAGGACTGTCAGGATTTTGACAGTCCCACAAACAATGAGGACTGTCAAAATTTTGACAGTCCTCATTTTAATTGTCAGATTTTTTTTTAGTTTTTTTTTCTATTTAGTTAGTTTTGGATTTTGATTTTTTTTTTATTTAGTTTAACATCCAAAATAAAATATGTTATCATTGAACCAAAAAAAAAAAAAAAATCGACCGTACGAATATTATGTCTGCCGTCGATCAGACTTCGAACGGCCATAACTATTTGTTTTCAAATCGTTTTTCGTCACACAATAGGTCGATTTGTATGTTTTCGACGAGAGTAACACAATTCGTGTAGAGAGAATTTTCATCCGAAGTAAGACGTACATATTACAGGCAAAAATATAAAATATAAAACTTTAAAGTATCATAACTTTTGACTGGGAGATCGGAACAAGCTCCAGTTTGTGCCAAAATGACCGTATGGAAAAGTATTCGGGATAAACCGTTTCACCGTTTGACGGACTTTCTAAACTTTTAGAATCGCAAAAAAATGATGTTTCGACCTCCAAATTTTACTTTTGGTAATTTTTGTTTACAAAATATTTAATGTACCAATAATAAATTTACTATTTTAAATAACAGAATACTTTAACAAATTTTAAGGATAGAAATTTGGGATATTTTGAAATTTTGAAACATATCGACAACTGAGTTAATTTATTTTAATTTTTTGTTAATTTTGAAATTTCGATACAGTAAATTTACTGTTAATTTATTTTAATTTTATTTCGTTAAAATATATTTTCTTAAATAAAACATAAAATTAACAAAATAAATTGGCCCTCCCACCAATTAACAAAATAAATTAACAGAAAAAAAAATTTAGGACTATCAAAATTTTGACAGTCCTACCAATTGGAAGGACTGTCAAAATTTTGATAATCCTAGTATATAATGGGACTGTCAATATTTTGACAGTCCTAAACTTTATCCACTGTCACCATGTTGGCGTAAAGATGGTTGGCGTAAAGTTTAGGACTGTCAAAATGTTGACAGTCCTAGTATATATTAGGACTGTCAACATGTTGACAATCCTAAACTTACATATAACTGCCCATAGACAGTGGGTAAAGTTTAGGACTGTCAACATTTTTACAGTCCTGGAAGAAAGTAGGACTGTCAAATTGTTGACAGTCCTAAACTTTATCCACTGTCTGTATACACAATTATAAGTAAAATTAGCTCAACTGTATAAAGAAATGACAACTGTATGTATGTAGCAAAATTTGAACACAAATTGTATGTATGTAGCAATTGTAGCAAATTTTCAAATTATAGCAATTGAAGCAAATTCATTCAAAGTGTCAATAGTAGCAAATTAATTCAAAGTTTTACAACTCAAACACTCATAGTTTAAACTTTTACAATTCTCAAAAGTCATATTCATTGAAAGTTTTACAATTCTTCAAACAGGGCCTAAACTTTATGCCGCCTCTTTGTACGTTGCTCTCTATTTTTCAAGAAAGAAATTTCTTCAGCGTTGTCGATTTGTTGGAGTTCGTCATTAATTGCCATATAATTCGAACCCTGGCAACTTACGAGGCTTCTTCCCAACTTCTTCACTTTCCTTGCCTGTTCATGAGAATTAAAAAAATTTGTAATAAACATTTACAAATACCAAACTTAAATTTTTTTAGGACTGTTGGAATTTCTATAGTCCTTTATAAATTAAGGAGTGTAGAAATTTCTACAGTCCTTAATTTATATAGGACTGTAGCTAACTCTGCAGTCCTAAATCTATATGGGATTGTAGAAAATTCTACAGTTCCGCCCGATACTGCTCGACAATGTCGACGATTGTCGACATTGTATGCCCTAAAATCGTTTTCGATCAACCAAGTAAACGTCTAAACTACATCCTAAACTATATTAAGGACTTGTATGCCCTCATTTGAAGAATGGAAAGAAAATCACTCAAAATTTTCGAAATGCAATAGAATTTTTTAAAATTTTTGAATTTTTTTGTAAATGCAATAGAACAAGGAGAAAGATGATTTGTACCTTGATTTTTTGGAGACTTTGGGAGCCATTGACAAGGAGGAGGAGGACGAAGTCTCGAAGAACGGCCGGCGGGAGGGAGGAGGGCTCCGATGGGGTGGGGAGGGTTTGAGAGTGTTTGGGAGGAGGGTTTCAAAGTGGACTAGTATGAGTAAACTAATGGACTAGTGTGAGTAAACTTTGCTCATTAATGGGCTAACCCCCAATCCTGGGCTAGCCAATAAACCCCATCCCCTCCCCCCCCCCCCCCCCCCCCCCCCCCCCCCCCAAATCCCTCTTATCATAATTCCATTCCATTCCTTTCCTCGTGGCCACTGGCCATGGCCTCTCCTACCGATGACTACTTCAACGAAACCGAAGAGTTCGACGAGTACAACCCCCACCCCTACCAAGGAGGCTACGACATCGCCCTCACTTACGGCCACCCCCTCCCCCCTTCTCCCGCCACTTGCTATCCAATTAACCCCACTCCCTCCTCCCCTTCTCTTCCTCTTCCGTCGCCACCGACAACTCCTCAACCTCTTCCTTCGCCGGCGACTCCTACTCGTCCGTTGCTCCAACCTCTTCCTCTTCCTTCGCCGCCACCGACACCTCCTCCTCCGTTGCTCCAACCCCTTCCTCCCTACGATCACGGCCACGGCCACGCCGATTGCTCGCCGGACCTTTATCAGTACGGATTCTGGCCGTTCCTCTCCCCAGAGGAGGAGGAGAGTCACAATGACGACGCTGCTGCAGAGTTAGGGTACTGGAACCAGTGGAGGAGAGCCGGCGACTACCTCTTCGGCTACTGCGAGGGCCTCGGCGAGAGGAGGATCGGCGTCGACAGCTACGGGATCCCTATCTATGCTGACAAGGTCCACGCCCCTCCTCCTCTCACTCTGCACTTCGATCCGGGCTCCGTCAACCGCAAGCTGGACCAGTACCAAACCAACTACGACCACGACCACGACGACGTTAGTTTTTTTATTTTTCAATTATTATTTTTTATTTACTTCTTCTTGGCGACTCTAATTGGTTTTGCTGCAGTGGCTTAACGTGGAGAGGAAAGATGACGATCGACATTACTATTACGAGGAGGAGCCCGTTCGTGTCCAGCATAGTGATGTGGGGATCACAATGCCTCTGAGTTTGACTTATCATGAGGAGCAAGTGAATCATCATCATCATGCGGTATGGGTAACTCTATTGTCCGAGTTTGATTACTTTATTGAAGTTTTAAGTAGATTAAACAGGCACATCAAGTATGTAAATAACTATGCCCATTGTGATGAGTGACAATGACATTGGAACTGCATCCACATGATTTACATGTTCTCTCTGATGATGGTATCTCTTGGGTGCCACTTGCTATCAATATTGCAATAGAGTATATGCCTGGAATGACAGGGACCAGCAACCCTAATCCCAATTTCTCCTACTAAAGGGTAGGTGGGTTATACTATTTACATTATTATTCTAGGAAATTACTAAGGCAACACACAAAATGATAGGGACTATCACATGTTAGGGGGCAACACACTTAAGTTGAGAAATTCTTAGGGGGCAACACACAATTTGTTAGGGGAAACACCATTTCAAACATCTAAACTATTCTTCCTCTCACACAAATTCCTTATAGGGGTTTGGAAACTTTAGAAATCGTGACAATCGGTTTGGGGATGGCGGAGGATTGCTAGAATACTGACAGTCCTAAGACAGGCAGTCCTAGGATAGAGAGTTTTCTGTCTTAGGACTGTCATGATTCAAGCAGTCCTAAATACAATTAGGACTGTCAAAATCCTGACAGCCCATCATCGTCCCAAACTAGATTGTCATGATTTCTAAAACTTTCAAACCTCTATAATGGAGTTCGAAATAACCAATAATGTTGTTTGAAAGAGAAAGATGTTGCAGGAGGAATAGGAAGTTGTGTGAAGTTGTGTGAGAGGAAGAGGAAGTTATGTGAGAGGAGAGGAAGACGGAATATAATTGTGATAGCTCATAACATGTTTTTGAAAGATAATTTGGGTATCAAAAAATGACTATATTTTTTAAAAGATGTGATACCCCGTATCACTTTGTGTTGTGCCCCTAGTAATTTCCTTATTCAAATGCACCCGATAATTTGAATGCTCATTTTATGGTTAGAGAGTTGGATTCACGCAATAATATAATATTTTTAAAATATAATTAAAATGCTCGTTAGATAAGATTTGTATAAGGTTGTTCGATGTCATGAAAGAATGCAAATTATTAAGCACATAAAATTACAACAAACTCCATGATATACATGGAAAATTAATCACTCTAATGCAAAGTGTAGGATCGAATAAGCATCTCTAGAGGGGGGGGGGGGTGAATAGAGTGCGTGTATATGCAACGGAATAAAAATCACCCAAATAAAAATTAACACGTTAGATGACAATTTAGATATAAAATGACAGTAAGTAAATAGAGAGAGAGAGAGAGAGATCAGCAGTCGCAAACACAACGTTGTATACCGGTTTTCCTCTGAGAGGACTAGTCCAGTCCCTAGAACTCTTGCTCGGTTTTAATCCACTATTTGTGAAATATGGTACACACACGCCTTTGATCCGAAGAGTATGCCAACTTCTTATAACACGAGCTTTGATTCGAATGACTCGCGACTTCTTACAAGCACAAGCTTTTGATCCGAAGAGCTTGCTGACTTCAGACTTGTATGGAAGACGAACTTGTAAACCAAGCTTTACAACTCGATCAGACTTCTAAATCAGTACCACGTTGGCACTAGAAGGCTGTGAGTTGATCTTGGAAATGAAGATTTATAGCTCAGATAGATAGAGTAGGAAAGTGAAATGCTTTGAGTAAATGACTTAATTGAAATGGTATAGAGTTTCACTCTATTTATAGGATTTTTCTTAACCGAGTTCGGGCCGAGTTCGGATGTCCAACGTTCAGAAATTCGAACGTTAGAGCCGGGTCATCCGAAAGAGGAGTCTGACTAGGGATTCAGTTTTGAGTAGTCGAGTTCGATCCGAGTTCTGGCAGAACTCGCACCGAGTTCGTTTGGTAGAAACCAGACTGTTTTAGGTTCAATTGACTTGGCTTTTGAGTGAGTTTGGGTTTAGGTTCGAACACAAGAGTGATTCTGGTTTGGGTAGGCTGTTTTGAGTGGACTAGGTTCTGGTCTATTATGGGTTTGAGCTTCCTAGTGCCAACACGACCCAATACACATTTGGTCCTAAAAACAAAATATAAAATACATAACAAATACGAAAACCAAGAGAACTCTGATGACGCCTATGTTGTAAAAAGTGCTCTTAAGCGCCGCTTAAGCGATATTTTTAATTCTAGTCCAATACACATTTGATCCTAAAAATAAAATATAAAATACATAACAAATACGAAAACCAAGAGAATTCTGATGACGCCTATGTTGTGAAAATTGCGCTTAAGCGATATTTTCAATTATGACGCCTCGCTTAACGAAATCTAGCCCCAGAAAATCTTTGGGCACTTAAGCGGCGCTTAGTAGCGCGTCGCCTCGCCTTAGGTGCCTCGTCTCATGGATTGATTTTATTTTTTACTAACCGAAAGCTTAAGCTTATGTATAAATATCTATTTATATGTATATATATGTATCTATGTATAAATATCGATGTATCTATGTATAAACCTAACCGAAAGCTTAAACTTATCTATAAATATCTAGGTATATAAATATATTTATAAATGTGTGTATATAAATATAAAGCTTATTGTATATAAAGTATTTTACATGTAGGGAGAAAAAATATTGAGGGGCTAATTAAGCTCCGCTTAAGCGCCATTAAGCGAGGCGACGAGACGGTCTCGTCGCCTCGCCTAACGCTTAATACAACATAGGATGACGCCAATCTTCTGAAACGTCCGTCGATAGAAGACGTCTTTTTCCTTGACGACAGTTGTCCAAAGATAGCCAGATCTGAAAATCTGAATACCTTTCAGGGACTTCGCCCCCGAACCCCCACGAGGGACGGTGCCCCCTCGACCCCCGTCTGTTGACCGGGCAACGGAACCCCCGAGTGCGAGGCACCGGAGATGTTGTAGGCGGTTCAGAAAAATCTTCTAGGTTGACGTTGCTCATCATCATTTCTTCGTTGCATATGTCCATTGCTTTTCTGCAAATACATGTTAGACGAACAAAGCAATATACAGAAATAAATATATATGATAACATTTAACATTAGGTATGGACAATGCTAAGTTTAAGTAGAAGTTACAAGTTACTATAGTGATTGCACGATTATCATAATGCTAAACTTAATTGATTAGCCATATTCAAAATACAACTTAAACATTGGGCTAACATAAAGAGGATAAATCCTTCTACTATGGTAGAGGAGATTACAATGCCCTTGAATCCATACCCGAAGGTTCAAGCAATCCCCGACAACCAATAGCAGATTAAAAGCAGATGTCATGCTTGTACAAATTAAGAAAATGATGCAACAGAGGGTGTACCTCATCTTGCAATTGAATATGTAATCTTTGTTTTTGTCTCGTCCCACGATCTTCAAAGGTAAGAGGGGGCTGCAGTTGCATGGTACCCCTTTGTTATATCCACCATGAGACAATTCTCCTTGAGGAGGAGAAAAGAGAAGTAGAGAAGGGATTTTTGTACGTTCAGTAATAGAAGGGAACTCATAACCAACTATATTAGTGATTCTAACTAAGCTGGTTAAGGTGAACCAATTAGGTATACCCACAAAGGACGTATCCATGTGGTCCAATCTGGACCACATGGATATGTTCACGACAACCGGACTCCGTCAACCGCAAGCTGGACCATTACCAAACCAATTACGACCACGACGTCAATTTTTTATTTTATTTTATTTAATTCTTCTTAGCGTCTCTGATTGGTTTTGCTGCAGTGGCTTAACGTGGAGAGGAAGGATGGGAATTTGTACGATCGGCATTACTATTACGAGGAGGAGCCCATTCGCGTCCAGCATAGTAATGTGGGGATCACAATGCCTCTGAGTTTGACTTATCACGAGGAGGATTATGGGGAGCAAGTGAATCATCATCATGCGGAATGGGTAACTCTATTGGCCGAGTTTGATTATTTTTTTGAAGTTTAGGTAGATTAGATTAAACAGGCACATCAAGTATATAATAACTTTGTCCACTGTGATGATGAATGACAACGACATTGGAACTGCATCCACATGATTTGCATATTCTTTCTGGTGACTCTTAGGTGCCACTCACTCTGGTGATTTACATAGGGTTTAGAGACTATTCTAGACTCTACAAATGCATGACTTTTAGAGTTCATAAGTCATAACTCATGACCTTTGACTTGACCTTTTAACTTTGTAGCTTACGGAACTATCTAGAGTTTCATGCGAGTAATTTAGTACCCAACTCCATAAAATGCGTCTTTGAGAAATTGAACATACAATATGCAGTAATGTACTAATTGAGAAATGAGAATGACTTTGATCATGTAACTTTAGAATGTAATGCCTCTTGGCTTGAATATAATGTCACTAGGGGTGTACATGGTTGTGCGTAAAACCAGCATGAGGTGCACATTCATACACTGCCCTGAACTGGAGGATACAAGAACGTAACTATGTGCACGTGTGCACGCACATGTATTGTATGCATAAATTGTGTATCTAGGTATATATTCGTTTTGAGTGTCTGTTACATCTCCAATTGATACAGTCACAGTAGCTTAGCATATAGAGGGTTATTCTTTCATACCTGCAATTAGTACCCAATTACCTTAGTAGCAGTAGCCAATTTCTGTAGTTGAGAAGCAGCTGGATTAACAGAGGAGCAAAGGTTGTTAATACAGTTGGTGAAGATTAGCCTAGTCAGCAAGATGGTCCAACCTGGCATCCAGATTGACATGTTAGTTAGTATGAGTCAGCAAGGAGGGTAGAATTGTAATTAGTCTTAAGTTTGAATTCTATAAATGTTCAGAAAAGGGGGGAAACCAAACTTTGGCATGTATCTGGTCTTTTCTTGAAATTAACAAATTTTTTTAGCTAATAAAGATCTTCTTTCTCTGTCAAATTTCTTCAATTCTTGGCAAACCCTAGCTCAAAATCATGGTGAATCCTTCACGACCCACTCCCAATTCAGTGTCAACAGGGAGATGTCGTATCAACGTGGTATCAGATCCGCTCGGTCCCATTACGGAGTCGAGTAGGGAACGAGGCTCGAGCAGCCGAGGGTCTCAGTGCTACTAGCCGGAAGAAGTTCGTCAGCCCATCGAAGAGGAGCGTCTTCGTCTTCGATCACTTGAAAGAACTGTTCTTGAGATCGGTAATCGTCTCGATCGGTTGATGGAGTTCTCCAGGAGCATGAGGGAAGTCGAGGACACCTCAAGCTCCCAAGCCATGGCGGCAGCCTCGAATTCCCCTGCCAGGGCAGTAGCCTCGAACAGCACCGCAGGAGTCCGACCTCATCAACAGCAACAACAAAATATTCAAGGTATGATGACCTATCCATCCTCCAACCCTAATTTTCCTCAATTTGGGGCCAGTATAGCAAACCCTAACCTGCCTCAATTGCCTCAATTTGGAACGCATGGCATGACCCCTATGCACTTCCCACCAAACACGACAACTAGGAACCCGCCTATGGCGCCACAGCCCCCCAGGATGAATACTGGTTTTGGAAGAAACCCTCAAGCACCAGAACGACCCCCAGGCCAGTCCCCAACTTTCTTGCCTACCCCCATGTACTTTGGGAATTATCATAATGTTCCTCAAGGAGGACAGGGGTGGGGTCATCCAGTAGTAAGATTGAAGATACCTGAGTTCAGTGGATAGGAGGATGTCGAGGTATGGCTTCTAAGAGTAAACCATTATTTCAATTTCTATGGCATCCCTGAATGGGATAGAGTACAAATGTGCTCAGTCCAGGTGAAGTACTCAGCTGCACATTGGTTTGATTGGCTGATTAGGATCAGGGAGGGGCATGTAAGTTGGGAGGATTTTTACAACTCTATCCGAATGGAGTATAGTCCATCCCAATTCATTGATCATCACATTGATCTCAAACTGCTGAAGCACGAAGGAACTGTGCAGGGATACACACAGCAATTCCAGAAGTTATCCAAGAAAACATATGGGTTACCTGAAACCTCTCTGACCAGTCAGTATATAGGGGGACTGAAGGAGGAGATAAGATTTGAAGTATTGGTGGCTAGGCCAAACAGCTTGCATGCAGCTATGCAAATGGCCAAATTGTATGAGTCTAAGCTCATGGCAATGGGGAAAACTTATAAGAATGCTAGTTACCCAAACAGGAATTCAGTTGCTTTCACCTCTGCCCCTACTATCACTGCAGATCCTTCAAAAAGAATTAGCAATTCCAACCCAGTATTGCCCCACCACACTTTGTCAACTGCAGAGCCAGAAAGGAGGAGGAAATTGGGACTGTGCTATATGTGTGAAGAAAAATGGGTAAGAGGGCATAAGTGTAAGAAAAAGAAACTATTCATGTTGATTACTGATGAGGAAAGCCTAAGTACATGGGAGGTGGAGGCAATACCACCGGTCACAGAGGTAATGAAGCCTGATGAGAGTAATCAAGGCTTATTCGAGATATCACTACAGGCCATATCAGGCTATATGAACAATTCAACTATGAAACTCAGAGGAACAGTGAATAACAGGCCAGTTATGATCTTTGTGGACTCGGGGTCTACCTATAGTTTTGTTGACACAAGTTTTAGCAAGAGATTGGATCTACCTATCTCTGATAATAGAACCTTTGAAGTGCAAGTGGCCAATGGAGAGAAAGTGACTAGCCAAGGGTTATGTAAAGGAGTGGTGATAGAGTGCCAACAGAAGAAAATCATTACAGACCTACTCTCTTTGCCAATTTCTGGCTGCCAAATTGTATTGGGGGCAAATTGGCTTAGTACCCTTGGGGATATCATTTGGAACTTCCAAGACTTAACAATGAAATATGAGAGGCTAGGTGAAGTACAACAATTTAAAGGAGTTCAAGACTCTGGGGCCCAACTCCAAGAACCTGGAAGAAAGGAAGTGAGGCAAAATGGGCAATTTTTCATCAAACTGTGTTCATTAGGACTGCAAGAGACCAAAATTCCTGACAGTATAGAAGTAGTTGCAGTAGCAGAATTATTAAAGAAGTATGATCAGTTGTTTGCAGAGCCCAAGGGGTTACCTCCTAAAAGAGATTTTGATCACCAATTACCCTTGCTACCTGGGTCAGTACCAGTGTGTAACAGGCCTTATAGGCATCCCTATATACCTTAGAAGCCAGAAACTCCTAGAACGTCAATGAATCTCAGTAAGAGCCTCGATTCAGCAGTTCTTACTTGGGAGCTCGTTTCCCTGATAACGGGAGCTCGTTTCTCCGGTGACGGGAGCGCGTTTTTCCGGAACATGAGCGCTTCCCATAATATGACCATAATTTTAAAAGAGGACGTAAATTTTGGGAAAAAAGAAATTTTTTAAAACATGTTTATCAAAGTACCAAGAAACTATAGATTACTTATCTTGACATCATAAAAAATTAACATGCGAATGATCTCTCAGTAACTTTGTACCGAACTTTATAAATTCTAATAAATATTAAGATATTTATAAGTTTTGATAACAATAATTAATAAACATAAAAAATTTATTAGCGCACGCTCTCATCACACTCCCAATTTTAGACTCTTCTATGTAGTCGCGTTCCTCCGCTCCCGCCTCCGTATTCGCTTCCGTCCCCGCTCCCGCTTCTGGCTTCTAAGCTATGTACACAAGAATGAGATAGAGAGGCAGGTACAAGAGATGATGACTTCAGGGATCATTAGACCAAGCTAATGCTCGTATTCTTCACCAGCCATTCTTGTGAAAAAGAGTGATGGCACTTGGAGAGTGTGAATTGATTACAGAAGGTTGAATCAACAAACAATTAAAGACAAGTTCCCCATACCTTTTATTGAGGAGCTCTTTGATGAACTTCATGGGTCTAAGTATTTCTCCAAGCTTGACCTAAGAGCTGGTTACAACCAGGTTAGGATGGCAGAAGAAGACATTCATAAAACATTATTCAGAACCCATGAGGGGCTCCATGCGTTCCTAGTGATGCCATTTGGACTCACAAATGTCCCCTCTACCTTCCAAGCCCTTATGAATTCAGTTTTTAAAGAGTTCCTTAGGAAGTTTATGCTTGTTTTCTTCGATGACATTCTAGTGTATAGTCCAGATTTGTAGAGCCATTGTGGACATCTGCAGAGAGTATTTCAGAAACTGCAGGACCACAAACTGAAGGTAAAGAAGAGTAAATGTTACTTTGGACCAAAACAAGTAGGGTACCTTGGGCATGTGATCTCTGAGAAAGGGGTGGAAGTGGACCAAGATAAAATCAAGTCTGTGCTAGAATGGCCTGGCCCCAGGAATGTGAAAGAGCTCAGAGGCTTCTTGGGCCTCACAGGATATTATAGGAGGTTTGTAAAAGGGTATGGAATCATAGCAGCACCCCTTACAACTCTCCTCAAGAATTCCTTCCAGTGGGGTAGTGGTGCTCAGAAAGCTTTTGAGGAATTAAAAATGAGTCTAACACAACCTCCTGTTCTAACCATGCCTGATTTTAATAAGACATTCATATTGGAATGTGATGCATCAGGTAGTAGAATTGGGGGTGGACTCATGCAGAGAGGCAATTAGCAAACCACTAGCCTACTTGAGTCAAAACCTTAAGGGAAGGGCTGCAATATTGTCCACCTATATGAAGGAGATGTTGACTATTTTGTTGGCTGTCAAGAAATGGAGTAAATACCTATGGGGAAGACAACTTATCATCAGGACAGATCACAAGTCCTTTAAGCATCTACTGGAGCAGAGGCTTACCACATAAGCACAATACAGGTGGATAATGAAACTATATGGGTACAACTATAGGGTTGAATACACAAAGGGGACTGAAAACAAAGCTGCAGACAGTTTATCAAGAAGGGAGGGTGTTCAGCTACAAGCCATAACCTCTGTACAAAGTGATTGGCTTCAGCAATTCAAAGTAGCAATGGCAAGTTCTGGGTATTATCAAGAGCAGTTGGAAAAAGGGAGGCAAGGACTTTTGAATGCCATTAAAGAATGACCTTTTGTATTACAAGAATAGGTTACTTATAGATATTAGTAATGAGCTTTAGTCCTACATCGGGTAGAATAATAGAGAGAGGGATAGCCTCTCCTATATATATGTAGTATTTTCATCAATAAAGATTAATCCATTATTTCTACTCTACATGGTATCATAGCCAAAACTCTGACTCTCTCTCCTCCCACTTCTCTCTCAAATCCTAGCCCAACCCGTCTCCGCCTCCTGGCCGCCACCCGCCTCCGCCTCCTGGCCCCCCCTTTTTGCCAGCGCCGTGTCCCCTCTGCCCGCCAGCCCCTCCCCCCCTTGCTGACCCCCCCCCTCCGACCCCCTCCCCAAGACCTCCATCCCAAAACCCTAACCTAAATATGCAGCCACCGCTCTGTCCTGGTTTGTGTGATCCTCATACGATCTCTACTTTCCAAACGCGTGCCAGTTCTGGCCACGTTGATAGCGCACTAGTAAAGTTGATGTGATTATTGGGGTTGGGAAGATCTAGCGACGGTCGAATCAAGTGCATTTGCAGGATGACAAACACTGAGGCGGCTAGTAGTGATACTACTACCGGTGTCAGGAACGCCTTGGCGGGACCAATGGGCACTGGTATGACGATTTTTTTGATTCGACTCGTCGATCGGTGGTTGGACGGACCAGATGGTTACACAACATGGCGGAAGAAGGTTGAGAACACTTCGGGGAATGCGGTTGTCCAAGCATCTGACTGATAACCCTCCGGAGACGATTGATCCCACATTTGAGTAGTGGAAGACGGATGATAGTCGACTGTTTACACAGTTGATGAACTCAATGGAACCATCGGTGGAGGACATTGTTCAGAACACGGACATGGTAAAGGAGTTATGGAAGGTCCTAGCAACGACGTTCGATGGAAAACGCGACTTGTCTCGTATCTATGACTCGGTCGTCGGCGTCTACCGGACAGAACATGACGACAAGTCTCATAAGGACAATTTTCGGGCTTTTAAGGCTTTGGTCGATGAAGTTGACCGTGTATTACCTCTGACGACGGATATCAATGAAGCGATGGCTCAACGTGAGCAGCTTCATGTCATGACATATCTTCTCTCTCTCCGTCCTGATGCAGACTCAGCTCGCTCTCAGATCATTGCTGGAGCCGAGGTTCCATCTCTAATGGAAGCTCATTTTCATGTCCTACTGGCAACAAAAGTCGTCGAGACCTCTCAAAGTGATGCTCCTGCTGATCGATCTGCTCTTGGTGCCGCTCGTACTGGATTTCGTGGTGGTCGTAGTGGACGACGTGGTGGCCGAAATATTGGCCGTGATGGTAGACGAGGCATTGGTGGTTGTGATGGAGGTCGACCGCGCACCTGCTTCAACTGTGGTCTACAGGGTCATTTCCAGTGACAGTTTACTAAAGCTCCTGTCACGACCCACACCCGGTATAGGAGCACGAGTACGTGGGTAAGTCCAGCCTACGCTGCAGTATCGGCGGTAGAACGCTGTCTAGCTGTAGCATCGGCGGTAGAATGTTGTCTAGGTCATCAATATCTAGCTATCAATCATACTAATACAACTAATTCTATCATGGTCTCAATCATAATAATTTAAATGAAGAATGAATAAGAAAGATAAACCAATAACATACTAAAGGAATGAAACTAGGCAAGATATGAAATCAGAAGCACTAGCCTAGATCTCTACGATTGTCACTTCAAGGTCCACCGTGTAAGAGCAATATTGTCTATAGCATCACTCTGAAATTCCGGAATGTAGAGCACAACAATCATTGAAAAATGTTATCCAGTCAGGATTGGAGCGAATCACATAAACTAACAACAGTTCCAATTAAATTGATAAAGACAATAAAACAATGAGTAATGAATATACATGATGGAAATGTAAAACTGGTAATGTAAGGAAGAAGGAGAAACATCAATCATAGTGAAATAATGAGCAGTGAGTAAGCTGGTGAATATAAGTCTTATCAAGGACAAGCTGGAATAGAAGAATAAAGTAAACTAGCTAAGTGTTTGAAATATTAGTTTATTATGTGATCGGCTTGGGATCTGGATCAGGCTTGCTATACATGATTAATTATGATACATGTAAGGTCAGGCTAACCATACGTAAGACGTAAGGATAGCTATGATGTATGAATGTCAGACTAATCATATATAGCAAGCTATGAGGCACGAATAAGGTCAGGCTAACCATACGTGTGGTGTATGGTTAGCTATGATGCACGTAAATGTGGGGTATGATCACATAACTTGCTAATACTTCCCCCGTCTCCCGACTAGTATAGTGGATCCAACCATGACACGTTACGACACATGATTCATAGAGCAGGGAGTCAATCTACTCCTGAATCGGTATCTACACATGTACAAGAATCACAGGACATGTACAGGATCCTCAAGGGAAATAACATCTCATGACGGAATTCCGAATATATCAATCCGTGTAACATCGTGTTAGGAATCAAGTACAACACTACAAAACTGATATCATAGTAATCATCAAAATAACGAAAATTGTCAGAGAATTTACTCGCCTGTGGTCCTTAGCAATGATCAATGAACAGTGCTCAAACTGGAGTCCAAGAGTCACTAAATATGGAATATAAATGTTAAGGAGTGATTTGAAATGATAAACATGTATAACTAGGTCTATGTTAGGATTCTAGGTCCAAACTAGGTCACTTGGTGCCAAACTAGGTTAACACCTAGGTTAGAGTCCATCTTTATCTATAAAGTTGACTTATAGGGTTAAACTAGCTAATACTCGTTAATGTCAAGTTATCTCTAAGTGTTCAAGGTCATACTAAGGTATTCTAGCTTATATACTATAATATCTTAGCTATATGCTAATATCAAGTATAGTATCTTAATTATACCCAATACCTAGACTCACTAATACCTTATTCTTTATCTTAGCTATAAACTCATTACCTTAGTTATTTCTAAAACCTTAAAGTAACCATATCTAGTGTCTTAGTATCTAATACCTCTTGGTATCTCACTAGTTCATTACCAAGCTCTACTATCTTGCTTATCTACCCACTACTTTAATATGTAATTTAATACTTTAATATATCCTAACGCATATCTGGTACCACTATGTATCAGCCTCAAACCCAAATCATAAGATAAGTTATTATCTAATAATAACTCCATATATGGACTTCATATTTATATGATATCACCATACTTAGGTAATACCCTACATAATTGGAACAGAACCTCAAGGTCACACTCCCACATACACCTAGTAGGTATCACTTCCACATACACCCTAACACCAACTCAAGCCTACATGCATTTCCCTCTCCTACTGCTGTAGAAGCATAACATGCTGCTTCTTAAAACCTTAGTTACACCCCTTTGCATATAAGGTCTGCAAGTGTTCAGATTTAACACCACAGTCCATGTGTACTGCTATATATACAGCAGTAAACAACTCACAAGTTGCTATCTGTTTCCCATTCTTGTTGTCAACTCCTGCTATGAAGTGCACTGGATGTCCACTTCATCTGTGCACTGGATGCATCTCTCCAGGCAGCTGCTGCCCTCAAAATATACATGTAGCAACCTTGATGCACAATGCTGCAAGCCCAACATATCACTCCTCTCCCCACTCAACACCAGACCTTCATACAACCTCCCTCTCACCTTCCTCACTGAACTGCAGTTGTGCTCGGGTTTAACATGAACCTGCACAGTGCACATATGTGCACTGTCTGTGCACAGAAGCTCCCCCAATACTCTTGCAGCTGAACAAAACACTCATCTCCCTCTCTTCTACACTGCAACAACAAGTGCAATCTATTTCTACCCCTCACCACCTCATGTACCACAACTCGAACACCACACAGAAATTCCAAAGTTCTCCCCCTCCTTGCCTGTGCACACTATTCACCAGCTCACACACCACATCAACCACCCTCACAACACAAGCACAAACGCCAATCATACATATATGTATATATACATAAAGCTAACACTAAATATATATAACTCCATTTATACATATATATAATACACACAACAATACAATGTCAATTTATCAAGCACTTGGTGTGCTACACCAAGATACTCCTCTATATTTTCATGATACGCTTGTGATACGCACTCACAACACCATGATACACTCCTAAAACCCAATGCACGCATCTAATATACTTCATATAATATATATAACATGTATTATAGCTATTTAAATGCAATAAGTAGAATTTGGCATGCTAGAGCCCCGACACATGTAAATACCCCTCCTACTACACCGTATCACGACGTATCATGATACACACTCCTCGTATCTAATTGTGGACACGTATACCCTTGAAAATTATGCACCCCACTCTAAAATCACTAAAGAAAGATTCTATCAAACACCTAATGGCCCAAACTCGGATTGTTTTTCAATTTGGCCATAAAAGTCAATGTAACTTTCACCATCCGCCTCCTATGAACCTGGTTCTTTTTTCTATGGGTAGCCCTTAGCCAAGGGAAGGTCCCTAGGGGTCTATTTCATTATTTAGAATTGAAATGACAAGGGGAATAGAGATTTTATCTATTGGGAGATGGGTTCCCAATATACTTCTCCAAAAGGACACAAAGATGGCTCAACTAGTGCAATCTCCCCCTCCTTGGTGTTCCTTGCCTTCTTGCTTCTAGATCCACTAATGGTGAAGAATGAGAGTAATTGGAAGTGATTTGATGAAAATTTGGTGGATGGATGGGTTGATTTGGGGAAGAACTCCAAATTGGGGAAGAATGAACTAAAATGGAGAGGAGAGAGAAGCTTCCCCTTACTTAATAGGGCCGGCCACCCTTTTTCCCTCTCCAAGCAATGTACAAAGTCCAATATACCCTTGTTGGGTTGTCATGAAGAGGGTTTAATTAGTAGGAAGCTTCTATTCCTAATGAAGGGATTAGTTTAAACTCTAATTAACCAAGGGATGACTAAAAATAGGCCTAATTGGAACTAGTCTAATTGTTGGGTCCATGGTTCATGTCAAGTCTAATTGGGTCCACTAACACAAGTCTAATAAATAGTCTAGTCTACTAACCATGTTATGACTAACCAATTGGGTTATGGGCCTACATATTGGGTGCTAACTAGGTCCACGCACTAGTCCAACTAACTAGCTAATACAAAGCCTCTAAAATACACTAAATAATAAATAATACTAATAACAATAATGATAAATATTAATACTAATATAATTATCCAATATTATTAAATGACGAAAATATTCTCCTCCTGGAATTAGGTAGTTACAATCCTACATCCTTTTTGTCCTCGAAATTTAAGGATGGAAGTAGGCACAAATGGAAGAATATCTCATGGTTCAAAGATATCCCTCATGCATCTCGTATCTTCCCTTCTAATGATCACAATCTACTCAACCTCACTATAGTTTAATCTCCCATCTAGTCATGGTCTAAGGAAGTCCTACCTAAACTCATACAATATACAATTCTATTAAAATAAATTATGGAGTTATTAAACATGTATGGCTGTAATCATATTAGTCCTGATATTGCAGTCTCAATCAGGGTCACTTGCTAACTATATTATAGCACAAAATTACTAATATAACAATGGAATACTGTAGAACCACCTAGATCTATATATGGAAAGGAAAGGGAAAACAAAGCTCAACACCTACTAACCCAACACATGTAGCATCGGTTCCTCGACAGTCATCGCAAAATCCCTGTCCCGCTGGGGGGTCTCCTTCTGCTGGTACGGAGCAATTTGCTGTGCCACAGGAGGCCTAGGTGGACCTCTTTACTTATCTCACACCAAGCATTCACTAAGCATCAATCTAGCCAGAATATTTAATATCAAGGGTTACCACTTCTGATACTAAGGGTATACTATGGTTCTAAGCCATGGACACACTTAACTCAGTGGCACACACTACCCAGGATACTATACTAACACTCCTAGGATACTATATTCTGGCACTAGAAGGGTACTCTACCAATACTCAGATTTCCTATACGTTCCTTTGAGACACATTGACACATTTACTAATATGTCAACTTTTATTCTAGCTCACTTTCTAACACACATAAAGCTTCATATCTGCCTCAGTTCTTACGACACCTGAATACTGCTTAACCACCTTCTACATGCAAATAACACTTGTATACACTCACGCTCATGTACCCTTTTGGTACACCCTAACCAATCTAGAATACTCTCTATAGGATGCCTACCCCAGTCGTGACACTATCTACATAATGTACTAACTCTATATATGGCACTTAGATGATACTTCTATACTAGGTTACTCATGTCTCTCATCTATACCTAGTACACCAGTTACTAGGTTGCTTGTATCATAACCCTCCATAATATTTGAGGTACACTGGATCTTGCAATAAGGTACTCTTATCTTGGTATCCGGTGCAAACTCATCTCTTACACCTAATAATCACCCTAGGATATTTACTTGTATCTGGTATCAATATAACATACATAAATACTTTCTAACCACTATGACAATATGATATCGCACTGGTACCCTTATACACATCATACTGTTCACTGATTCATACTACTTATACATTCCAAACATTAATAAGGTACGATGCCTACTGAACTTATTTCTATATAGGTTACTCTTACTCACTGCCTGGAACACTTGTATTCTTACTCCCAAACATCCCTTCATCTATATTAACTGCTACAACCATCTACTACTATCCTACACAAGATATTCACTGATACTAACATAATACTCAGTTAACCCTGATATACCCTGGACACTGGTACCCTCTAGGCACTCGTGGTGCAGAAACACTTGCTTCCTAACTATACATAACATATGCACTTAATGTTCTAGGACACTAACTTCTTGACACTCACAACAACTCATCACACACACTGCCACCACTCTTGACACTAGCTTACTCACTAGACCACCCCATCACACTTACTAACTCCATAACTATCATTGGCTCATGTACTTAATATTCTCTGCTTCTTGCTTAACACTAACATGTCCCACTGGCACACTATTGGTACATGTCCCACTGGCACACTATTGGTACCTCTGATACTAAATCCCTACTTTATAATACTCACGAAATTGGTACTTTCCTTCACCACTCATGCTTCCCTTACACATCCCTATTAACACTTCAACACTCCCGAGTACTAGGTGATACACCCATACTAGACACATACAGGTGCACTCATATCTACCCACACCAATGCCCAACACTCAATACATAACATAGGTCTTATTACTAGCACAATACTTTCTAACACTATCATACTCACCTATATACTTATGGGTACCATTCTATCATGGCACATTTACTAGTACCTCTCCTGAATACACATTCTCTTACTCACGACACAACCAAGTATCAAGCACCAAATGGGATATCATGCTCCATTGATATCTAAACACAAATTTTTATGATACTTAATTGATACATGGATTATTCAACTATATGAATTTATATCTATCTAGAACATGCATGATGACACTGATACCAGCTCCTTGATTTACAACTGATACTCTACTCTCCCTTCTACCATTGGTACTAGTACTAATTATACTGACACCTACCATAGAACTATTGCTGCAAAGGTACTGCACTATAAGTTATCTCTAGATTGATGTCTATAGTTCACATGCCCAACCAGGAACCACTCACAGACTTCACAAGCTACACTCTCAACAAATCATCACTGATACTCAATTGACACAAACGTATCTGCAAGTTACCAAACTACTGCACTATCAAGGAAGCTGCATGAGGAACTAATGAAGGTAAAACTATATAAGGAACTGAACTAGAGGCACTAAAGATATCTCTATCTTGAGCTAGTAAGGTGATTGAACCGAATTCAATGATAAACAAACTTGAATGATAGAGACGATATGTTAAGAACCAATTAAGATACAATATGATAATTATACACGTCTATATGAAATCTTGTTACCCAGAATCCTCGTCACGCCAGTAAGCATAACTGCGATAAACTATAGAGTTCATAAGTAGGGTATATACCTCTATAATCATGTTATCTAGAATTCTTGTTGTGCCGACTAGTATAGCTACGAGAAACTCTAAATTCCATAACTAAGATATGTACATCCAAAATCAGGTCTCTACGTATCCGCCATGCCAGCTAGTATAGCTGCGATAAACTCTAGGCTTCATAACTAAAGTTGACGGTTACCTTTCTCACTGTCCTCATCAAAATATGCCATCAGAATATATCTCAATTCAGTTTATAAAATTTATCTCGATACAAGAATCAAAGCCAACAATAACATCAAGAATCAAATTCAACAACGAACAATTGAAAGTGAACGGAAACAAGTGAAAACAGATTTCGAATTAGAGTTTATAATAAGATTCTCAAGGGCCGTCCCATGAATCTCTCAAGAAATCCTAATTTGTGATTGAGTATTCTCTCTTCCTAATATCCTATCGCAGGCTCGCAGTGGTACAACTAAGTCGTTGCACTACCACAACATCGTACAAATTGCGAAGACGAGACCTGCATGGGCCACCATAATACGTGTCATGACCCGCACTCGGTATAGGGGCACGAGTACGTGGGTACGTCCAGCCTACGCCACAGCATCGACGGTAGAACGCTGTCTAGGTCATCAATATCTAGCTATCAATCATACTAATACAACTAGTTCATTATGTTCTTAATCACAATAATCTAAAGGAAGAATGAATAAGAAAGATAAACCAATAACATACTAAAGGAATGAAACTAGAAAATATATGAAATCAGAAGCACTAGCCTAGATCTCTACGATTGTCACCTCAAGGTCCACCGTGTAAGAACAATCTTGCCTATAGCATCACTTTGAAATTCCGGAATGTAGAGCACAACAATAACTGAAAAATATTATCCAGTCAGGATTGGAGCGAAGCACATAAACTCACAACAGTTCCAATTAAATTGATAAATATTATAAAACAATGAGTAATGAATATACATGATGGAAATATAAAACTGGTGATGTAAGGAAGCAGGAGAAACATCAATCACAGTGAAATAATGAACAGTGAGTAAGAAGATGAATATCAGTCTCATCAAGTACAAGCTGGAATAGAAGAATAAAGTAAACTAGCTAAGTGTTTGAAATATTAGTTTATTATGTGATCGGCTTGGGATCTGGATCAGGCTTGCTATACATGATTAGCTATGATACATGTAAGGTCAGACTAACCATACGTAAGACGTAAGGGTAGCTATGATGCACGAAGGCCAGGCTAATCATATATAGCAAGCTATGAAGCACGAATAAGGTCAGGCTAACCATACATGTGGTGCATTGTTAGCTATGATGTACGTAAATGTGGGGTATGATCACATAACTTGCTAATACTTCCCCCGTCCTCCGTCTAGTATAGTGGATCCGACCATGAAACATTACGACACATGATTCATGGAGCAGGGGGTCAACCTGCTCCTGAATCGGTGTCTATACTTATACAAGAATCACAGGACTATACATGGTCCTCAAGGGAAATAACATCTCATGACGGAATTCCGAATATACTAATCCGTGTAACATCGTGTCAGAAATCAAGTACAACACTACAAAACTGATATCATAGTAATCATCAAAATAACGGAAACTGTCAGAGAATGTACTCGCATGTGGTCCTGAACAAGGAACAATGAACAATGCTCAAACTGGAGTTCAAAGTCCTAAATATGAATATAAATGTTAAGGAGTGATTTGAAATGATAAACATATATAACTGTCTATTTTAGGATTCTAGGTCCAAAGTAGGTCACTTGGTGCCAAACTAGGTTAATACGGTTAGAGTCCATCTTTATCTATAAAGTTGACTTATAGGGTTAAACTAGCTAATACTAGTTAATGCCAAGTTATCTCTAAATGTTCAAGGTCATACTAAGGTATTCTAGATTATATACTATAATATCTTAGCTATATGCTAATATCAAGTATAGTATCTTAATTATACCCAATACCTAGACTCACTAATACCTTACCCTTTACCTTAGCTATAAACTCATTACCTTAGTTTATTTCTAAAACCTTGAAGTAACCATATCTAGTGGCTTAGTATCTAATACCTCTTGGTATCCCACTAGTTCATTACCAAGCCATCTTGCTCATCTATCCACTACCTTAATATGTAATTTAATACTTTAATATATCCTAACGCATACCTGGTTGGTACCACTGTATCAGCCTCAAACCCAAATCCTAAGATAACTTATCTTATAATAGCTCCATATATGTACTTCATATCTATATGATATCACAATACTTAGCTAATACCCTACATAATTGGAACAGAACCTCAAGGTCACATTCCCACATACACCTAGTAGGTATCACTTCCTTCCACATACACCCTAACACCAACTCAAGCCTACATGCATTTCCCTCTCCTAACACTGCTGTGGAAGCATAACATGCTGCTTCTCAAAACCTCAGTTACACCCCTTTGCATATAAGGTCTGCAAGTGTTCAGATTTAACACCACAATCCATTGTGTACTGCTATACATACAGCAGTAAACAACTCACAAGTTGCTATTTGTTTCCCATTCTTGTTGTCAACTGCTGCTATGAAGTGCACTGGGTGTCCACTTCATCTGTGTACTGGATGCATCTCTCCAGGCAACTGCTGCCCTCAAATATACCTGTAGCAACCTTGATGCACACTGCTGCAAGCCCAACAGATCATTCCTCTCCCCACTCAACACCAGACCTTCATACAACCTCCCTTTCACCTTCCTCACTGAACTGCAGTTGTGCTCGGGTTTAACATGAACCTGCACACTGCACAGTTCACAGATGTGCGCTGTCTGTGCACAGAAGCTCCCCCAATACTCTTGCAGCTGAACAAAACACTCATCTCCCTCTCTTCTACACTGCAACAACAAGTGCAATCTATTTCTACCCCTCACCACCTCATGTACCACAACTCGAACACCACACAAAAATTCCAAAGTTCTCCCCCTCCTTGTCTGTGCACAACTACTCACCAGCTCACACACCACATCAACCACCCTCACAACACAAGCACAAAAACAAACACGAATCATACATATATGTATATATATACATAAAGCTAACACTAAATATATATAATACTCCATATATACATATATATAATACACACAACAATACAATGTCAATTTATCAAGCACTTGGTGTGCTACACCAAGATACCCTCTATATACCCATGATATGCTTGTGATACGCACTCACAACACCACGATACACTCCCAAAACCCAATGCACGCATCTAATATACAATATATAATATATATAACATGTATTATAGCTATTTAAATGCAATAAGTAGAATTTGGCATGCTAGAGCCCATGACACATGTAAATACCCCTCCAAGGCTCCAGAGTGAACTCCACGCCTTAGCACGCACGAAGGAGACATCCGCACCGAACGAGGTTCTCCCGCACCCCTGCAAACAACCTGGTGGATTATCAGTACACGAATGCACTAGTGGGGAGGCTACTCGCCCGTTCGACAAATCCAAACACGTAATATAGGTTCCGTGCACCAACTATTATGTTGTCTTTCTAGTTGCCTTAGGATCAGTTTCATGACAAAGATTGAATAGCCTAACTCGTGTGGCAGTGCGCCGTGCGATATAAGAGGAAACACGACGAGACTTACCAACTTACCATTTGACCTTCCCTGTCCAAGGCAAACCAAGTTAATTCAAGCACGAGCATTTATAAACATTCAGGGGCAATACATATGCAAACACTGCGTTGTGAGCGAGACTATGTTTCGGATGCTCTTGATGCGATGCAATGACTCGTATGCGGATAGCCGCTAAACGAGGATGACTTATCTATATGACATGTGTCGCTGGCATAGCCATAAAGGACCCAATCCAAGACGAGAATGGAATGCAATGAAAGCACAAGAGGCGCTACAAACCATCTCGCCCGTACACGATGGACCACACACGAAGTTCCATCCGGATTGGATCGGCCCCAGTGTCCCGGTGACCGTCCGTGGAACTATACCTCGTTTCCGAGTTGTCCGCGACATGCAATTATTGGTCTTCCAATTTCACGAGATACACGAGTACACGAGTACACGAGATGCTTGAATCCTGATTCTTGCTCTGAACGAGAATTGCTCCACGAGCTGTATTTCCTGAATTACTTGACACGATTCTCGTTCAGTGAACAACTTGCCTTGATGCATTCCCCTGGTGCGGGGATTGCCTTGGTGACCTAACGGTCGCGGATACTTGCAGGTTCATTCTTGCACGGAACGACTATTAGATAGTCTTCCGAGGATAACTAGATGAATGCATGACATGCACAACATTACAGGGTCTTGGCATAGTTTATGCGACAAGCATTGAAACGAGACAATATATATAAGCAGACAAGCATGCATTTGTATGAGCATATCTATTCACATTAGCTCGGACCCGAAGGTAAGCCGAGGAGTGAAATCGTAAAGGGACTTACCGAGCGACATGATCTAGGGTAGCATGCAAGGGTCTTAATATAAGCAATATTTCAATTCCATGTTCTAACACAAGCAATACAAGTTGGGATTATTCCCTTAGCTAGGTGCGTTGTATTCTTATTAGCATGCATGGGGTGATTCACCCAACGACTAGCATGTATCATCCCATATTTTAAGTGTGCTGGCTAAGCAAATGCAAGTTCACCGTAGCCACCCACCTTAGCGATGATTCGTCTCGGTTGAGCGATACGTCGAGCGAGCCTCTGAAAGCCTAAGCCGAACTCCTGTAGGGACAAGTCTGGATATCCTTTGTCTCAAACGAGTATTCTTGCCTGAGCAAAGCTGGTCGGGACATTGCACTTTTGTCGTTTGATTCGGCAGTCCGCTTGTGCGGAACGGGGTGTTACAGGAATGATGCAAGCCAAGGGAGAAATGTCGCCAATGGATATAAGAGAAAACTTACTCCCCGACAAGGGGGTACTGATGACTAATCCGGATCAATATCGTCGAGTAGTTGGAAAACTCACCTACTTGTCAGTTATGACTCGTCCATATATTTTTTTTGCAGTCAGTGTTGCGAGTAGATTTATGTCTTCTCCACGAGTTTCATACTGGCAGACAGTTCTCAAAATTTGGGCTATCTAGTCCAGAATCCTGGAAAAAGAAATTTGTATGGAGAACCAGAGATATACAAATATTGAGTGCTTTATCGATGCTGACTGTGGTGCAAGCCTGACAGATAGACGATCTACATCTGGTTATTCGGTATTTATTGACGGAAACTTGGTATCGTGGAAGAGCAAGAAGTAGAGTGTGATCGAGCGATCGAGTTCCGAAGCTGAATATCGAGCCATTGCTCATGGCATGGCTGAAGTGTTATATCTGCAACATTTTCTACAAGAACTGGGAGAAAAAGCAGGATCTAAAGCAGCATATATGTTGTGTGATAACCAATCTGCTATCCATATTGCTACCAATCCTATATTTCAGACAAAGCACATTGAAATTGATGTCCACTTCGTTCGTGATGAGTATAAAAAGGGGATGATAAAGTTTCATCATGTGAGGATCAGTGATCAGATAGCCGATATCTTAACAAATTTTTTTTGGGTCATCGGGTACAATTTTTATGTAACAAGCTGGTCATGATTGACATGCTCCAGCTTGAGGGAGGGTGTTAAGTGTTATATTAGTAATGAACTTTAGTCCCACATCAGGTAGAATAATAGAGAGAGGGGTTAGCCTCTCCTATATATATGTAGTCTTTTCATCAATAAAGATCAATCCATTATTTTCACTCTACAAAGGAATGAAGAATGATGTGTAGTAATATATCAAGGCCTATGAGGTATGTCAAAGGCACAAAAATGAGAATTCTTCACCTGCAGGGTTGTTACAACCTTTGCCCATTCCCAACAGGATATATGAGGACATTTTTATGGATTTTGTGGAAGGATTACCCACTAGTCATAGGAAATCTACTATCATGGTGGTGGTTGATAGGCTTACCAAGTACGTCCACTTATTTGCTCGTGGTCATCCTTATATTGCCACCTTACTTGCACAAGTATTTCTAGACGGGGTTTTCAAGTTACGTGCATGCCAAAAATCATAGTGACTGTTGAGTTATGTGTTAAGTTGAGTTTAGTCCCACATCGGGTAGACTAATAGGGAGAGGGGTTAGCCTCTCCTATATAGTGTACTCCCCTCTCTTAATGAATTAATCTATCATTCACATTATACATGGTATCAAAGCCATAACCTATCCACCTCTCACTCTACCCTAAACCCTAGCCGCCCCACCAGCCCCCCGCCCCCTCCCCCCCTCCTGCCACCCGCCCCCTTGCCCGCTTCCCTGGCGCCCCCCTGCTGCCAGCCCCCTCCCCCGCCTCCCCCCTGCTGCCAGCCCCCCCGCCTCCCTGCCACCAGCCCTAACCCTCAGTTGCCGTCCCTCCTTCCTGTTTGAACCCTAATTTAAAAAAAAAGAGTTGTATATCGAAGCCAGAGGGTAGATAATAATTTGTTTACACAACCTCTATTCCTAGATTACGACTTCAGGAGCGCTAAGTAGTAAAAAACGGTTATATATCGGTTATATAACCGATTTATAATGGTATCGGTTCCGGACCGATATTTTTTTGCAAAAATATCGGTAAGATATCGGAACCGATATTATCGGCCGATTTGGCCGATATTGTTCGAAAAATCGGTTTACAAAAAAATCGATTTCTCACGGTTTTGGTTTTGCTATAAAAAAATCTTATGGGCCTGGGCCTGCAGACGACATTCTATGAAAAAATTAGCTGTTAAGTCAAGATACAATACAATACAAGCTTCTGCCATCAATGGAGATTATATCTTTTGCCATCAAACGATATGACATTCACGTCAATGGAGATTACATCTGATGTTGAATGATATGACATTCACATCAATGGAGAATGGAGATTACATCTTCTGCCATCAAAATCTTCATGCATCAAACTTATTCAGAGATGTAGTTCCTTAAGTGATCTTCTTTATCTTGGATCTCTTGGATTTCTCGACGATATGTATACTTTATGCATATTTTATAATAGAAAACTATTAAGTGTATTGTCCATATATAAAAATTGTGTTAAAAATGAAAACCGATATTTATCGTTATAAAACCGATATATCGGTGATATATCTATAACTCTACTGGACCGTTATCATGAAAAATTCGTTATTAACTGCATAGCAGGAGCGTATATTGAAGTCAGAGGGTAGACCCTAATTTTTTTGCACAACCTCTGTTCCTAGATTTCGGTTCCAGAAGTTAACAAATAGTAGACAAGTTGCCTATTTATGTGGATCTTTGTATCCGTCCTACCCGATATCTACATCAGGATCTACACAGAGAGTGACCTGGGTTACCTCTGTGATCTGGCTTGTGTGATCCCCATACGATCTTTACTTTTCATGCGCGTGTCGGTTCTGGCCACGTTGATAGCGCATCGGTAAAGTTGATGTGATTATTGGGGTTGGAAAGATCCAACGACAGTCGAATCAAGTGCTGGATGACTAACACTGATGCAACTAGCAGTACTACTACTACTAGTGTCGGGAACGCATTGGCGGGACCAACGGGCGCTGGCATGACAATTTTTTCGATTCGACTCGTCGATCGGCGGTTGGACGGACTAGATGGCTACTCAACATGGCGGAAGAAGGTTGAAAAAATACTTCGAGGAATGCGGTTGTCCAAGCATCTGACTGACAACCCTCCGGAGACGACTGATCCCACATTTGAGCAGTGAGAGACATGATAGTCGATTGTTTACACAGTTGATGAACTCAATGAAACTATTGGTGGAGGACATGGTTCACAACACGGACACGGTAAAAGAGTTATGGGAGGTCCTATCGACGGCGTTTGATGAAAAACGCGACTTGTCTCGTATCTACAACTCGGTCATCGGCGTCTACCGGGCGGAACATGGCGACAAGTCTCATAAGGATCACTTCCGGACCTTTAAGGCTATGGTCGATGAAGTTGCCCGTGTATTACCTCTGACGACAGATATCAATGAAGCAAGGGCTCAACGGGTGCAGCTTCATGTCATGGCATATCTTGCCTCTCCGTACTGATGCAGACTCAGCTCGCTCTCAGATCATTGCTGGAGCTGATGTTCCATTTCTAATAGAAGATCATTTTCGTGTCCTACGGGCTCCAAAGGTCGTCGAGACTTCTCCAAGTGATGCTCTAGCTGATCGATCTGCTTTGGGAGCCGCTCGTACTGGATTTCGTGGTGGTCGTGGTGGCCGAAATGTTGGCGGTCGTGATGGTGGACAAGGCATTGGCGGTCTTGATGGAGGTCGACTGCGCACCTGCTTCAACTGTGGTCTATATGGTCATTTCCAGTGGCAGTGTACTAAAACTCCTGCCGCCAATGTCACCTCAGATATTTATGATCTTGGCGGCCGATCCATACAAATGACTGATGAAGCATATGCAGACTTTGTTGAGTTTCAAGCTCAACGTCGATGTGAAGCTTCTACTTCTGGGTCTACCGCATGGTACTCAGCGACATGTATGGTACAGTCGAAGCAGTAGGTCCTTGATTCTGGTGTGTCTGCTCAATTGACAGGCGACGCAGGTATGATACGAAATTATATACCGGTTGATCCTATGTCTAATATTACATGTGCCAACGGTGGTTCGCTGACAGTCCGAGGAAAAGGATTTGTCTTTCTTCGGAACTGTCACTACATTCTGTACTACATACACCTGAAAATCCATTCAGCTTACTATCAATTAGTCGGATTACTCGTGATATGTATTGCTCGGTAATATTCTTTCCTGATAGTTGTGTTTTTCAGGACCTTTAGACTAGAAAGACTATCGGTAAGGGACGTGACTGGAGGCTTATATCTGTTTGACGAACCTTCCTCTGTTGTCTGTACTGGTGTGAAACTTGATCCTTTTGAGTTACACTGCCGGTTAGGACATCCTTCTGTCCAAGCACTCCAGAAAATGTACCCATCTTTAGATGCTTCATGTTCTTTTCATTATGAGTTCTGTAGTTTGGTTAAGCATCACCGGATTTCCTATCCGGTCAGTCAAAATAAAGTTGCTTCCGTTTCTTTCGAGTTGGTGCATTCCGATATATGGGACCTTGTCCGGTTGAATCTGTGATGGGATTCAAGTACTTTATTACCTTTGTTGATAACTACTCGAATGTCACTTTTGTTTATCTAATGAAAAATCGTTTAGAATTATTTAACATTTGGTGCAATTTTTATGCGGAAATCAAAACACAAGTTGGTGTTCCGATTAAATACGTTCGCAGTGATAATGGTCGTGAGTATATATCTCGTGAATTTGTTTCACATCTGTCTCGGAATGACATCATCCACCAAACTTCAAGTCCTTACACACCACAACTGAATAGTATGGCTGAACGCAAGAATCGTCTCCTCTTAGAAGCAACGTGTGCTCTTATGTTCCAAGCACGTACTCCAAAAAGGTTTTGGTCGGATGCCGTTCTCACGGCTTGCTATCTAATTAATTGCATGCCGTCGTCTGTTCTCAATGGCGATACTCTCTTCTCTCGGTTATATCCCAAACGAGAGCCGTTTCTTTTATCTCTCCGAATCTTTGGTTGCTTGTGTTATGTTAGGGATACCCGACCAACTCTTTCTAAACTAGATCCAAAGACTATCCAATGTATTTTTCTTGGGTATCCTAACGATCAGAAAGGGTATTAGTATTTTTCTCCAGTCTTGATGTGGTATTTTTTCTCAAGATGTTACCTTTGTTGAAACTGAGTTTCCTTCACTTCCACAAACTACTGTTCGGCTCTACAAGTTTACCCAGAAGATGATTTCTTGTTATTTCCTGTTCAAACACAACAGCCTCCGTAAGGGTGCCCTCCTCTACCGAGCGAGTCTTCCGGTCCGATGATTCGCACACACTGGCTCCATTGGTACCGGCATCACCGGAACGAGTTTCGCTGATAATGTCTGTGGACACAGCGCCTTCATCCTCCTCTAGCTCCACTTATTTGCTTCCGCCTGATCCGTCAGTTCGACCTTGTCGTACATGTTATGATCATCCATTGTACGTTCACAATTACAAAGGGCTTGCGAGCCACACACAATCATTGGTGGCGACTATTGATGGGATTCGGATTTCCAATTCTGCAGAGGATGGTCTTAAACATCCCGACTGGTGTGCTGCTATGGAAGAGAAAATGGAAGCACTTCGGAAGAAGATGAAGATTATCAGAATTATAATATTTTTAATAATGAAGAAGAAAGTAGTAACCAAACGCAATCTGACTTGGTGATGTTTTCTTCTACATCAAAGTCTATCCATTGTACATTCACAATTACAAAGGGCTTGCGAGCCACACACAATCATTGGTGGCGACTATTGATGGGATTCAGATTTCCAATTCTGCAGAGGAGGGTCTTAAACATTTCGGCTAGCGTGCTGCTATGGAAGAGGAAATGAAAGCACTTCGGGAGAATCATACATGGAACTTGGTTGATTTATCTCATGGTAAGAAGGTAGTGGGTTGCAAATGGGTGCTCAATATTAAGGTAAAATCGGATGGCACTCTTGATCGCCTGAATGTTCGTCTGGTGGCAAAATGTTATTCTTAGACCAATGGTGAGGATTATTTTAAGACATTCTTCCCAGTTGATCGAATGACCTCTGTGCGTGTCCTCTTGGCTTTAGTTGTTCGCTATGACTGGCCGTTGCTACAGCTGAATATCAATAATGCATTTCTTTATGGAGATCTTGACGAAGAAGTATATGTGGTGCAACCTCCCGGGTTTGTTGCAAGGGAGGGTAAAGTGTGTCATTTGCGGAAGGTCCTTTATGGTCTCAAACAATCCCCTCGTGCATGGTTTGGTCGTTTCACATATGTGGTTACTCAGTTTGGCATGTGCCAATCAAAGAAGGATCATTCAGTATTTTACCGTCAGACATTAGCTGGAAAGATACTACTCGGTGTCTATGCTGATGATATTGTGATCACAAGAGACGATAGTCAGGGCATTGCAGAACTAAAGAAGTTTCTAGGAGAACAATTTTAATCCAAGGATTTGGAATCGTTGAGCTATTTTTTGGACGTAGAAGTCACACGGGTAAGTGGGACATTATAATGTCTCAAAGAAAATATGTGCTTGATATCCTAAATGATGCAAGCTAAGGGAGCAACCTCGCCCATGGACCCAGGGATAAAGTTACTTCCCGACGAGGGGATACTGATGACTGATCCGGATCAATATCGTCGAGTAGTTCGAAAACTCGACTACTTGGCCGTTATGACTCGTCCAAATATTTTTTTGCCATCAGTGTTGTAAGTAGATTCATGTCTTCACCACGAGTTCCACATTGGGAGGCAGTTCTCAGAATTTTGCGCTATCTAGTTCAGAATCCGTGAAAAAGAATTCGGATGGAGAATAAGGGATATACTTATGTTGAGTGCTTTACTGATGCTGACTGGGTGCCAGTCTTACGGATAGACGGTCTACATCTGGCTACTCGGTTTTCATTGGCGAAAACTTGGTATCATGGAAGAGCAAGAAGCAGAGTGTGATCGCACGATCAAGCTCGAAAACGGAATATCGGACAATTGCTCATGGCACAACAGATGTGCTATATCTGCAGCATCTTCTATAGAAACTGGAAGAAGAAGCAGGATATAAAACAACATATGGTGTGATAACTAGTCTGCTATTTATATTGCTACTAACCTTGTATTTCATAAGAGGACAATGTACATTTGAAATCGACATTCACTTTGTCCGTGATTAGTATCAGAAAATGGATGATAAAGTTTCACCATGTGAGGACCGGTGATCAGATAGCTGATATATTTACAAAATCTCTTCTAGATTCTCGGGTTCAATTTCTCTGTAACCATGATTGACATCTATGCTCCAGCTTGAGGGAGGGTGTTGAGTTATGTGTTAAGTTGAGTTTAGTCCTACATCGGGTAGACTAATAGGGAGAGGGGTTAGCCTCTCCTATATAATGTACTCCCCTCTCTTAATGAATTAATCTATCATTCACATTCTACAGTGACTGACAGAGACCCTGTATTCACTAGTGCTTTTTGGAAGGAATTTTTTAAACTCTATGGCACCCAACTGAATTACAGTACTTCGTACCACCCACAATCAAATGGTCCGACCGAGGTTACCAATCGTTGTATCGAGGGATACCTCAGATGCTTTTGGAGTCATCAGCCCAAGGAGTGGACAAGGCATTTATTGTGGGCCGAGTTCTGGTTTAACACAAATTGGCACACTGCCACCAAGACTACCCCATTTGAGGCTGTATGGCAGTTCTACCCCTGATATCTTAACCAACCTATGTTCCAGAACTGGTGCAGGAAAAGGGTGTGGCTGAAGCTTTGGCTTCGAGAGAGAACTCCCTCCAAGTTCTTTAGGATAACCTGTTGTTAGCTCAAGATAGAATGAAGAAACTTGCATATTCACATAGGGTGGACAGAGTTTCAGGTGGATGATTTGTTGTACCTCAAATTACAACCATATAGACAGATTTTTGTGTCTCAAAGGAAAACTCAAAAGCTGTCACCAAAATATTTTGGTCCATATCGAATCTTGACCAGGGTAGGACCTTTGGCCTACAAGCTTGAGTTACCAGAAGGAACTCAAATCCACCCAGTGTTCCATGTTTCACAACTAAAGAGGCATATTAGCAGTAACAGGAGGGTCTAGGAAGGGGTTCCTAGCCAAAGGGAGGAGTTACGGTTAGAACCAGAGCTGATATTGGAGAGGAAGCTAGTACAGAGGAGAAACCGAGCAGCAGTTAAGCTCCTAGTGCAGTGGAAGAATGAGAGTGCAGAGGAGGCAACTTGGGTCCCCTATGATAAGTTCACCAAGACATTTCCTTATTTCGACCTTGAGGCAAGGTCGAATTAAGGAGGGGATATTGTTACATCTCCAATTGATACAGTCACAGTAGCTTAGCATATAGAGGGTTCTTCTTTCATACCAGCAATTAGTACCCAATTACCTTAGTAGCAGTAGCCAATTTCTGTAGTTGAGAAGCAGCTGGATTAACAGAGGAGCAAAGGTGGTTAATACAGTTGGTGAAGATTAGCCTTGTCAGTAAGATGGTCCAACCTGGCATCCAGATGGACATGTTAGTTAGTATGAGTCAGCAAGGAGGGTAGAATTGTAATTAGTCTTAAGTTTGAATTCTATAAATGTTCAGAAAAGGGGGGAAAGCCCAACTTTGGCATGTATCCGGTCTTTTCTTGAAATGTAACAGAAATTCTTTAGCTAATAAAGGTCTTCTTCTTTCTCTGTCAATTTTCTTCAATTCTTGGCAAACCCTACCTCAAAATCATGATGAATCCTTCACGACCCACTCCCAATTCAGTGTCAAACAGGGAGAGGTCGTATCAGTGTCTGTATGACATATATACATAATATTTTTCTGAAAATTTCTTCTTTTTTTTTCAAGTCGAGAAATCTGAAAATTTTACCCATATGTTCATTAGATTTGAGCCAAATGCCTGACGATCACATTTCATTTTTTTCTTATTTTATTATGAATGTGAACATAATGAACCAAGAAATAATTGTTGGTACAACATAAAAGGAGAGACACACTGGCTTGTTAAAGTATCGAGATTCTTCATAGAGAGTTATCCAGATTATTGCACTAATGTTGGTGTAAGTGGCGACATTGGAGAATAACTATATTAGAGAACCATGCAACATAGATCTATAACTAGTAGCCCTTGTTAGTAATTGTGTTGGTTTTTATCCTTCTGTGAAATTTAATTAGTCAATTTCCTGATGTTGTATCTTTAGTTTGTCCTTTTATCTCTTGCATTGCAACTGCCAGAGTTTATTTATGCCCAACCTATGTCTCTTTCATGTAGCATTCATCTTATACTGAAGGTGGCAATGGGAATGATTATGGACATCCTCAACGTAACTATGAGAGGCACTACAATGAGCATCACTCATGTGTAGAGCTGGAACCATACAAGTCGACATGGTCTCAAAATCTAAGTTATCAGGAAATCTATGAAGGCGAGGCATCTTCCCAGTCCTACTGGGTAAGAAGTTAATTACTAGTCACAGTTATACCTCTTGTTTGTGCATATGTATGCAATTTGGTCTAGAACATGTAAGGTGGCATGTTGTTTGTATCTTGTTAACTCATTGCAAAGCAAGATGCTTTCTGATTCATTGTGTTGTACTTGTATTGGACTTTAGAATCCTTGAGGCTTGATAAGTTTCTCATAAGTTACTTGTCCGATTGGTAATGTAGATTTCTGTTATTGGTAGATGCTTTTAGTATGTGAATAGATGTTCTTAAAGTTATTGTTTATGTATGTTGTGAAGATGTTAATTACAAGAAATGAAGTGTCCGATGACTCTCCTCTTTGCAAAAGTTGTCTTGTTTCTAGACCATTGCTTTGCAACAAATTTGGTCCCCTTTGTTTTTCCTTTTTCTTTCCCACAGCCAACTTTATCTAAAGAAAATCAAAACATACTGTCTGACTAGGAATTCTCCTATCTTAATTACAGCTCTAGGTTTTTTGTTATTCAACTGTATGCAACTTTTATCTGTGTGCTAGCTGTCATACTATGAAGTGATATTTATAGTTCAGGTTTAATTCCAATCTTATCTTGTCTTACCTACAGCATTCTTCATATTACGATGAAACAGGCGATGTGAGCGATAGCATTAAGCATCATAACCTCAAAGGTGAAAGGTACTACCATGAACAGCTGCTTAGCGCTCAACTCGAACCTTTCAAGCCGGCCTGGACTCAGAACCCAAATTTTTATCAGCCATTCACAGAAGTATCCCATACCAGTTTGGTGAGTATTCAAATCGACTCCTGTCATGCTTTTTTGTAAGAATCTTGTTATTTTTTTTTTTTCTGAGAGAATCCTGTCGTGCTTATAACAGAACTCAGTCCATGTTTTTATTGTGGCTCCCGATCAAGTCCTCTTTATTTGGAACTTGATATCCAAGATGCTTTCAACTTTATTTTACTTTGTAGCCTTGTACACATGCTTCATTCAGGGATTTTCACCATATGAATAATTAGATCAAGGAATTGGAAGTGTTCTTGTGCAACTCTAGCACTCCTTTTTACACAGTCATGCTTTATCCTTTATTGTTTCTTTCTAGAAAAATAAGATCCTTGAGAGGAGAATACTTCAAGTATGTTGCATTAGTAATAGGATTAAAGTGTCACCTGCAGTTTGTAAAAGCTCTTTTGCTTTTTAACTTGCTGCACTAAACAGAGTTTTGTGCATGTCCTCTTTTCTTTTCAGTTTCCACAAGTTTGACGTCTCTTACTTGATTATTAAAACTTTATGACAAGTCTTATTGTCAGACATCAAGGAATGCATTTTGGAAAATATTGAATGTTGAAGAAGAAAATCCTACCCTTAGGTTGTGTTTGGTAAGCAATAGAAGGAATAATAGTCAGGGCCATAGTGGAAGGAATAATAGTCTAGAACATAATGCTATTTCTTTCTCTCAGTTTGACGTCTCTTACTTCAAGTACTTTTTAAAGAAAAAATGGCATGAGACGTTAAACTGAGAGAGAAAATTGCTAATGCATGATGTTCGACAGTGTGCCATTTTGACGAAAAAAAGAAATATCATTAGGCAAACAAAAGAGCAAACAAAATCAACGGTACTGCCCCATCAACATAAAAAAAATAGCATGACGAAATCAACGGTATATGCTTTGAAAGAAATAGCTAATTTTTTTTTTCCTTCCATTTTAGGGTGGGAGTGAAAAAAAAAAATACTTGAGTAAGAGACGTCAAACTGAGAGAAAGAAATAGCATTAGGCAAACAAAAGAGCAACAAAAATGACACACTGTCGAACATCATGCTTTAAGTAGATTACTATCAACGGTTTAACAAAAAAGAAATAGCATGAGACGTCAAACTGAGAGAGAAAATCCTACCCTTAGGTTGTGTTTGGTAATCCTACCCCATCTCTCCTTCTCTGACAACCGTACTATCAACGGTTTATCGTATGCCTACGCCATCGTCCATATCTGTTGAGTTCCTGTCGACTACCCTTGCTACTATAGTGAGGGACATAGTGGTTACTTTTAGTCTAGACGAGGCATTTCTGATTCTTTTTCCAAAAGCTGAGGTGTTGATTAGGTGCGTCCTCCTTTATCTGCTCTTGGTTGCAGTACCCGGAGACGAGGACATGGCCGACATGGTGGTCTATATTATTCTTATTATGGGAGAACCAATCATCGCGATGACTGGTGTTGGGTGAAGCATAATTATCCTGATGATACGCCTAGTGCCAGACAAGCATCTCTCCATACTACTGCTCCTCTGTCTTCTCCACCTAGTAGCTAGATGGCCTTTTCCAATAATGAACGGGGCCATTTGCACGAATCGTCTCCTGTATAGCCCATGCCAATCTTTTCACTCTATTAGGTATGCCTCACATTTCATATTCTTATGCATGGGTTAGTGATATTGGCACCTCGAACCATGTCCAGTAATAGGCTCTCAAATTTTTGCTTAACATTATTTATATGTTCATGATTATATCCATAATACGTTAACAAAATTCAAATTCACGAAAATAAAAAAAAAACAAATTACCTTAACAATTTGAAATTTATCTTTTGTCAAAATGAAAATTTCACTACTAAGTACTTAAGGATCACCTTGTGAGTATCCAACCAAATATATTGATTAAAAGTCTATTGCATTTGTTCATAGCACAATAAAAGACTTATTGCATTTGTTCATAAACAACACATTAAAAGACATCGATCAAAATTTCATAATGCAGATTACTTTTCAATATGAATTAACCTACTTATACTATAAAATGATAACACTTTCATAAATATTTTATAAGGTGTTGCCTAACAAGACGGCAAGGCTTGTTGCTTGCATCTTGGAGATGCATGTTTGAGTAATTAATGGAAACAATCTCTCTTTATGTATGGGAGGCTCCATACATCTTGACCCTCCCCAAAACTCTGCATAAACGGTAACCGTGTGGTACTGGGACACCTTTATTTTTACTTTCATATATTTGTACCTCCTGCCTCGAATCCAGGACCTCCTTGTTATCCCTCGTGAGCTCCCACCAGCTAGGCCACCCCCGGTGATACTTTAATGCATATTATCTTTCGATCGTTAAATTCCCATAGGTATTTTCCAATTAGATATAACACTTCAGAAAATAATTTGTCACATGCTTAAATAAGATAACATTTCCTTTACGACGTAAAATGGCTGATTAAAATTTGAGTTACCTATTTTACATCTATAAGTTAACCATTGTTTCCAAAAGCTCAAGGGGATAGGAATGGGCCAACATTATATATTATGGCTCTTAACACCCCCATCACGTGCAGACTTGTATTGCATGTGGATGAGCCTAGAGCGTGCACTTAAAAGCAAATGGAAGGAAGATCACGTGTGGAAAATTATGCAATATAAACCAATTTAATTAGTGATGGGAGGATTGAACCCATGACCGTTTTTTGGGTTTAGTGGCTCTTATACTAATGTTCCCAAAAGCCCGAGCTGATAGGAACGGACAAACATTACATATTATAGTTTTTAACAACATAATATATTATATGTTTATCTTGATATTGAAATCTCTAGATTTGTAATTTTACGTTAAAATTTAATGTTGAGGATGCTGATACCAAACTTGGGAATCCTTGTCGGAATCTGGGATCCTGTGTAACATTCTGCATACCCAAAGACACTTAAATTTTATACGTTTACAAGTATGAGAACTTGTTTATTTGTACAAGCATACACAACTAAAATAGGGATGGAATTTGTAAGATTGCTGAAAACCTCGCTATCAAGATGTTCCTGCATACATTCTTATATAGTTATACTTATAGGTGCATGAGACTAGAGCCTATTTGTAAGGCATGCATGAATTTCATGTGCCTCTTATTCTGTTGAGGATTCCTTTGTTTATGTATAGGAGCTTTTGCTTAAAAATGGTTCATTATCATTCCACTTGATAGCTCAGTTTCTAACTGATCTACCTTTTACTCTTTTGGACACTTGACACATTTAGTTACTCTTTTAGTTCATTGTCCATTAAATGTTCATTCCTCATGTTGTGAAACTCCACTCTGGACTTCCTTATCAGTTGAGAACTTTTTCATTGACACTTGTTTATTAGTTATTTGCTTTTTCTAAACTATATGAATTTAATGTCCACAGTCCTCTAGGGTTAATTTATAAGATGTCCTTAAAGGGACTTGCACCATTATTTCTCATGGCTTCTTTTTAAGTTCCTCTACTTTGTTTTAATATCAACAGATTGATGACTCGAGAGAAGATAGCAACAAGTATTTCAGCTCGTTCCTGGAGTACTCGCAGTATGATGAGTAATATCTTCCCCGTCCCATCATGCTACTCTTGATCATTTAGGAAATATGTGAATGATCTGTTCTCATGACTCGTACATACCCTTCTTGTGGTGTTCTCTAAGTTGTTCGTAGTCAAAGTTTACTTTTGGTGTGAAAAACTTCGTGGGCATGTTTATTAAATTGGAGGTATTTCTTTCTTCTCTTCCTCTTTATGATGTTTTTATGTCATGTTGATATTTTGGTTTTCTAAATTGGAAATGACTCTTTAAGTTTGAATTATTTCCATATAGGAAGTTAATACAGAAGAAAGGGAAAAGACTAAGATTCATATAGACAAATACCCACATATTATTAGAATCTCAATATTCTCCTACTGATTACTCATTTTACTTGAAGCTCATATCGTATTATTGTTATCTAAGGTTACTTTCTCTTACACGAGGCATTTTACTGTTCTTGTATTCCTTCGAATTGTGCCAACTTAAAACTAAAATTGATGAAGAGGAGAGAAAGAGAAGATTGTACCTCATGTGTATTTATATTAATATGCATGATGATAAATATTAAATACACCCACAATTACTTTATTGTACCCACATAAGATAAATAACAATACTCTAACAACTACATTACCATCTCATAAATTTCGTGCTCTCTCTCTATATATATATATATTCTCTCTCTCTCTCTCTCTCTCTCTCTCTCTCTCTCTCTATATATATATATATATATATATATATATATATCATCCTGTCTTTCTACCACCGGAATCTTCGTTCAAAATGGGGTCGACTATGGAGCATAAGAAAGCTCCATATAAGATACGACAGTTTTATGACCGTCTGTCGACCTAACTTCAACCCTCTACGTTGATGCCAAATTCGTAGCTAAGGCAACTATGAGCATGAGAGAGCCACCCTGTATGCTGAAATACTTCCTGAACTGAAGTAGAAGGAGAAAGGAATAAGAGAAAACAAACTTGCAAAGAGAATCAGTGAACTGATTCTAAAAACTAAATTAGCAAATATGATGCATAGTGCAAGGAATAAAAAGATTATCCAGAGCTGGTGTATAGTTGGTAGGGCGACAGGTGCTGGTGCCATAAGATCCTATCGAGGCGTCTTCTTACTTCTTTAAGGAGGCTAAATAGGTACAATAGGCTCCGGTGGGAACAAGTAGATAGTTATTTAGAGAAATAATAAGACTAGGAAGCTCAGGTAGTGGAGGAGGGAAGGGTTATGGTAGTGGAAAAACATGGATTTTGTTCGAGAAAGGTAACATTGGCTGCTGTGATAAGTTTCTAGTCAGGAGGAGAGAAACAACGTAACCATTCCGAGTGTGAGAAAAGACAACAAATATATGTTTAGAAATGTGAGGAGAGTTTATTTGATCTAGGACCAAGATGGTGAGCAAAGCATGAGCTAAGTCTTTAGGAACATTAACAACTATTTAGAGGGAAGAAAGAAAAGAATTAGAAGATTGGTGGTTGATAGTGGCAAAAGGTATGTGGTTAATGAGATGGCAAAGTCGAAAAACAAAATTATAGTAGTCATGAGAAACATTAATTTGGAAAAGTTGGGGCGAGCCAGTTCAAGAAAATGATTTTTTTTTACGTTTGACCACACCTACAATTTGTTGAGTATAAGAGTAAGATGTTTAATGAATAATTCCATGAGTGGTGCAAAGGTCTTGAAAATGTGGCTCACGTACTCTTGGGCATTATCTGTTCAAAAAGTTTTAATATCAGGGTAGAATTGTGTATAGATTTTAGATTTCCCTAAGAAAAGTTTGAAAACAGAAACAATCAAAACTATCCTGAAGCAAGAAATGCTAAGTCCTTCAAAAATGATCATCAATAAATGTAACAAAATGAAAACTGAATTCAATTTATGGGGTCCCTAAAAATCAGAATGCGCCAAGGGATAATGAGAGTTCTTGCATTATGAGGGAATGAAGAGTGATGATGCTTCCCCAAGTACATGTTTTCACACAAAAAATTCAGAAAAAGATAAATTCCAGATGTATTGTTTTCAGAGTTGAGAGAACGATGTCAACGTCGAAGCTCAACAAAGAAGAAGAATCCACTCATCGAAGCTTTTGTCATGGGATCCAAAGATCAACCTTCATTTAATGTATATGAAACTCGATTTTGGTATGAATCGTAACGAGATTTGGGGTTAGTTTTTATGTTAAGATGAATAAGTAGAAGAATAAGAAATTTATTCTAAGAAAGGAAATACTAACTTAAATAAATATCTTAAATCTCCAATAAATAAATAAAATTAGAGAGTACATGAGTAAGGCTTGGTTTGGGAGGGCGGTTGCTTTTCAAAAACTGACAGCATACGCATCTTTTGATAGCATGTGAGAGGCTTCTATGAAGAAGTTAACCCAAAGTTTATTTGACTTTTCAAAAAGTGTTTTGACAAGCTGTTTTACTAAATAGATTTGGATCACTTTCCAAGAAAAATAAGCAAAACCAGCGTCCAATAAGCAACCCCAAACCCATCTTAACTCTGTCTATGTTGTGCTTAATGTTATATATTTGTACTATCGGTCGCAAGTCCGAAAAAAGAGGAATATGTTAGGTAGCCGACAACCAGCATAAAACATTGTTGGATCTTCTATGAAATGAGTCCATACAGAATACACATTGGGACGTTCTTTAGTAATGACGTGTTGCATCTTTTCCATCCCTGTGCAAGAAAAAATGAGCAAGGATAGATTACTAGACCATCACCCACAAGGGACACATTGCATTGATACCACCACAGTGCAATGTCAATTGAGCAAGGATGGACTATGACGTTCTCCAGAAGTAATACACCACATCACTACTTGAATATGGTGATAAATAGACAAGGGAATATAAGGTATAATAAGCAACGATGTTAAGAATTAGTACATGAGAGTAGAATTAGATAGCTACTTAGAACATACGAACATTAATGGAAAAAAGATGGAGTTAGTAGATACAATGATTAGGAGGAAGATTAATATAGTTTGTCTACAAGAAACGAATTGCTTAGGTTAGAAATCGAGGGAAATTGATATTTGTTGGATTGTATCTTGTTTTCGATTGAGCCCTCAAAAATGGGATGACAATAGAGTTGATAATTTAGTCCCACATAGGATAGGAAGTGGGATTATGAGGTGTAGATAATTGGAATTAGTTCAGGACTTACATGAGAATTTTCTTTTAAGGCATATGAGTCCAATCCAATATCGCACTTAATGTGCCAATTCCAGTTCGGGTCACACCACCTTCCCAACAAGTGGTATCAGAGTCCAAGGTTATGGGGTTGGTTTGTGTGGCTCTAATTGGTTCGAGATAGATTGTGTTAAACGTTCATCTATATAATCGGAGCCGAGAAGCCGATTATAAGGCTATCTTCTCAATGTGGGAGCATTCTCCAGACATTCGGTTGAGCACGGATCGAACCTAATGTTGAAGGCAACTACACGGGTTGGCTTCAAAGGTGGAGACGACACACCCAAGGTAGAGCAAGACGTCGTTGGCACACACATGATGGTGTGAATGAACGCGTCGGTTTGGTTCTGTAGTCGAACGGATCGGGATGGCAATATGTTGGATCTCCTGGGTGCTCGGCTGGAGGTAACGAGCAAGATGTTCGGCTAGCGTGAACGAGCATGGGTGCTCGTCTAGCGAGAACAAGCAAAGGTAGCTGGGTGTGCTTGGTTGCTTAGTCAGCAGAAACGAACTAAGGTGGAGATTATTGGATTGTATCCCGTTTTCGGGTGAGCCCTAAAAAAGGAAGTGATAATGGAGTTGATAATTTAGTCCCACATCGGACAGTAAGTGGGATCATAAGATATTAGATAATTGAGATTGGTTCAGGTCTTACATGGGTTTAAGGCATATATGGGTCCAGTCCAATATTGTATCTCATAGACCAACTCGAGTTCGGGTCACATCACGTTTCCAACAATATTGTTGGTTTTAGAATTTGGTATACAATTGAAAACATAAATAGAAATTGGGTAGGGAAACTTGCGTAAAAATAATTAACGAATAGAGTTGTAGGTGTGAAAAGAAGAGGATATATGATACTATTAATTCAATATTAGGAGAGTATGTTATTAGTGTATATGCACCCTTAAGTAGGACTGCAGAAAAATACAAAAAATAATTTTGGGAACATATTTATAGTTTGATTCAATCGAGTACTTGGAGACGAAAAGTTATATATCGAAGGGATAACTTTCGGTATTTAGGATTAATCATTCACTATCATAGAGAGATTGAGAATGATGTCATCCATAAAATTAAAACAAGATGATTGAAATGGAGGAATAGTTTTGGAAGACTTTGTGATTGCACATATCTTTGAAATTGAAAGAAAAATCCTATAAGACCACCATAAGACCAACTATGTTTTATGGATCAGAGTATTGGACAATTAAGAAAAGATATATTAAGAAAGTTAGTGTAGTTGAAATGAGAATGCTAAGATGGATGAATGACAAAACATCAAGGGTCTGCTTGGCAATTGTTGGGGTAGCGGTTACGAGGTATTTTTAAGTATCGGTTATGAGTGGTTATGAGGGATTCGATTTTTTTGTGTTTTAAGTAACACCTTTTAAACTAGTACAACCAATTAATTCTTGGTAATTGATTAGCGAGCGATTCTAATTTTTTTAAAAAAATAAAATTATTTATATGCCAATATATAATTAAAAGTTCTCCCAAAGCAATAGTATGTCATTGCCTATTGTCATATTATAGTAAGAAATTACTCATTCTCAATTTTATTATGAATTTATGACCAACCTAAATTGTTCTTATATTTGTTATTTATAGATATTAAATTCATGTGATTATTAATTGTTTAAGCACATTTGGCATTTGCAAGATGGTAATATATTAATTGAAGATAATAAGAAACTGCCTAAGTAGATTGAATTGAAAATAGAGTATTAGACTATTTTAGATAGTAATTATTTTTTTGATGAGGGTATAAATGGAGCAAACTAATAGAAACCCTCAAAATCCACCAATTTGGGATTTGTTTATAAAGACATCCAAAATTATACAATACTAGTTTCAGAGGATTTTTGAGTCTACCAAAACCAGTGGCTAATTTTTTTTTACCAAACATGGTTTTCTTAAACACTTCGTAAAGGTTCGACCCCCTGTTTTCGTGCTCAAGAGACGTGTGCATAGATAGAAACAAATTTTATTGAACTCGTCGTTAAACCAGATTACAAAGAGAATGTAAGTACAAAGGCACGATGACAAGCCCGAGATACTGGAAAAATGGGACGGTAGAGGTCAGATCAGAGCGATCCCTTTGCTCTGTTGACTATTGGATACAACTATGAGATAAGAAATGTAGCAGGTGGAACGTGCATGAGCTTGGTGTCGATGTTGTTCTGCTGTTGCGTTGTTCGGCTTTTGAAAAGTTGCGAAGTGTCGAGTATTTATAGAAGGATGATCGTCTGGTCATTGCCGTTTAGTGGGTAGCTTTTATAGGTGCGATCGTGGCATGTTCTGGAGAGTGCGTGGCCCACGTTCCAATGTAACCGGTAGGGATCGTACCCCTAGAAAGAAGCGCTTCCTTCTGGTGATGTCAGGTGGCTTGCAGTTTATTTAGTTATGTCCCACATCAGAGTCGTGGGAGTAGGATGGTGGCTGACGATTGGCGAACGATTGTCCATGTACATGGTTAAGCAGGAGCTCTTGGCGGAGCAGTGGCGGTCGTGGGGTGAGTGGCTAAACCCCCCACGTCATTAGCTATGGACGAAAGTCGTGGGAGTCGTGAAGTCGTGGAATTGGGACGCTGCTTCAGGTGTTCCGCTGGGGCAAGTAGAAGGCGTTGGTCCCTTTCCGCCGGAGGAAGACCCGCAGAATTAAGATATGTTGGAAGAAAGAAAATCCTATGATTTGTTGGGTGGCTGACGTGACTGGCGTGGCCTAATGATGGGCATTGCACTTGAAATGACACGGCGCCTGCAGCACATGATGACTTGATGGATTGTCATGTGATAGTGACGTGCTATGCTTTCCTTTTGCTTCCGTTGGAGGGTGCTTGTTGGTGTCACGCCCCAGTCCCAAAATACGTAGGACCAGGAATACGTGACACGCCAGCTACGCATTCGACCAGACTCTGGTCTGACTCGAATACGTATAAGCTGTAATATAAAGGGCACTATCTAGATATTCCATATATGTAAACCTCTCTGTCTCAATCCACAATGTACATCAGTGTACAAGAAAGAGCTATATGTGCTAAGGTCGGCCGCCCAATAACACACTAACTCGAATAGACTCGAGAAGAAGTATGAGTCTACAAAACTAGGCTACAACAGCAGATGAATAATCAATGTAAAATAACCATAATGCCGGTAGATATAATGTGAGTACCTGGTACCATGCTCGCAAGATATGTCACTCCATCAGTATCTCCAAGTGCTCCGTAATCGTCTATGCTGCAAAACTGGCAGGGAACCAGGTCCTCAGAGGGACGTAACAAGGTACAAAAATATAGCATGCCAACTAAACAGAAAGTACAAGTGCACGACAGGGTACTCTATCATAACCAAACTAGTGTGACACAGTTTAAAGACAATGTTCGACGCGTGGGCTTTCTAAAATAAAATCGTAGCTCCGGACACGGAAACACACGGCACGTACCGCAGCTCCGGGCAAAGAGTCACACGGGTGAAACAGCTACACTAGATACAGGTATCACTACAAAATACTACATATATATAAGCGCGTGCAGAGTAGCCCAAACGTCTAGTAACTGTCTTCCCCTTCCCAAGCGGTCAACGATTGTGCGCTGAACCTGAACCTCTATCTACAGTCTCGACACACAGAAATAACTCAACAGACGCGACCCTAAGGTCGTCCCAGTCTCTGGTCATGATGTCGGTATCAGGATACAGGAATCTGGCACGATCACAGTGTATGAGTGTCCTGGGGTGTCGATATACTCAGGTACGCATATCGAGATGCTACGAAACATCCAACAATCTTTCTAAGACGTTACGACGTACGTCTTCACCCGGTTGTGAACCGGACGCGAAGTATCGAACGTCAACATAACTACGTGCACAATGTACATAAAGAAACAATAAATAACTGTAATCTGAAATACAGGGTGGCAAGGTACACTTGCCTGCGTGCGGCTGCTGATGACGGAGTCCCGGTACCACGTCCAAGTCCTCAGGTCCCGCAGTACCTAGAGATGAGATACAAACCAGAATCAATAATCTATTCTACGACAGACAGGGATGCGACACGCATCTACAACTAAACTCTGTCTCAAACCCAATTAGTTAACTAATAATTCGCAGTCCTCAATCTCTGCTCCTTGATTCGAATAATACCTATCTCCAATCGATTACCTGTATAATATCATCAGACCCAAATCCTCATTCTTACCATATTCATCACGTGGTTCAGTAGTTCAGGTATGCCCATTCCTCGTCAGTAATTACTTATTAAATATTAAGTCTTCCTCGGCCATCATTACCATTTCACCCAAAATCACTGCTCATCCATACAAATTATCTTGCACATAAATCAATAGGATAAACCCTAAATCTCAATGTCTATCATTCAAATCCGTTTTATAAACTCATAAAGAACAAACCTTAAACTCACCTCATAATTTAATCCTCATTAATTCGTTTGGCATCCCACCATGTACTATATCCCGAACATTTATTGAAAATCAAAAACCTAAACCTTCAATGAAATCCTTTATCATTTTATAATTAATTTGCGAACACTAAACCTAAACCTTCAATGCAAAGTATTTAATAATCATTTTAATCCATGTAAATAACCGATCATTTATAAGCCCTAATTAATTGATCTAGTAATTCTTCCATCCATGTGTATTATTCATAGCATTTAGTTAAATCAAGCCCTAACTCCCATTCAATTAAACAATTCTAACATAAACCCTAAGCCAAAATTAAACCCTAATCTCTTATTGTTAACACATGCTCAATCTATACTACACCTCATTAACACAGCCATATAAATGTATAGGGAGGGGGAGAAGTGTTTCACCTTGGCGATGCGTAGTGGTGGTGTTGTTGGTGGAGGGTGGCCGGAGAAGAAGCCGTCACGGTGGTAATGAACAGGAGGTGGTGGCGTGAAGTGGGATGCCCGCCGGAGAAGATGAAGTAGAGGGGAGGTACTAGGATCTTCCCGTGATGGCTCGTGGCAGTGCTCGACTGCCTGAGGGGGAAGCTCGAGAGAGGTGGGGATTCAGCGAGCGGCCGGAGCAGTTCAGCGGTCCGCTGGAGCTCGTGGAGGAGCAGCAGCTTGACTGGATGTCGAGATGGAGGCCGGCGGTGATGGTAGCAGCCGACGCAGGGAGTGGCGGTATTGGCGGGTCGGCCGGGGCAGTTCGGTAGTGGCTCGGGGAAGAGCCAGTCAGGTTGGCCGGAGCGACTGGCAGCAATCGAAACTGCGGAGGAGACAGGCACGCCGGAGGGGTCTCGGCTGAGTGACAGTTGGCCGGGTTCGCTTCTGGACAGCGGGCGGAGGTTACTGGGGTGACCGTCGGCTGCACAGCGGCGCCGGAGGCTGTCGGCTACTGCACAGTCGGGTGGGGGTATGTATAGTCGGGTAGAGATGGAATGGGGGAGGCCGGATGCTCGACGGTCGGGAAACAGCCGGCTCGTGCTGCAGAGGAGAATCTAAGGGTGGCCAGCAGCAGCTCGGTTGGAGGAGGAGCAGTCCGGTCCGGGTGGGGACGTTGGCCGCCGGAGGTGACAGGCTTGGCCGGAGTCGGGTTCTTTATTTAAGAAGAAGAAGAATGATGCAAATGAGGAGAAGAAGAAAGGAAGAATAAGGAGAAAAGCTACGGTTGTGAATGTAGAGGAGGGAAGGTGAGAGAGAGAGGGGGGGGTTTCCCACACCTAGGGATTAGGGCCGGCCTTGGGGTTTGTGAGGGTGAGGGTGAGTTGATGGGATGTTTTATAGGGGATTGGGAAAGGGGATGGATGGGTGAGATCATCCTATTCAAAATGGATGGTTGAGATTGATCATGAAGAGGAGAGGGTTTCTTCATGAGGGTGAATGCATGGGTGTGAATGGGACCCCATTTTGGGACCTCTCATTTGTTCTTGGCCAATAGGGTGGTGCCACATAATTTAATAATTGCAACTTAGCCCCGTAAATTCGAGAAATTGCATGGACACATAAAATGACACAAAAAATTGCGGAGAAAAATATATTTAGAAATTTTCATGGTGAGAGGGTGTTGTGCGTTAGGCACGGGTTTAATTAGGAAGACATTGGGATTAATTTAGGATTAAAAATGGGATTTACAAAGTTGGTATCCCCTATTTAAATAGAAATAAAGTGTCCCGCGATTTTAAATTAAATGGGGCACTTGGGGTCGAAATCCGGAAATGACGCAAAGGTCAAAAATGGTGGGGGCTTGGAGTCAGTCTTGGACCATTTAGTTGGTCCGGCTCAACGGGTTAAGTTGGTATCTCAAAATTTAGGGTAACGACACAGGTGTCCGACACGGAATTAAATATGGGTTACGATTTTCGGAATGTTGTGCAATTAATTTAGAGCACAAAAAAAAAATTGATTTTAAAAGACGGAAAAGTCCAGTGCCTAATTTGGCGAGTCAAGTCGAAAGTACAATAGCCCGATGGAATTTATGGGCTGATATTGGGCTCCGATTAAATTAGGAATGATAGGGCGCGCTAAGGGTTTTAATTGAATGAATAAAATACCAGATCAAGTTATCTCTATTCTAAACCTCGACCTCTGCTACCAAAACCAAATTTTTTTCAATCCACTCTAACTATCTACAGAATAAATCGAGGGGGTTTACAGTTGGAGTCTTCCGCGGGGATGACGTGGCTTGAGTCTTCCGCTGGGGCCTCTGGTATGGGTCTTCCGCGGGGATCTCTTGGAGTGAGCCGTCCGCGGGGATCTCGTGGAATTGTTTTTCCGCTGGCATGAGATATGCACTTGGAGATTTTTTATGCTTCTACAGAACCCCCTTCAAAGTTTTTCGAAGGGGTCTTTGGAAATAATTTGAACAATAGAAGCATGACCAGCCTTGAGTATGTATCTTGAGCGAAGGATACGACAACCAGAAACTTTGGTGGAGGAACGTATGTGCTGGCAGAGTGCCGCTTTGGGGAGAAAACTGGTGAGGGAATCATATAGAGCGATTTGAAAGGAGTATGGTGTGCCTTGCCTGAGAGAATCCGAAGTCTCGGTTTGACATGACAGACAGCGGTTGGTAAGCCTATATTTGTCGCTTTGATTGGCGTCTTCGGGGAGGAGTGATGCATCTGATTGGGTGATATCAGGATTTGACATGCAGCCATTTATGTCTCGAGGTTCATCATTGGGTGTGGTTTGTGCTGTTCTGAGCCATTTTCATATGTCAGTTAGAGTTTTTCTGTTTCCCACGCATCACCTCGTGTAAACGAACCGCTCTCTTTTGTCTATATATAGCAAGTCAAGGTGATTTCAAATCGTCCAACCATGGCTCCCAAGAGGGTTTCTCATTGGGATCCTTGGGAGTACGTTGCTTCCTTCAATTGCTCTCCGCCTTCTGTATATTCTGGCTTTTTGAGCCCCGTCGTCCATTGGGGGCTGACTTCCTTGTCCGGATCAGCTTCTTCTTCTCTGGCGCCTTTCCTACCATCGAGAAAGAGGAGGCGGGAAGAGGACAAATTGCTCTGGGCCAGTCGCATCCTGACTTCTTTCGCCTCCAACTCCTGAAGCTATTACCAGGTCTGTGGGACCTATACCAGACTATGATTCTCTTCCTCTGGCTCCGGACAAGGACTTACTTGGGACAAGGGAGGCCATACGCATATTGTTTCATAGTTTGGGCGTCCGTTCTCTACAAGACATTGTGGATATCATGAGCGACTCTGAGTGTCCTTCCCCTTTACCGTGTTCTGCTTTTCCTTTTGTTTTTTGAATGGGCCTTGGCAGCTATGATTTGTAGCTTTCTTCTCTTTTGTTGATGTGAAGTTTCTTTTTTCCTTTGTTCTTTTTGTGTTGGTTGGTTTTGTGAGTGTGTATGACAAGAAACAATTTTCCAACACTCAAGGTTAGCTTTTAATTCAAGGGTGCGACCATCTTGTGGTGATGACGCAATTTTAAATGTAACATCTGTCCATGAGGATAGGATAGGACCGAAGGTCTGTGGAGATCATAGTGGTTTTGGTAATCTAAAACGTTCGACTGCTCAAAGATAGTAGGGACATGAATAGACTTTAGAGCGACACCTTGAAAAGAAGGATGGACATTACGTGACATATACTGGGACAAAAAAGACTATATTGGAAAAATGTATATCGGGGCTATCAGAGGTATGTTATTAGACTTGACGGTTGTGTAATCTCTAGGAAGTATTTTGCCTAAGAGGAGTCTGGACCCCAGTAATGGATCCTAAGAGGGTATAAGACAATCATCGTTTTAGGAGAAAACTTCTGGACGTATAGTCGAATCACCTGCTAGTGGATGTGAGAATGTGGTAGGAAAACCCATTATGACATGTGGGTACGATTTTGTTGATGAATGTAAACATGCATTGATATGCCGTGGGAGCAAAAACCGTCTACGAGAAGTTGATGGAAAGCTACTGACTTGCGGAAAGATCTAGCGGTTATGAGTGTAACCCATAAGTGCACGAAACTTTATTGGACAAACAAAAAAGCACGACATGAACAGAACGTGCTAAAATTTGTAGAAAACCTATTTAACCCTTTGGGGATTAACATAGGCTAATGACAAAACGACACGATGGTGGAAATGTTATTAGAAACCTACTAATACTATAGGGATTAACGTAGGCGCGAGCAGAAAACGATCACGGAAACGAAAATAAACATTTTTTAGAAGTCCTCTGGGGATTATAATAGACGATGATGTAGAGATGAGAACTTTGATAAGGGATGGAAGTACTGTGTCCCAGGTGGGAATGCATATTACCCTTTTATTGTTGGCCTGCTGGTTTAACACCCGAGTATAGGCTCGGCCGGGGCGCAACTGCTTCGGTAAGAGTTGTCGTACCTTGGTGTATGCCATCTGCCGGGTCCTCGCCAACAGATGCTTACACAAGACGTCCATTGATCGGGGTGGTAGTAAGATCTTGTACCTCATGGAACGTCATGTTCGCCGCCAGAAGTCTCGTGAACATTGCTCCAATGCCGACGTCTGAATCCCATGCGGAGAGGTCAGAGGAAGCCGACTCTTCCGCGGATGAGGAAGGTGCATCGGATGAAGAATTGGGGGTGAGGTAGCCTAGCTTGCGCTTGATCTTGTGATAGTAGTCGTCGGACTTGTCTTTCGGAATGAAGGTTCGCGATAGGAGTTAACGTCCCTTTCCGTAGTTCAGTCCATGTCCTTTCTGGCGATCATACCCAGTTTGCTTCATCATGTTCTGGACGCTCTGACTGTAGATGTTGTAGGAAATGCGTCCTACTTTTTCTTCTTTAGAACTTTCTTGCGGGTCTATCGGATATGACATCTCTTTGCCGAAGATGATAGTGTGTTGGCCTTCCGACAAGGGGTGTACTAGAAAGATTGCACTCTGCACCGGGCATGGAGGATCGTCCGTCTGAAAGTATGAAGGTACATACATCAACAAGGGAACCTTCGTATACAAACCGATCGTATCTAATGGCTGGATCTTTTGGTAGTATCTGGGGTCGCAAGGTGACCAGGATTCCGCTCTTCGCAGATAAGAGTCTGTACGTCCTTTGTGAGGGTAGAGAGATCGATGACAAGTGGTTCGACTTTATTCGACCCTTAGAGGGAATTCAAGTCGACCAGGTTGATGACGAGAGCTTCGCTCGTATTCGAACCTTTTGTACCTTCTAAGTCATCAAGGCTAATGGTGAGAGGAGACTTTGACTTACACTGGGTACTGAGGTCGATGACAAACGGTGGCTCGTTTGAGATCGGACCTTTGTAAGCCTTCAGGGTGCTCAGGTCAACGACGAAGGGCTCTGCTTCCTCGTAAGCACTGGTCCTTCCTCTGTAACCTCTGAAAGCGAGCACCGTAGGCTCTTCGTCCGCTGTGTTAGCCTCTGTTTTATCGTCGGCTTCATGACCGTCGCTTTCCTTCGACGATGTTGACTTATAGAGGAGCATGCGAGAAGTACGCCTCCAAGCCTTTGAAATGATTGGTATCCGCAAACTCAGTTCTGACCTTTCCTTGGACGTCCACGTATTTGAAGCATTGGTGGAGAGTCGAAGGTGCGATCGGATTCTCATGAATCCACGGTCGTCCCAATAGTACGTTGTAGGACACTTCCACGTCAATGACATAATATGTCATTTCCGTTTGGAGGTCCTCTATGCGACACTTCAAGCGAATTTTTCCAAGAGGAATGATGCGGTCGGTGTTGAAGCCGAGGATGGCTATATTGGTTGTTGATAGCCGATGCATTGGTATGTTCAGCGTCCTTAACAGATTTTTGGGGATGATACTCGGGGATGATCCTGGATCAATATGCATAATGCATCCGATCCACCTTGATTGGGCCAATGTATTCGATAAAGTACATGGGCTGTCATGTTGGTTGTATTTCAACATGTCTTCCTGCGAGAAAGTAATGTTGGAAACTTGTTGAGTTGCGTTATGGCAACATACACACTCATCATTTGTCTCTGGACTAGACGCGATATTCGTCAAGTTGGACTCTGCCTGTAGGAGAGTTTCTCGATGTGCATCTCTGGTCTTCTTGGATAGACGCAAAAGCTCGTGTACAGAGAGCCGAACCGAGATGTTAGCTAATTGAGTCAGAATGTTGAATGAGTATGGTTCCACGAAACCCTGTGACGCGTCTTTCCGCAAGGCCTTGTCAAACCGGGTCTTCGAGGAGTCTTCCATGAAATTTGCTGCTGAGGTGGATGGTAAGTTTCCGCTGGGAACTTGATCATAATTTTTTGTGTTTGTCCGTCCTGTGCTTGTGGTTCCTGGCTTAGCAGTACTTGTATCGGCTGCATGGACATCCTCATCGAAATCTGGCATGACACTAGTAGGGAGAGGATCTTCTTGATCTAGGACGATGGTGTTGCAAGAGCGAAATCTTCTCGGGGAGGAAGTACACTGCTCATCTTTGAGGAGATCAGATGTACCCACATGATCTCTCCCTTTAGCGTAAGGGGCACCAAGTTGCAGCACCGTGGAGGTAGGCTGACGAGCCTTAGTTTCACTGCAGGAGTGGGAACCATGCCGTCAGGTATTTGTACTGGTGGAAAGTCACCAAACTGGACAGACAAAGTTGGAGGTAGCTTTCTTCTGTTTGTTGCACAGTGCGATGACTTTGGAGTCGATTAACTGTTGGATCTTGTCCTTGAACACGTAGCATTGTACTGTGGGATGACCCACGTATCGATGATACTTACAGTACTTAGGATTATTAGTGCGTCCCGCCTCTTCGGGTCTCCTAATCCCAGGGAGTTTGAATCTTATTCCCTTTGAGCAGGACCTGGAAGATAGGAATAGTGTAGTCTACGTCGAACGTATAATTGCGCGGTATCCTCTGGTATCGTGACTGTTGTTGCCTTGATGACTCTCCCGCAGAAAGGTCCACCACCATAGCATCCTTGTCTCTGTTTCGATTCTGTTGGAACCGTCTGCTCCCGTCATGGTTAACTCTCTGGAAGCCCAGTTGGTCGAAGTTTGTTGTGTTCCTCAACAGTTTTGGCCCCATCGATCAAGGCTGTCCAGTTCTTGAAAGGGATAACTCTGAGGCAGATCTTGATTGGCGGTAGGAAGTTGTTCCTGCATGTATCCATGAGCATAGCTGGTGGAATACGTTGATGGCCGTTGAGAGCCAGTCTGTAGAAGCGTTAGATGAAATCCTTGGTTAACTCCCCTTCCTTCTGCCTAGCGTTAATTATGGAAGTCATGTTGAATGCGATCTCCTCGTAGATCTCCTCCTTGTAGAAGCGAGAGAGAAAAACCATCTCTAGGCCGTTTCACAACTTGATTGAGCTAAGGAAGACTGCGGAACCACTCGAACGTGGGTCCGTGGAGAGTTCCAATGAAGAATATTTCGCGAAGGGCGTCGTTCGTCGAGATGCCAAATGTCTGCAACTTGAAATAATAGTGGTGTTGACTTGGTGACATCAGACCTTCGTATGGCACAAATGTTGGCGGCTTGTAATTGACGTGGCAACTGCTTCGTCCCACTCGATCGGATGTGGCAGCCCTACTCCTACTTTATGAATATTCTCTCGGTTGACAATCGACTCTAACTTAGCCTCCAAGCTCTTGATTGTGGTTTTGTGAGTCGTTTTGCTTCCTACATCTTCGGGCTCTGGGACAACGGACGCAGCGTCGATTTTTCGGTTGCCCTCGTTGGTTTGTTGAGGGCCTGCAGCTGCTAGACTTCGTCGTGTCATCAAAGTCGTCAGAAGTAATCGCACTTCTTCTAATTTTTCCTCCATGTTCTACATGCGTACGTTAGCGTTATATCCAGTGCCTTTACCCTGCATGGCCATATAAGTTAGCGTGCTTCTTTCTTCAACGGAAGGCAGGGTATCAGTAGAAGCATAGATCGATTATACGCTTTCGGTCTTGGATTCAAACCCGATTGATAGGCTACCCCCCGAGGTAGTAGCATATTGCGTAGAGCGGCTCTTCGACCTGGTTCCTTGGTAGACACCTTCAGCATAACCGAATTTGACTGATGTCCTTTGCTCATCATCAGACTATACTAGATTTATGACCAACGTTAGAGATTAGCTAGCTTCTTCTGACCTTCTAGGTTTCTTCCGGCTAGAATCATGTCCCACCATGTTGACAGAAGTGTACGACGGTTTTTTCTTGGTAGTTTGTTGTGGCTGCCGTCTTCGAGTCGGTGGTGAGACCGCTTGGAGCCTATCAAAGGAAGAAGGCCTCACGAGCATTGCACGATGCTTGGAACAGTGGTACCTGATTAGAATATGATGGCAACAAGCCAGGCGAGGACGCGAAGCCTCTGGATCATGAAGGACCTCTCTCTTATGGTTGAGACGCTCCTGCTGGTCTAGATTAGCCTGGTGTGAAAGTTTTGCTGGTTGCGGGATACATGAGATATCTTTTCGACGTCTTGTCATTGTTGCACATGCCCAGTGGTGCTGCTACCCCCAGAGATAGTTCGGCTTTTGGCGAGTCGTCGGCTGGCGCGTGATCGTTTATCCCCCAGAGAATTGGTTACCCTCCCCGGGTAAGTCATCCTTGAGAGAATATCTACCCCCAACAGAAGTTTCGTGTAATGCTTCGAATTTTATTGGGATACTCGATTCACTCTCAGGTGCTATGCTAGACAGATACCACTAATTATTGGTATCATCAGTCGCTGATGACGTCGCCTTCGTTTTGCGGGAAGAAGTTTATGTGGCAATAACTCCGGGGGATTTATGCTAGTTGTCACCTTGTCGCAGCCTGTTGACGGTGTGGGTTCGACTCTGGCTTTGCTCAGGATGTGCTCCACTGATTCGCGGATACCGAGGGCCTCGAGATGCCCGGTAACCTCCTCATGGTAGTAAGTTGTGCGTCCTTGTTTAGTAGGATCTGCACCGTTGGCGGCGGCACTGGTTCGATATAGAGGCTCATCGTCGCAAGGCGCTCTATGCGGACAAACATGGTCTTATGAGACCGTCCATTCGAACTTCTGTTGATCGAAATCTACGATCAAGACGTTTGTACTATTTTCCATCGATAGCATGTCGAATTACGTCACCGCTTTCTCGTTGTAAGAGAAAGTCCTCCCCAGCAGAGTCGCCAACTTGTTTCCATGCTCAAGAGGCGTGTGCAGAGATAGGAAACAAATTTTATTGAACTCACCGTCAGACCAGATTACAAAGAGTATGTAAGTACAAAGACGTGATAACAAGTCCAATATTCTAGAAAAGTGGTACGGTGGAGGTCGAATCATAGCGATCTTTTTTTTCCGTTGACTATCAGACACAGCTATAAGATGGAAAATGTAGCAGGGGGGACGAGCAGGAGTTTGGTGTTGAGACTATTGTTCTGCTGTCACATTGGATGTCTTTTGAAAAGTTGCGAAGTGCTGAGTATTTATAGAAGAAGGATGATCGTCCGATCATTGCCGTTGAGTGGGGAGCTTACATAGGCGCGATCATGGCCTGTTCTGGAGAGGACGTGGCCCACGTTCTAACGTGATCAGTAGGGACCGTGGCCCTAGAAATGAGTGCTTCTTTCTGAAGATGCTAGGTGGCTTGCAGGTGGTTTAGTTATGTCCCACGTCAGAGTCGTGAGAGTAGGATGGTGGCCGACGGTTGGCGAACGGTTGCATGGTTAAGCATGAGCTCTTGGTGGAGGAGTGGCGGTCGTGGGGTGAGTGGATAAACCCCCCTCCCGCGTAATCAACTGTGGACGAAAGTCGTGGGAGTCGTAGAAGTCGTGGACCTCGTGGAGCGGGGAAGACGTGGAACAGGGACTCTGCTCCAGGTGTTCCGCTGAGGCAAGTGGAAGACGATGGGTCCCTTTCCGCCGGTGGAAGGGTCGCGAAATTAGGCTATGTTGGAAGAAAGAAAATTCCATCGTTTGTGGGATGGCTGACGTGACCGACGTGACCTAATGATGGGCAGTGTGCTTGAAATGACACGCCGACTGCAGTACATGGTGACTTGTGATGGCTTGTTACGTGATGGTGACGTGCTAGTCTTCTCTTTTTCTTCCGTTGGAGGATACTTACTGGAGTCTTCCGCGGAGATCTCTTAGAGTGGGCCTTTCATGTAGATCTCTTGGAGTGGACCTTCCGCAGGGATCTCTTGGAGTTACTTTTCCCGCTAGCATGAGATACGCATTTGGAGATTTTTCATGCTTCTTACACCCCCCCCCCCCCCCCCCCCCCACTTTCCCTCCCAAAAAAATGGTAAAAATACAATTGCCAAGCAGACCATAAAGGATATAATAAGATACGAGTGTATCAGTCAGTGTAAAGTTAGAGGCAACGTCAATTGAGAACCGGATGAGAAAAAATTGACTAAGTGTTTGGGACGTGTAACGCAGACCCATAGATGCCGCCGTAAGGAGGAGAGATCATATGTATAGTAGTTAATGGAGTTGCTAGAACTAGAGGTAGGCCTAGATTAATATGATTTGAAGTGTTAATGAAGGATATAGATTTTGTTAGCGTCAGAGAGGTCAGACCCTCAACATAGCCAAATGGAAGAATATGATTAAAAAAGCCAACCCCAAATTTTTGGAATAAAAACTTTGTTCTTGTAGGATTCAAACAACCAAACCCAAAATTTTGAGATAAGACTTTGTTGTTATTTGTTGTAGAGAATACATGAGTTTATATTAACATAAAAGTCTTGGCTCTGATAAATACTAATCTTATAAGTAGACTACCATGTTTCTAATTTAATCAATCATAATAGAAACTACTCAATATAAATAATCCTAAAAGTCCCAGGTTCAAAATGAAAAATTATGTGCACCCCATAAGAAATTAACAAAAATACACTCAAAATAATTGCACCCAAAGATAAATCCTAAGTTCACATTCTTGAACCTCAAAATTTGGACCCATATCCATCAATTTTTCTCATCCCACCCCATCATTCTAGAGTTTTGGCATAGTAACAATGTCTTTAACGGCTAGCCAAACTTGTTTCTTAGTAGCCAACTCTGGTCAAACACAATGAACCATAGTTAAATCTGGTCAACCCAATCAAAAGATCCTCCTTGATCAAAAAGTTCCTTCTCTTATACAATTACCACCTTTGCTAGTCTAGAAGTTCTAGTGAGTTACTTACATCCCTACTTCACCTGCTAGCTCCAATATATAAGCACTATCATCATATTGATATTGTTTGCTAATTATCTATATTACTGTTTCTTTCTAAATTTATGAGTTGGACCTGCAGGTTTTTCTGTACAGTTTCCAGAAACCGAAGTGCACTGTTTAAGTGTTTATACTGGTGTAATTTCATTCAAGAGTTGGCAAATAATAAAGTACTTTCAGTTGATATGTTTATACTTGAGACACCTTGTGTTTATAATCCTCAATCTGACGTTTGGGAGCTAATACAAGATCCCACCAATGTCAATGTAAGGTTTTTGTTATGTTCGAACAAGGTACTTTACAGTTGTTAATAGCTTGTAATAATGCCAAATGCAGGTATTTTAAATGCTTTCCCTTTCATTATATTATGCTGCAATGTCAAATATATCTATTGCTTTAGATGTTTTTGAATTTGGGGTGCATTGGGGAGATTTAACTGTTCGGATATATATATATATATATATATATATATATATATATATATATATAGCCACTAATACACTTCATTCATATTGGTCGCTCATGTAGAAATATGAGACAGACTATGAGTCTGTCTCATATTTCTACATGAGCCAATACACATGTGGACCAATATGAATGAAGTGTATTAGTGGCTATATATATATATATATATATATATATATATATATATATATATATATATATATGGGTAAACGGGATATGAGCCATAGGTTCATATTCCTATATGAACCATGCACATGTAGACCAATATGAATGGATTCTTACATCCCATGTGCACTAGTATACTCCATTTCTATTGGTCCACATAAAAATTGGTTCATGTAGGAATATGAACCTATGACTCATATTCCTTTTTTTCATATATATATATATATATATATATATATATATATATATGGGTGGAATATTGTATCAAATTATTACAACAATTATTACACCAAATAATCTCAACCACACATTTATTTCAATAATGTGGTTATAAATCATCCAATAAAGTAGGTATCACGTCAGCATGTTTTATAACTACATATTTTAAATATATGTGTGACTGAGATTGTTTGGTGCATTTATTGTTGTAATAATTTTTGATGTAATATCCTCTACCTATATATTTACGGAAACAATAAGGGAATAGTATTTTGGGTGGTCCTTCCTTTTTCATTTCAAGAAAGAAAAAAATAAAGAGAGAAGAATGAGTTTACTGTTAAATTAGTTATGACTGGGGACTAGTTAGGAGAAGTAGGTTGTGCTCGACAGCTTTTTGCGGCCTGAGACGTTGTTGCTCTTCTTGAGGGTGCCGACTTCAATGGCGGATGGAGGGAACAACGAGGGAACGACACGTCGACACCAATAGGTATACTTTGTCATATCTGAATGTACGTCAGAACGACTGTTCACAACAATGTCAAAGCGAAGAGTCCAATACCACTTGAAGTAATACCACCTGAAGTCTGAGGAGCAAACAATTAGTTATGGCTGATTCATACATATCTCGCTTAATTTTGGCAAATACTTTTATATGCTATACAAGGGTTTGGATACTATTTTAGAATTAGCAATCTATCACTGAAACAATAGTCTGAGCAAACCAATTAGCTCTTGATGTTCCTACTATCGCCATCGATGTATACTTCGCTAACACTTGTCATCATCGACGTCGTCTTCATATTCATCGCTGCTGCCGGCATCGTTGTAGAAGTTGTCATCGGAACGAACGAATTCGTCGCGATGGCTTTGGGTGAAGGACCAGCATGTGGTGTACAATACAGTCCTTCAATGAAAAGAAAAAGTTACTTTGGGGAAGAAAGAGAAGCTCACACTTTGTGAAAAGAATCTTTTCTTTGGAAAGAGAGAGAAATGTCTGTTTTTTCGTTCAATGAACAAATATGAACAAAGGATAGCTGGCATAGATGCTCACGTATGTGAAAAGGCGCGCACTTCATGAAAAGAAGTTCTCTCTTTCCTCTTACGTATTTTATCGGGTTTGGATCAGCTGTGTCCGAAATTTGTCCCTCCGTCTGTGACGACATGTGGGTTCTACCGATAAAGATAAAAATGAAAAAGAAAAAGAAAAAGGACCCATATGTCATAGAGGGAGAGAGAGATTTCAGACATAAAATGTTGGACAGCTGATCCAGACTGTATTTTATCCCGTAGAAAGTGGTTCACACCTGAAGTGGAATATATATATATATATATATATATATATATATATATATATATATGTTCAAAATCAGTCTTTGACATTATCCGAGGTTCAAGTACTCCAGTTGATCGAGAGAGAGGGCTGTCATCTTTATGAGGATGGACTCTACTGATACGATGATTAGACTTATCTAGAATGGAAAGTGGAACCTGTATGGCCGACTCATCAAGAATGTCCATGCGGAAGATATTCGGACAGTGGAGCTTGATAGGCAAAGGACGGAGGACTACTGGATCTTGGAGGATATGGAGAGAGACACTTTCAAGTTCGGGACGGCTCTGAACCAAACTATGACCTATCATGAGGAGGTTGACTGAACGAAAGTGGTGTAGACGAAAGGGATGACGGCTAAAATGTCCGAGCTTTTACAAAGTGGTCAGGAGCAGACATCTTACGAGGGACAGACTGGTTATGTTTGGGATCCCCTGCGATGACACAAAGTGCAGCTTATGCGATAAGGAGGATGAGTCTAGAGATCATCTGTTCTTCGGATGTGATTTTGTTTGGGACATGGAACGCTTAGAGAGCTAGATTTGGACTTGTTACCGCACAAGACAGAACCCTTTCCTCTGTCATGGATGAAGTTAAAGCCAAGAAAGTCAGTGACGCGTGTGGGTACTGCAGTATTCGCCTTAGCTTTGGAACGGTGGTAGGATATGTTTGCAGAGAACGTAACCGATGAATCTTTGAGAATCCTTATCTCACTAATTTTGCTGTACAAGATATTTTGGAACGATGGTATGACGTGTTTGGAGAGAATTGTGACGTGGTCGCATTCGGGGAAGACCTAGCCGTACAAGTCTGGGGAGATGTCACCTCCATCCAACGTACATATCCGCAAGGTCATCGTAGTAGTCCATTTTGGAATGGATTGCGGGAGACGTACAGAGACATTCTTGAAATGCGATTGCTGATGTGTAGCTGCCGGCAACGTCAATGGCTCTGGCTATGCGACTGTTTGCACCGTCCGCACCGATGACCACGCCGACTGGGGTTATAGGTGTGCCCCCGGTGATGGAATTGTTGGTGCGGGAGGAGATGTAGTTGATGGTGTAGGGCTCCTCCAGGGAGGAAGGGAGGGTTAGGTTCAAAACGAGGCCGAAAAGGTCTCTTGCGAAAGCGGAGGAAGGAGTCAGAGAGCTCGTGGCGGATCATTTGGATGTGCTCGTGGGGACGGAGGGCCTTGTCGAAGTCGACAGAGAGGTTGGAAAGGGAGACAATGCGCATGTGGTTGAGAGAACTAGCTAGTAGAGCATGCAGTGCAGTGAGGGATGGCTCCCCCGCAGTCGCAGGGCTTGGCATAGGAAGGATTGTCCTCGGTAAGGTAGATCTTGATGCTGGCGAAAGAAAGGGCCTCGGAAGACCCATGCTGACAACTGTGATACGGATGGTGGTGGTGGTGGGGCTACTACTGGCTGTGACGGTGAAGCGCCAGGGCGTATGGTAGGGGATGGTGCTTGGTGGTGGATGACATTGCATTGCTCCTGTTACATTCCCATATGTTGGTGACAAGTGCCGGTGGAATAGTGTCAAGTATCAACGTTACATTACATTGCAACGTATGAGAGCTTGTAGCTGTAGCTCAATAGCAGGCATAATGAAGTGTAATAGCAGAGTAGGTACCTCAGTAGTCATGGCCATTTGCATTTTTGGCATTAGCAGTAATAACCAACAGTAATAACCAATAACAAGTAGCAGCAAGTGCACCCAAGTGCATTCTTATTCTCCAGCTCAGAGAAGATAACAAGTAGCCATAATCATCATCATCTACTGGCCAGTATCAGCACTTACTTAGCAAGGGACATCATGTACCAACTAGTATCAGATGAAGACTGAATTCAAATGGCTTAGTGGGAGGGAAAAACCTGTGCTCTCCTCAACCCAAGGAATGTCAGTTACCCATGTTACCAAGCGCATGTATGTCATTTTGCAATAGGTAATACTTCTGTATAAATAGGTATCTCGGTATGAAGAGAAAAAGGAGATTGGATATTGAGTGTAATCTTGTAATAAGTTTCTTTGGAAATAAAGAATCAGTTACAGTTCTTCTTTCCCAAATTTGTTCTTCTTTAGGGTTTAGTTTTTTCTTCTTGATTTCTTTGTTTCTTCATTAATCCATGGCGTACATTAGTAGTCTACCCCCATTTCCAAGAGAAGCACAAATGGGAACGTATCAATTGGTAACAGGGTTGTACGATCCACACTTCGGAGTGTACGAAAGTCCGATCTCGAGCTCGAGCGGCCATGGCGACCGACGAGGCTCGCCGGAGGAGCACCGACGTCCGGCGGAAGAACATCACCTCCGATCTCCTGAATGGAGATATTCTCAATATGGTTATGGATACACTCCGGCCATGGAGTCGCCGCCAGCGCCACCACCGCCATCGCCACCAGCGTCGGACCCTTACGATATGTCTTTCGCTTCTCCATCTCAGTTCTATGCTTCTCCACCCATGGATCAGTATACGCAGCTGTACGCGAACTCGACGAATCCGCCATCGTCGCAAAAGCACTCGTAGTACCCATCGCCAGCACCAGATCCCTACGAATGTCCTTCATCGCCGTCGTCATCGACGTGGATCCCCATCATCATCAGTCATGGCAGAGCTCCCCGCCGATGTGTTCGCAGGAGCATTACCCTCCGCCGCTGCAACCGTATGTGAATTCATCATCGTCGACGGGGAGCCTGCAACCATCGTCGACATGGAACTAATCGTCATCGACATCGACATCGTCGTCGACATGTACGTGGAACAAGCAACCGACGCCTCCTCAGCCGTTCATGAACTCATCGACGACGTCGTGGCACTATCAGTCATCACAGAGCTTCCCGACGACGACTCTCCCGCAACCAACATCGACATGGGACTCATCATCGTCGACATCGTCTTCGTCGTGGTACCACCAGCCGCAGCAGTTTTCAACATCGCAGATCTCGTTGGCGTATCTGCAACACCAGGAACCGTTTGCTCCGACATTGTTCGACACAATGTCTTCATCAACGCAGATCTCGCTGGCGTATCCGCAGCACCAGGAACCTTTTGCCCCGACAATGTTCGACACAATGTCGGAGAGGAAGCCCCCTTCACCTAAGACGGAAGTCCGGACCAATGTGGATGATGAAGAGAAGTTGGAGAATAAAGCCGAGTCTACTGTGAGGACTATCACTCAATCTTGGCAACTTCATGAAGGATCTGATTTCTCTACACCTTCTTAGAATGGGAAACAATGGAAATCTTCTAGATCTGAGAAGGCCTTAGATCCTCATGTTCAGGGAAGAAATATCACAGATCCTTGTTATGATACTGAAATATCACATACTGGAAGGCCTGCGAGTAGAAGCGATGATCCCTCATGAAAGTTTGCTACTGAGCTCTGTGATTTGTCACATAATCGTAGTGGTCACCGAGTTTTGGGAAGAGGAGGACCACTCAACTTGGTGAATCACAGGACAACTGATAATGATTTGAATTCCTTTGGGCTACTATGTTCTGAACTTGAGGGAACTCATCCAAAGCAACCTTTATCACCAAGTTTAGCTAGCATAGGTGATCATGGCCGCATTAGTAGTGCTATTGAGGTAGGAGATGCATCTCTGTTTAGACAAGAACAGGAGCAGTTCACTGTGGCCAGTGATTCTCCTATCACTTGAGAAGCATGGGCTGGTAACTATAGAAGAAACACTGGTTTTAATGTACTTCATGATAATATGGATGCTAATCAATTTGTACAGTTTGGGCAAGATGTCAACTACATCAATTTGGAGGAGCACATGTTACAACAGCTCCAAAAGCAACACCAGCAAATACTGCAGCAACAACACTTACTATCTCCTCAGAACATGCATATGACTGTACCGTTTCTGGAGAAAGTACTGAAGCCCAATTTGTCTTAGAGCTACGAGGTTGTTTTGACAATCCGGAGGGTCAACGACTCCAATCAGATTGGTGCCAGTTTTCTAGTGAGGGTCTGGGATCCAGGGATCTAAATGAGTCCTTCATTGACCTTGGGACAAGGTCAAATTTAGGGGAAGGTATTGTTACATTCCCAAATGTTGGTGACAAGTGCCAGTGACAAGTGCCGGTGGAATAGTGTCAAGTATCAACATTACACTACATTGCAACGTATGAGAGCTTATAGCTGTAGCTCAATAACAGGCATAATGAAGTGTAATAGCAGAGTAGGTGCCTCAGTAGTCATAGCCATTTGCATTTTTGGCATTAGCAGTAATAACCAATAGCAAGTAGCAGCAAGTGCACCCAAGTGCATTCTTATTCTCCCGCTCAGGGCAGATAAAAAGTAGCCATAATCATCATCATCTACTGGCCAGTATCAGCACTTACTTAGCAAGGGGATGAAGACTGAATTCAAATGGCTCAGTGGGAGGGAAAAACCTGTGCTCTCCTTAACCAAAGGAATGTCAGTTACCCATGTTACCAAGGGCATGTATGTCATTTTGCAATAGGAAATACTTCTGTATAAATAGGTACCTCGGTATGAAGAGAAAAAGGAGATTGGATATTGAGTGTAATCTTGTAATAGCTTTGTTTGGAAATAAAGAATCAGTTACATTTCTTCTTTCCCAAATTTGTTCTTCTTTAGGGTTTAGTTTTTTTCTTGATTTCTTGGTTTCTTCATTAATTCATGGCGTACATTAGTAGTCTACCCCATTTCCAGGAGCAGCACAAATGGGAACGTATCAGGCGCCGGTGAGGGTGGCAGTGACGGAGGCCGGAGGCCTGGATCGTGATATTTTAGAGGTGGGAGGAAAGAGATGATTGGGATGGGAAAGTAGAGAGAACCGTGAGAAATAAAGATGGATGTGAAATTTGAGAGGAGGGAAAGAAATTAGAGAGGAAGGAAAGGAGAAATTTTTGTAACAAATTTTATTCTTCCATATCACTGTTATTACCGTTACAATAAATAAAGTAAATAAAAAATTATGAAAATGTTATTTTAGTAACACTTTTTAATTATTGTCACGATAATTACTATGACAACCTTGTAATGGTAATAACCATTACTATTAAAAAAATAAAAGTGTTACAAATTGATTGTTTTAGTGTAGTGTCACTTCTTTCAAGCGGACGATTCCAAATCATAATTCAAATTGTCAAAATTTTATCAATCACCTCCACTTGAGTAAAATCTAATAAGACAATCCGACAATATGTAATCAATTTGACTAGTCCCCGATACCATCTCTTCTTCCGACCGTGATCAATCCATCAAAATTATCATGAACAAAAAGTCAAATCCAAGCCTATCTCTCAATCTCGCTATCCCAGCTCTATTCTAATACACTCTATATATGCACTATTCTAAGGTCAATCATACCGATCATATCGCTCAATATTGAGATGCCTTCCTAACCATTAGGTTAGCTCACAAGGGACCCTCAACCATAAAGCTTCTTATCTCTAACATACAACCAGGACCACTGCACTTGTCTAAGTCAAATACCAAAATATCAAATAGAATATCTAAGCTACAAAATTATTGTTGTGGAAATACTAAGCAGAAAAGTTGAATCAACATAAGATATACAAAGTTCTTTTTATTGATAATATGGAACAGAATTCCAACGGTTCAAAGCCAAAGAATAGCTTCATTACAATCACTCACTCACGCACTCAATACAATAAAAAATGCCATAAGACTTACAAATAAAAAACTATACAAACACCAATGTTCCATACTTTATGTTCTTTATATACAAGCTAATAACTCCAGCCGCAATGCTTCAAGTTACCTACATAGATCCAATGCCTCGACATATCCAAGCAAACTCTGCACCTGCAAAGATCTAGTTGGGGGTCAGTACATTCATCTATCAAATGTAAGATAAAATTGAACAAAGTTGCTGGAGGGCATCGCTTTACAGGCAAAGGAGTTGTGATGGAGAAGGGCCAGGTGATCAATCCCAAGATCCTCTTCTCTAGTCCAGGTTCTGGAAAGGAGGCTAGTACATCTGGGGTAAATTGTTGAGCATTGCTGGTGAGTATGAGGATTCTTCCCCCGTCTTGCAAGCGGCTATGAGGTCGGCTCCCTGTGTGGCTAGGGGTGAGAACCCGGTTTGGCTTATTCCAGTCAGGTGGGCATATTCAGCCACCGTGTTCTACTATGGCTAAAATCTAGGGCTACCTTCATTAACAACTGGAAACCTTGTTAGGGGGCCACATCCTTTCTTGGCCCAGCCTTTTTTTTCCTGCTCTCTAGAGACTACAGATTCTGCAGTGGCAACACTGGTTTTTGTGCCCGTTGAGGCTGGTGATATGGAGTGTTCGGGTGCAGCACAAGCCATTTGGGCTCGGGTTTGCTCAATCTGGTAATTGCTAGCAGCACTACGACGTTGAGTGCTCCGGTGGTCCCCCTGCAGGCGGTTGTGTCCAAGGGGCAGGGCCTAACGGTTGCCTCTGATCCCCTGCCCCCTCCCTGTAGTGCAGTATGCTCCCTTTCCTCTCTCTCTCTCTCTCTCCCCGCTTCCTCGGAGACCCCTCATACTCCCTCCTCCCCGACCTTGTTCTCTGAGTCTCCCCTCCCTTGGGCTCCCCCTATCTCTGCACCCGACTGTCTTGGTTAGGATTGTCGAAGCATGAAATTTTTTGAATCATGCTCATACAATCATTTGAAGATCATGCAACGAGATCTCGATATGGCAAGTGGTAGCAAACCACTGATGTGACAAGCAATGGTAAAATATTGATGCGGCTAGAGTTCTGAAATATCGATGCGACAGTGAGCATAAAACCACCGATGCGGCAAGGTCAATGACCATTGGAGCATGCGGCCAATAGAGCTTTAATGCCCCAGCCGCATCCACTCGAACACATCAATTAATGCTCTACCAAAAGCTGCATTGTTCTAGGAGATGCGGCCATCAATTGCGTGATACGTCTGCAGTAACATCAACATAATAATTTCTTTTGTCAGTTATTGCGGAGCATTCCTACGTGGCACAAAACGACAAGAGTGTGCGGTAGAGGATAATGCGGCAAAACTCCTTCAACATAGCAGTGTCTAGGTGGCTAGAAAACATGCGACAAAGTTCTTATTGAGTGCATCATCCAGTTATTTCTAGAGGTGCATCCTCCCTAAATGATAGCTGACAGTGATCGCTAATGGGGCCTATAATCGTTTGCATGTGGCGCTGAAAGCGCACCTGTTCTTGCGTGACGTCAGCCACAATGAAGACATGGTCTTAGGAGTATGACACGTATCAAGCTGATCGTGTCATGCGTGCATGTCTGACCGAAACCCGTGGACAGTTACTGTGGAAATCGCATGCGCCAACTACGATTTTGATATGCCAAAGGCTAAAAACAATAATTTTTCAGGATTGGCACGAGCATGGCCAATTTAGTGCAAATGGCTATAAATAACAGGGATATATACTTCCTAGGGGATCAAAGGCTATACACTTGAGAGTCCAATTGCTATCTTTCTTGCCAGCGAGCTGAGAATTAGCAATTTCCTTTTATTAGTCAATCATCAACGGAGTAAAGGAGTTAGCTGCACAACTCGACCTCCATCGTCACAGTTTTCTAGATTTTAGTACTTAGGAATTCGTTGTAATCTCCTTTGTACTTTCTTTGTTTTTAATTTGCAATCAAGTTAGTAAAACTTTTTCTGTGATGAAAACAAAAATGATGACTCTATTGGGGACTACCTTCTCCCCCGATGAGAAGGTTGTAACACAATCATACGTGACGAAACTGGGTTCAATCCATAAGATTTTAGTCGTGCAATTCGACCAACAGGCTTTCGAGAATAAACTTTCGGGGGATAAATCAAGTCCCTCACCAAGGCTAGTAATGCCTAAGAAGACCCGCAGGACCTGGGTTGCTAAATTAAGTGCATCGCACCCAAAGACTACAGAGGATGCGCCGCCAATGAAGATATTAGCCACCATAGAATTGATCCATGCACATCCAATTTTGGCTGTCGCTATTGCGCATGAGGATGTAGGGTTCTTACAGGAGCGTCATGCGTCGGCTTCTACGAAGAAGATGGAAGCTCATGATGCGGTCACTAGCCGCATCATGGAGGGTATGGACATGTTATCGTCTGAGAAGTCGCACACCATAGCCAGACAGAAGGGGTGCTAAGGCTCCTTCCAAATCCATTGGTTATGTTCCTTTGGATGCGCATAACCGAGGTAATAAGCATGTGTCATGCCTACCCTTGAAGAAAGACTCCATTGGGCAAGAGAACTTGGCAAAAGTTCAAAAGCTGCAGGCATAGCAATTCAGGGCTATGCTAGCCTACTTTCTCCACTACTGTGCTCCAGGCGAAAGAAAAAGAATCAGAGTGCTCATCACTCAGGTCTTGGCAGAGAAAAATTCGACGATGCCAAGGACTTGGGTGCTAAGTCTTCTGAAGAACCTATGCGCACTCAGCATAGTGCGCAGAAGAAGCATCGTGCTGCATCCTATCTAAGGCATATAAAGGCTCTTCCATGTGTCAACGATCATGAAGCGGGTCCATGTTTCGCTCAACATCCGCGCATCCAAGAACGGAAGAAAAACTCTGTCTTCGACAAGATCTCCCACAATACCAACTCCATACGCCAGCTTACTAGAGATGGCAAAAACTTGGACTCGCTTTACTATGCGCCAGCGCGTGCTATTTCAAAGAAGTCTAGGACAGTGCGAGCTATGCACGTTCAAGCAACTTCGTATATAACTGACCAACAACATAGATGTTTGATTATCATGCACATTGCTGATGGAAAATTGTATCAAACCGACCCATGTGCTCAGCCTGGCTGTGCGCATGAAGTAGGTCAGTTCCAAAAGTCTTTTTGGTACTACCTGGGTGCAGACTCTACGCATTAACCAGGCCATGAGCAAAAATTGTGGTTACAGAACCATGCGCCAAGTTTGGATGAGTGCGTGAAGTGGTTTAGTTTCACAAAAAGTCTTCCATGGACAACTTGGGTGCATATTCTATACATGAACCAGTTCAGGGAGAAAATACTTTGCCTGTACATCCATGCACACGGTTTGGCCACGCGTATAAAATGGGTGTAAAGGTAAAATTTTCTTCGTCAGACTTGCGTGACATAATATGCAAAAAATGCATGACGAGAGAAACAAATACTACATATGAAGTCCCTCCTCCAAGGTACCATTGTGCTAGTATTGTCATCAATTGCTGTTGCGCTAGAGTAGCAGACACTCCAGCTAGGCAATCCGTGTTCCAACGACTGCAACCGGTTGCGCCAATCCGACAGTGCCTCAGAGAACAAGTGCAAGGTAGAAAACAGAAAGACAAAGAGGAGTTGCCCTTCGCCTCATATTGCTCGACCTAGAGATCTCCTTCTACAAAGAGGAATTCAAGGGCAAATTCTTCCAACCCCTAGTCTTGACCAGTGTACCAAGAGGTCGACCAAGAGACAACCAACCAACCAACTGTATCTATAGAAAGAGTGTTCCAAGGCACCCGTCTAAGGTCGAGGTCTTCATTTGAAGAGACCAGACCAGGGCCAGGGGGTAGTATTTATTCAACACCCGATATAGATTTACAAACAGGGGGTAGCAATCTTCCCGTGATCAACACCAACTCAATTTCTGTGAAGACAATGATTCTCAGGGAACCGACGATGATGTACCTGAGGGTGGTGACCCTCGACAGATCAGCGTAGTATCTGAAGCTAGGGGTAGCAATTTCTCGGACTCTGAAGATGACGCAATGATGCCAGTCTTCCCTGAGGATAGTGTGCCTTAAGAATTTGAAGTAGAAAGTGATGTGTCTACTGCCCCATCCACCTATCCACATGTGATGCCCATATATATGGCTGGTGACAACAACCAAGAGAGTAGCAATGATCGCCAATGCCTCGATGCTCTAGAAGCAATGATGTAGGGCATGAATGCCTCAATGCAAACTTTGACCTAGGCAATACTAGAGATTCGGGAAAATATGGGTCCACCCCAACTACGAGTCAGGATCTTGGGACCAATGAGGAGTCTAATGCACCTTCTCCTACTCCTCCAACTGCTAGCATCCCTCTCTTGCCAGTGACGCGAGAGACTTCACAAGCCACTATGTGATATTCTGCTCCTCAATAGGCAGACGATACTCAGAAGGCTATTCAAGAACTGGGAGCTCGCCTAGACTCCATGAACAACTAAAAAAAGCTTCAGAAGCTCGGGATAAGACAGCCTTATCCCCCTTAGTATAATAACTTTATTTTTCTACCTAATTACAAGCCACAGTCCCTAATTCCGTTTTACGGGAAGAACTCACCCCGTTAGTTCATGAACTAATTTGAATCCATGAATAGACATCTACCACGGGACGATGCTTTGCTCACTAAGCTATTTATCGTGACCTTAACCGATATGGCTTATGAGTGGCTCTGCAGCCTCCCAGACAATTGTATCGTGTCATTTGATGACCTCTGACGACTTTTTCTTTCTCGATTTTATGACCACAGAATGGATATAACCATGTTGACCCTCTTTGACACGGCTCAGAGGGAGAAAGAGCATGCACGTGCCTTCATAAATCGCTTTAGATAAATAGCCTTGAAGATGCCTCTCAGTGTCCTCGAGTCAGTGCTTATGGACACTTGTAGACAAAATCTGTTGTCGACGATAAAATTTTCTATAGACACAACACAGTACGAAGATTGGTCAGCATTTATTGCAGGTGATGACATTGTCGAGAAGAACGTAGACACTATCCCGCTTCTCAAAATTAAGGCACCTTGTTCTGATGACAAAGGCAAGCGTCCTCATAACAATATTAATAACAGCTAGAATGGTAAAGTGAAGGAGGCCCTTACTGTCAATATCTCCAAAGGCTCTTCAACATCCAAGTCGAAGCCTGGTGAAGAGCCCAAGCCGAAGGAAATTTACTCCTTCGATGATGACGATGACGTTGTTGACATCTTTAATGTGCTGATGAAGAGTAACAAGCTCAAATTGCCCGACATCAGATGCCTTGAGGAGGCCGACAACACCAATGATCCTAAGTACTGCCTATTCCATCGATACGTTCATCATCTTATGAGAGATTGCTACGTATTGAAGAGACGTGTACCATAGTTGATCGATGCTAAGGCGATCACCCTCGACTCTGACAATAAGACGATCACTGCTAATATGTTATCACTCCAATTTGGTGATCTCCCAGGGACGGAGGTTCAATATGGCATCGTTCTAATTCCTAAGGCAACACTGAAAGTCGTCAACCTTCCACCAGCTCACAACTAGGCAACATGACTGGTACCATTCATGACTCCACGATATAAATTAATGTGGGTTCACCCTGATATTGTTCAAGACCTGACACAGCAAGCAGCACCCTTAAATATTGTCTCTTCTTCGACTGATAAAGCCCTGTCAGGGGAAACTAGGTATGGCAAGACCTATCTACGCAACTATGATCCGGCTCAGGAATATGCTATTCTTCCAACTCCACCCGTTGCTTCAGTAGTAACTAAGGCAGGTCCGTCCAAGCCTTCCATGATGGACCAAAAAAAAAGACTTTCTTCGACAAGTCTCTAAAGAAGAAATCACCACTAGGGTTGGACAAACCCTACAACTTTGACATATTAGCACAGCTTGCTAATACACCTACAAGGTTGTCACTCTTTGAGCTTCTTCATCACTCAAAAGCGGCCTGATATGCTATGAGCAAATTCCTACAACATATTGACTCTTATTTGACTCAAATCAAGAAGCTGGCGGAGGAATCTGCTGCATGCCCGCATGGTCACAGCGTGATGGAGAGTATTCCTAATATAATGTTCTCTCAACAGGACATGTTATTAACAAACAACCGGCACGATAAACCTATGTACTATACAGAATATATCAGTGCCATCAAGGTTGACCGAATGCATATCGACCTAGGCTCATCACTCAGCTTCATCCCTCGAAGTTTACTCCAAACTTTGGGAATCTCGATGCATCGGCTGTCTTCCACCAATACAACCATCAGCGCCTTCAATACAAGAAGAAGCTACCCTCTGGCCAAGATTCGTCTAAAGTGTCAGATATGTGATCTACGAACTGAGGTCACTTGATGCGTCATCAATTTAGACATATCCTACAATATCTTATTGGATGCCTTTGGATACATAAACACATGATTGTACCATTGACTCTTTAATAGTGCATGAAGTACGCCAATAGTGAAGGAGTCATCAGAACCGAATTTGCTAATGTCGACCCTTTCAAAGGTGTTGAAGCTTACTACTCCGACTTGGTGTTGTATAAACAAATGCACCAAGAGGAAAGGGCCATTGACGTCGATGATGAAGCCGAAGCATACTCAACTTATGATGAACCTTCGAGGATTCGGGTGAAAGGATGTGTCACCAACACTCCAACCCCTTTTGTTGTCATGATTCGCAAGAAAGTCGTACAACCTGTTGTGATTAATCTTCGAAAAATATCCCGCAGAGAAAGGCCAGAGTCACTGAAAAGTGATCGCCCTGCTATAAAGATCTCTGAAACTTTGGTGATAAACCTCCGTCGCCCCAATAAGATGGTTCCTGATCCACCTCTTGCATTAACGACAAATACCAAAATGATGAGGTGGAAGAGTATGTTATCACTCAGACAATTGTTCCTTCTTTTGATGATATAATCCACGATGAGAAGATAATATATTTTCTGAATAAATGGTTATCTTTGAATTACGCTGATGAAGAACACATAAGTACTATCTACTTCTTAGAGCATGGCCTAGGTCCACAGTTGCATATGCCAGTGATGGCAACTTACGTAGTTAACAAGATACTCCCATATGGAGATGCTTGCTTCATAATTCCAGCAAGGAAGATGGGAGAAAAGCCTATCATCTTTGGTAGGGTAGAAGGTTGCCGAGACTTCCTCCTCGACAAATCAGAACCTGATAACGACAAAATAAAACTTTACCTTTATAGCTCGCAAGCCAAGAACATCATCCAGAGGATGTGTTACAACTTGAATTGTGACAAGGGCCTACATTATGGCAAAGGGCGACACATGCAATTAAATTACTTTGCTCCCAAAGGCAAGTTATAGACATATTATCAAAGAACTGGTCATAGTTTGGGATATGTTACGCCTCTGACAACTCTCATGTGTTCAGAAGCAGAAGTCGAGATGTACTCTCACTCTTTAGAATCTTTTATTTGGGACTCCGATACAAGTATCAGAGACATATTTAAACAAGCATTATCCATCAACATGGCATCAATAAACCAGGTTAAAGATGATGATCAATCACTCGAGCTCTTCGAAGTCGAACCTTAAGCTCAACGGTTAGGGTTTCAGGAGGAGATGTGTTTCGAGCAACGGAAACCTCCTACCAAAGATGAAGTGGTGCAACTCGACTTGGGTGATGGATCCTCTCCAAAGTCTATCTTCATTAGCAAAAGTCTTTCTGGAGAAGATGGTGAATCCCTTATCCATCTTATTAGAGAGTACATCAATGCCTTCGCATGGAGATACGAAGATATGTCAGGATGGATCCTCAAATCGTGATGCACAAGCTCAACATCCTACTGAATTCTAAGCCGATAAAACAACAACAACGACAATTTTGTTCGGACGTCATAGATGAATTGAATCAGAAGTGAATAAGCTGATAGCAAGTAGCTTTATTCGCAAAGAACAACACCCAGATTGGTTAGCCAATGTTGTGCCTGTTACAAAAAAGAATGGCAAAATTTGAGTCTTCATAGACTATCGTAACTTAAACACGACATGTCCAAAGGATGAGTTTCCTCTTTCGATCACAGATGTGATGATCGAAAACACTTGTGGCTTCGAGCAAATGTCCTTCTTGGATGGATTCTCAGGTTACAATCAAATCAAAATATTTCTGGATGATGAGAAGCACACATCGTTTCGAACACCGTTGGGTGTATATTACTACACAGTGATGCCCTTTAGTCAAAAAAATGCAGGGATAATGTACGAACGGGCTATGAGCACAATTTTTTTTGAATATTTGAAAAATGTAGAGCATTACGTGGATAATATCACCGTCAAGAGTCGGTTCAAAGAAGATTACCTCTATGACTTGTGAACGGTATTCGGACTGATGTGTGCGGATCAACTCAAGATAAATCCGACCAAGTCTTTCCTGAAAGTCTCTAGTGGCAAGTTCCTTGGCTTCGTTATAAATTAAAAGAAGATTCATCTAGAACTTGAGAAGACAAAAGCTATCCTTAACATGCACCCTCCGAAGAATCTCAAACAACTTCGTGGTCTTCAAGGAAGATTGACATATATTAGGAGATTCATATCTAACATCTCCAGATGGTGCCAACCATTCACCCAACTGATGAAGAAAGGAGTCTTTTTCGTCTGGACTGAAGAATGCCAAGGTGCATTCGATGATATTAAGAAGTATCTCATGAAACTCCAGCGTTGGTAGCTCCTATTATGGGAAAACCATTCTTACTCTACATCCGTGCAATGGACCATTCTCTTGGTGAATTGTTGGCTCAAAAGAAAGAGGCGGGACATGAGCAGGCTATCTACAATCTCAACGGAATAATGATTGATGCTGAACACATATAAAACCCTATTGAAAAAGAATATCTTGCCTTGATATTCGCTATCCAGAAGATGAGTCATTATGTGATGGGGCAAACGATCCACGTTTTCTCGAGAGTTAACCCTCTTGGAGTTCTCATGACCAAACCGGAGCACTGAATTCTTGCCTAGCTACATGGCTAATGCTACTTTCCCCATACAACATGATGTTCTTCCCTCAGAAAGAAGTCAAAGGTCAAGCACTGGCCAACTTTTTGGCAGTATATCCCGTACCAAAAATGTCGAAACTCTACGACGATATTCCGAATGAACTGTTAGAGTCTAACACAACAGTAGAGCAATCCATTTGGCGAATGTTCTTTGACGGTATTTCAAGGACAGGACCCAAGACAATATCGTCGCAGGAGTAGGGGTGGGGCTTGTCTCCCCCGAGAATTTGGCCATCTATCGTGCATATCCTCTCATGAAATCGTGCTCCAATAATATGGTAGAATATAATGCTCTTATCATCGATCTTCAGTTGGCTAAATAGCTGGGGGTAGACTATTTAGAAGCTTACAGTGATTCTAAGATAATAGTCAACCAAGTCCGAGGGGAATATGAAGTGTCATACCCAGTCCCAAAATACGTAGGACTTGAAATATGTAAATATGCCAACTATGCATTCAACCAGACTCTTGTCCGACTCGAATACGTATAAGTTGTAATATTATGGTCACTATCTAATTAATCATAGTAAATATATCTATATCTCAATCTACAATAAAATAAATACAAGAATGGACAATATATATATCATGGTGTGCACCCCATTCAATACTTGTCCGAATAAATTCGAAAAAAATAGCAAGAGTCTACAAAATTAGGCTATATCAGCAGATGAGTAACAAACATGAATAAGTAAACATAACTAAGGTAGAAATTATATAAGTACCTGATTCTAATGCCTACATAACCTGACGTTACATAACTGCAGCTCCAGAAAATTCTACGACCGTAAATGCTGCAAAACTGGCAATGAACCAAGTCCTCAAAGGGACGTAACAAGGTACAAAAATAGCGTGCTAGAAGTAAAAATATAATAGTAAAAATATTCAAGGGTAAGCTACTGTAACCGTCTAAGTGATATGTATATGAGAGCATAACTCATACTCCAGGCTGGAAATCACGGAAGAACTCAAAAGATAATTCCACAAACTGTGCAACCAATAAATGCTCCGTGTCGTGGAACCTAAAGCAAACTGTGCCAAACACCAAAGCTCTACTATAGAGACTAAGACAAACTGTGCAAAATCAACTCATAGCACGGTGTATACTCTTCCCTCCCATGTAACCTCATATATCAAATCATATCATGCGAGATTCTATCTATCACAACGAGTTATAGTAAACTAGGTATATCTGTATATAATATCACTAGTCCTATATCCCTATATAGAATCCAAAATACCAAGAATATGTCAAGATGGATTCTTCCACATGAAGGTCGTTTCAAGTATCCTACTGTCTAACGTGCAAAAAATACAAGCACGTATCATGGGTTCGAGGTATCAACTCTCTCACTAACGATACTTGTCTCCGCTGACGGACATCGACATCCGAATCTTGTTCGGATGCTAAGTATCGTCTAATAGTCCTATGGTAAACATGTACATCAACAATAACATGCAATAATATTCTCTATATATAATAATTAAAATAAATAAGACAGGAAACCGTTATACGATATGGCAAGGTACACTTGCTTGCATCCTGATGCTGCAAAGTCATCTCCCAATGTCAACATCCAAAGATATTGTGGATCCCAAATATCCAAAATAAGAAATTAAATTAAATGCTATTTAACAAATATTTATATTATGGATCTAGTCTATTTGTGTTATAACTATAGCCCTACCTATGTTTTTATGGTTTCTCGTAAAAGCCAATGTCGTATAGTTTATTTTCTAATTGTAATGAATATTGTACTTATTAGACTTATTTAATAAATTCCGGGGTTAAATTATTCGTAGGCCTTCACTTCAACTTTCTAAAACTTCAAACGAATCGTGTTTTCGTGTTCGAAAACTCCCGAAATCGCGAAAATACCGAAACACGTTCATCTTTCTAACACTTGACACTCAAATAATTCTACAGAAAGTTACAAGTTGATTTTGGCCGATTAATTTATATTTTGGAAAAGCTAACTTCGACGCGGTTCTTTTAAAAAAATAGAGATTAAACGGAGTTCTGAGATGGGAGTTATGGCCTTTATAAGTTAATAGGACTGCTAAAAATGGGATTGAAACCTATGACGAATTTGGACTATTTTAGATAAAAAGAACACACGTATGCTTCTAGTTTATATAAAACATAATGATTAACCATTACTTATGATCTTATCTAATCTATTTTTATGTCTCTAATGGTAGAATTCCTATTTGTTGGACCTACATATTCCTAGAACTATTTAAAGATCAAGAAGAAGAAGAATGGTTAAAAGTTTACCTTTTGGAGATCAAGAACTCAATAGAGATCCAACATAAGAGGATCAAAATTTATCCACCCACTAACTCTCCTCCTCTAGCACTTCTCCAAAGTTTAAAATTGATTTGGAAGAGGAAGGAGTGGAGTAGAAGAAGATTAGGGTTTGGAAGAAGAGATGAAAGGGAAACTAGAATTTTAGTTCTTATATATATATATATATATATATATATATATATATATATATATATATATATATGTGGGAAGAGGGAGGGTTGTAGTTGGCGACATAAAGAGGGAGAGGGATTGGACTTTGGAGAGGGGTCCGCCACTCTATGGGAGTTGGTTAGGGTTTGTTAGGTTAGGGTTTATATATATATATATATATATATATATATATATATATATATATATATATATATATATATATATATACAACGAGTCAGGTTAATGAACGAATCGATGTATGGGTTAAGTCAATATATCCTATGGCTAGGATTAAATGAGGGTTAAAGAAGCATATTTGGGCTGTTATTTAATCATATAAAATCCCTCCAATTATAATTTTAAGATTTAATAGTATAAAGATAGATATTAAAAGGGACTGCATTCTAAATTTGGAAATATGCAATCATTTGGTTTCAAAAGATTTAACCCAAAGATTTTGTAAATAAAATATGGGAGTTTGGTGTTTGGTAATGGTGGGGATGGGTGTTGGGTACAGTGTATGAGTCGTAGGAGTTGGTTTGAATGTTTGAGTTGGGGGGTTAGGCTCGGTTGAGGGCTATTTAATAAAAAGGGTCTCTATAGGCAATATAAAAAAATTATTAGTGATTAATAATGTGTAAGGAGCATGCGGGGGCTCAAATAAATGGGACGCAAATATCATGTATGTAGTAGGCTTTGTTAGGCCTATGAATATAAAATTGGTCGAAATAATTTAGTTGGTGTTGCGTATTAAAATCGAACGCAACGACAAAAAGGGTAATTAAGTGCCTTTTTTGTAAACTACGTCACGAAAGTCGTACGACTAAAATGAAGCATGAGAATAAATGTGTGAGTGACAGTCATGGCATGAGCCTAATTTGGCTCGTCTAAGTCTAGCATACAAAGTTGGTTGAAAGAAAAATGATAGTATAGTATTCAATAGTTTAAGACCATAGTGATAGCTATCGAAGATTTTAGAAAAATCTAATGATTATTTTTATTAATAAGTAATTCTATTTAATATAAAATAAAATAAAAATTCTATTTGTTTTGAAATACCAAAAATAACCCTATATAAAAATAAGAGGGCTTACATGAAGTCTGGTATGAGGACCTGATCCCCTATTATCAAGTGACAATTGATATAATTTAACCCTCACCGGTTTCTTCAAAGAGTCCATACCCTGGTTATAGAACATCGAGGCGGACGATCTTTCCGATCTTGCGGCTTCTCTGGTTTTTTCCATTAAAACCCAACATTCGATCACAGTGATTAGTCGAGAATTGGTCTGTGTCAGGAACAACTTGTACAATTGCCAAAGCTACGTTGTAGAGACATATATCGACATTAAAGACTGGCGGTTCACCTTCATAGACTACGTTGTCTATGAAATTCTGCCCAATGACCTGAAGGAAGCTATTTATGTCAAAAGATGCTCCCTTAGGTTCTACTATAATACATCTATAAAAATGTTGTATCGCAGTTTGTATGACGGGCTCCTGCTACAATGCTTATCAGATGTAGAAGCGAAAGAAGCACTCCGTAAAGCTCACGACGATACCTGCGGAGCCCATCAACCAGGTCATAAGTTACAGGATTGCCTCTGTCGTATAGGTTACTATTGGCCCACTATGATATCAGACGCCATAGAATACACCAGCAAATATAAGATGTGTCAAATACATGCTGACTTTATCCATCAGCCTTCAGAGTTTCTGCACCCGATGGCAGCATCATGGCCGTTTGAAGCATGGTATGGATGTCATCGGTCTAATCATTCCATCCTCAACCAGGGGACATAGGTTCATTCTTACTATAACCGATTACTTCTCCAAATAGGCGGAAGTTGTACCGCTCATCAAAATCAAAACATTGAATGTGATCAACTTTATTAAGCATCACATTATCTATCAATTCGGGCTTCCCCATATGATCATCCATGACAATGGTCCATAGTTTGTAAGCCACATATTTATCTCTTTTGCGATAAAAATCGAATCCAGACATAGCTTCGACAACATATAATCAAGCAACAAATAGATTAGCCGAAGCATTAAACCAACCAATTATCAATTTGCTTTCATCCAACAAATACGAGTGAAACGAGGAGCTTGGTTAATATCTTTGGGCCTACCGGACAATGGTCTGGACCCCAACCGGCTATACGCCATTCTCTTTGATTTATGAGAGCGAAGTAGTTCTTCCCCTAGAAATCCATGTACCCTCTCTCCGGATAGCCCTCACAACCAGCTAACGACAGAAGATGACCATCGTTTGCGTTTAAAAGAGTTGGAAGCACTAGACAAGAAGCGTATTCAAGCTCAATAGTGCATTGAGTTATATCAAGCACGTATTTACAAAGCCTTTAACAAGAGGGTGAAGGAACGAGTATTTCAAGATGGTGACCTCGGCTTAGCAGTGAGAATATCGATGGTCATGACACACTAGATGATTAGGAAATTCCAAGCTAAATAGGAAGGCCCTTTTGTCGTGGAGTCGCTATATTCCAATGGTGCATATAGACTTTCAAAGCCTAATGGAGATCTACTGATGATGTACATCAATAGAATTTTCTTGAATAAATACTACGCCTGAGTCATTGTCGGACTCCTCTTAAAAATGTACAGCATTTACATTCCTCATTGTAAATCTATTATCCGCATTCTTGAGCCTTGAATACACTATGAATAATAGATCCACTAATCATTATAAATATGAATTCTTTATTTCTCCAGCACTACTAGCCTAGTAATTTCCACCACGAAAGTCAGTAAAACTCTTATTAATTCGAGCTATTGTCTGTATCCTGCCATAGTTGCATTACGGACAATAAAGCCTCTAAAATTCTATAGTTTAACAAATACTCGGATCCTACGAAACGTCCTCGTTGAGATCATTCAAAATAAAAATTATCCAAAAAGATAATCATATTCTTAGAGCCCAGCCGTTTTAAGTATGTCTTATTTTTAAAAGATACTCTAGAATATTCCTTCCCTAGCTGGGATGGAGTATTCCCTAACAGTTGTTCATGTCCATAATATCTATGAACTATTTTTTTTCCTTCCTCCCCAATAGAGTAAATCTGTCAATAGAACCCAGTTGCTCTCAAGACTTTTTATCCCTAGGAATGAGTCTGTTCTCAGGCAGAGTTTGCCACATTCTCCAGAGAACAATCATGTCCATATTACCTCTTAATTATTTTTCCAAAAAAGTTATATTTTTCACGGAAGCTTATTTCTTTCATGTCCATATCATCTATGAGTAGACATATATTGGGATATCCAGATCAGAATTTGCCATGTCCGTATTGCCTCTGAGCAAATATTTGTTCGACTATTTACTATTATGGCCATATTACCTTTAATAGTGATAGTCTTTCTAACTTATTATCCATACTTATTTCTTAGTATGTCCCAGATTATAAGTTCGCATATCCCTAGAGGATGCCTAACTCAAAATATTTGCCATGTTCATATTATCTCTGAGCAAATATTTTGTTTATCGACTGTTAACTATCACGTCCACATTATCTCTGATAGTGTCAGCTTATTAACCTTGTTATCCGTATCTAACTCTACCTACGCCATGGATAATAAGTCCACTTAACATTCCCTAGTAGAATATTTTCCCCATATAATATAATATTTTACAATCAGTCGTACATTCGCAGAATTAACAAATTTGGCAACAAAAGGTGTTCTTCCTTTCTTCAGTGCATGGAAAAGAAAATACATTATACGCGAAATCAGAAAAGCAAAGAAACATCATGAAGAAAGAAAAAAAGAAAAGGAATAACTATTGCTGCTGAGGATCTTCTATGTTAGCGCAAAGTTCAGCAATTCAACAGCTCAAGAAGTCTATTTTAGCTTGACGGCTAGATGCTGCTCGGCGTTCAGCTTCCTGCCTGAGTACCACCTCATCCTTGAAGGGAGCCAGCTTCTCATGCTTTGATTCTAACTCAGCCAGTTCGACATCCAGGCTTGCAGGGTACCTAGCAACATCATCGGCTTGAATGCGGAGGGTTATCTGTTCTTCCGCCACCCTCGTTGCATCGGACTTCAGCATGTCCCACTTTTCCTAGAGCAGTTTGATCTGCTCATTAATATCCTTCATGTGCTTGGGCAGTGTCTTCTAGACGTAAACACGAGCCTCCTCACTAGAGGCGAGATCTTCATGCTTCCTATTTGATTCAACAACTCATAACTGAGAATCTCTTTTCGGTGCACGTGAGTAGATCTCTCCTCCGAGACCTCAACAGCCAACTTAGTTTGCTCTTTAACAACCAGGACAAGTGTATCGCCCGTCTGCAGCCTTTTGAGCTCCATAAGGCGTTGTTTAAAATCACTGACAAATGCTTATAAGGAATCAACAATGGTCTGTAGCCGTGGAAAGACTTGATCACTGTTATTTGAAGCAAGGCTGAAGCTTTAGCTATAGAGAAGGGTCTATTCTTCTCCAAAACATTGGATACCCCTCGCCTCAAGATCGTGTAGAAAGTCTCAACATTAATCTTGGCGTACTCCTCTAGATCAGCTGAAGACGATGGGGCCATTGGAGTTATTATCGATGAAGGCCCTACTCAGAGCGAAGTTGTTGTTGTCACGGGAGCAGCTGACATAAAATAATGAAACTAGTTGAGTAAATATATTTAAAAATAAAATAAGTAAAATTTTAGTTTGTCGACTACCTAGGGGAGCATGCTGGGACGCAAATACCGGTTGTTGTTCTGCAACTACCTTATCTATAACAGCTGCTGCTTCGGTCGACGGTTGCCTAGTTGTCACAATGGGGGATGACACATCATCAGATGACTGCACGTTCGTGACCTTTTTAGCAATCAATGATGGCTCCTCAGTAGAAGGTGTGTCAAGACTGGCGTTCGATAGGCCAGGCATTGACTCAAGCTCCTTCTTGAATACGGCCACTCTGTAATGCCCCGTACCTTACGGTGCATTACGATGAGTCAGAATTGGGAACAATTATTGATTATAGTTTGGTTTTATGTGCAGGCTTTATATAGAATTCTCTAAGGTCGATATTTTCCTCGATGCGAGTAGAATCACGGAGTCAGCAATGTGCATGGATCAGCGGATTAGTTCAGAGCAGTGCAAAGATAGTGTGATTTGAGCTATGGTGCAGTCTTACTCAATCTGGTCAGGTCGGATGATTGAGAAGCATGGCCTGCTCACATTTTTATACCAATTAAGTAAATCATGCTTTGCATCAGACTATGAAATTTAGGGATAGGTTGTATCAACAAGGCAGAACGACGAGTAGATAAGTATAGGTGGGCGGACTTTGTTCCTTCTTTTCTACTCCTTCAATCCTAATAAAATATACCACTTGTGTGCGAGTAACATCGAAGAATCAATGTGCGTGGTTCGGGTATATATAAGTCGTAACATATGCTGAACACAAAGATAGAACATTGAAGAAGTATTGTAGCAAGAAGTTATGGGACAACACCATGGAAATGCCAGTATGCAGACGATGGAAACGTTCATTAGTGCATGAGTATCATATAGAGATTCTTCATCAGCGAAGCGTGTAGTTGTGTTTCAAAATCGTATAATTTCATCGGAAGGGGACATGGTGCCCAATAAACTATCGAAAGGGGGTATAGTACCCACAGAACACTGTGTCGAGAAGCGACATGGTGCCTTGTTATATCATGAGTACTGTATGGTGGGGAAAGAAGGCAGGTACCTCGCCTAACTTATATTTCATGTTGCATGGTCACGGACTGTCATTCCCCAATCCCAAATTACCAAGGGACTAGCCGCGTGGCAATGGCCAGCAACACAACTTCAATGGTCAATCCCAATTTAATGGACCCGTTAGAGTGCACTTAAGCTGTAATATAAATAAATAAAGGTCTACAACACTTATCATAGTTTATGTATCTAATCTCATCCACAAATAAGAATCATATCACAAAGGGATAATCCAATCACAATAATAATAAAATAAAACTGTCCATCACAAGGCATTAAAGTAATGTCGCTGGGAATAAACCATCATCAAAATAATGGAAAAAGAAATACCCAACTACAAATATCCAGTAGTCAGTAAACCATGTCTAAGTCTAAGAATCACTAAGCTTAATAAATAGAGAAAATAGCTACGAGCTTATGAGAAGTCCTCCGAAACAACCTCATCCTTTGATGCAGGTATGACTACAATATTATCTCCTGACCCAAAAATCTCAGGGTAACTCTCCTCGTCTATACCTGGGGACATAATTCAGATCCAAGTCCTCAGGAGATATAACAAGGAACAAAATAACTCAAGCCAATGTAACAATAAATAATAATCAGTGTGCTCAGGGGTATATAACATAACCAACTAAGTGAATGCATCTGAGAACAAAATCGTCCGCTAAACCACCAATGACGGTAGGTCTCAATAGTCACGACCGCAACTAAAGAAAGTGGAGGGAGTATACATGCCACATTATAGGTACCGGCAGTACTAAGAATGACCGAAGCATATGCAACGTTAGTAAGACATAAGTGGTAGCCCAACGATACTGGTATATTCTCCCCAATCCCCATGTATCTCACGTCTCATGTCCACAACATGCAAGATAGTCTTTAACTATGTCTCGAGTCAAGGTATAGATATAAACATGTCCACTATCACATATCTCTGGTCTTGTCCTACACAAAAGCCGAAACCACGAATGTCTCAATTAAGGCTTTTGTACATACAGTCGTGTATAATGTCTTTAGGTATTTCGTGTAAGAGTGTAAACCCCCTCAATTATTTCTATAGATAGTTTGGTATGTGATGGAAAATTTTGGTTTAGCAGTAGATGATTGAGGTTTAGAGTAGGGTTGCAGATGTCTGATATTTATTTAAAACCTTTGGCGTGCCCTACCGATGTTAAAATATTTGGAGCCCAACATCAGCTCATAAATTCCAACATATTATTGCACTCTTGACTTGACACGTCAATTTAGGCGCTGTAGTTGTCCGTCCCTTAAAATCAGATCCCTTGTGCCCTAAATTAATTGCACAATTTCCCGTATCCAAAATCCCATATTTAATCCTGTATCATGCACCTGTGTCGTTGCCATCTATTTTGAGACACCATCTCAACCCGTTGAGCCGGACCAATTAAAGGGTCCAAGACTGACACCAAGCTTACACCATTCATAACCTTTGTGTCACTCCCAATTGAAGTCCCATGTGCCCCCATTTAATTTAAGAGCACGTGACAATTTATTCTAATTAAATTGGGGATACTTACTTTGACTAATCCTATTTTAATTCCCATTTAATTCCAATGCCAATTTAATTAAGTCCATGCCAAACACACAAACCCCCTCACCCTACAAAACACCAAACACCAATTCCTCCATAATTTTTCCATCATTTCATGTGTTTGTGCAAATACCCAAACTTAAGGGGCTAATTTGAAATTGTTGTAACATGTGTCAAAACCTCATTGGTCTAGGCCAAATGGAGAAGCCCCTCTCTTTTGACCAATTCAAGCCTCCCTCTCCCTCTCATTTGCATGAAGAAATTAATCTCTTCATGTGAAATCTCCACCACCCATTTGAATTGGGCCAATCCTCACCATCCAATCCTCATGCCCCTCCCTATATAATGTCACCATCACTACACACAACCCCATGCCGGCCCTAATCCCCAAAACCTAGGGAATACAACCCCCTCTCTCTCTCCTCCCTTTTCTCTATACTAAACCGAGCCTCCTCCCATTTTCTTCTTCTTCTTCTTCTTCTTCTTCTTCTTCTTCCTTTCACCTTCTCCTTCTTCTACTCCACTTCAGTTTTCGGCCGGCCACCCACACTCCGACCGAGATTCCTGCTCCCCCACCCCACGAGCTGACGACACCGGCGTTCCCACGAGCCATCTCCCACGAGCCCGTACCGCTGTCCATGCTCTGGCCCGCACCCCTCCAGCCATCCACGGCTCAACCAATCGACTGCTGCCATTAGCTCCGGCCAGCAGTTCCTCCCCAGCACCTCCAGTCTTCTCCAGCCACTCAAACCCCTGTTCCACTACCGCCCCCACCTGCTATCTCAGCTCCACCACATTCTTCGGCGAGATCCCTCTCCGGCAGAACCTCTTCACCGCCACCATAGCCACGACCTCCACCTCTACAGCACATCCCCCTCACCTCCAGCTTCACGCCACCAACACAGTCGGCCATTGCCACCACCACCACCACACACCATTGCACCACCACCTCCACCACCTTACATCACCACTAGCACCACCCCACGACCACCCTCCACCACCAGTACCACCACTTCACTCCGGCCAGCAACCCCCCACGCCGTCGAGGTATACCCCTCCTCCTCTACCTATGTGCTTTTATTTTAGTGTTTTTATTGTTATTTAGTTAAATTAGCTTTAGGGGTGTAGTGTGCATGTGAAAATATTAGGCATTTTAATATGCAAATGGAAGTGAATAATTTTAGATTTAGTTTAGGGTTTATATATGCTTTGTTGAGGAGGTTTGAATGCATCAAGATTTAGGGTTTATACATTATTTTACATGTATGTTAATTATCCTTGATGAGCCGGTAATTTATGGTGAATGGGTGGTGATATCATTAAGATGTTCATTATTTTGAGGATTTGATTACTAGTGAGAAAATCGATTGAGGAATACAAATATGTAATTGTGAACCATACATAAGATAAAGAGTTAATTGAAGAGTAGTTTATAAGGTGAAATGGTAATGACGGTTATAAAGGAAGGCCTAATAATTAATGAGTAATTATTTTGAAGAAGACATAATTAAACGTAATGCTAATGTCTATAAAGACCAGAGGAGACTGAGGATTGGATCAGGGTTTGATTAATTGAATATCGTAATTGAGGTTGGGTTTGATGATATTGTACAGGGGATTAGTTGAGTAGATGTAACGTACTCCGAGTCAACCTTAGTCAACCCTCTAGCGTCGTGTCCCTGTGAGTTGTAGCTGAATCTGAGCATATGTTTAGACGTGTGTCAAATCCCTGTTTGCCACATGATAGTTTATTGATTGAGTTTGTATCTCGTCTCTAGGTACTACGGGACCTGCGGACTTGGACGTGGTACCGGATTCCCATCTTCAGCAGCTGGATGCAGGCAAGTGTACCTTGCCACCCTATATTTCAGTTACAGATATTTATTGTTTTATTATATACATTGTGCGTGTGATTAATTACGATCGATACTTTGCGTCCGGATCACAACCGGATGCAGACATTCGTCGTAACGTCTTGCAGTGATTGCTAGATATTCGTAACACCTCGATGTACGTACCTGAGTATATCGTCACCCAGGACATATTCATACACTATTATCGTGCCAGATTTCCTATATCCTGATACTGACGTCATGACCGGAGACTGGGACGACCTTAGGGTCGCGTCTGTTGAGTTATTTCTGTGTGACGAGACTGTTAGATAGAGGTTTAGGTTCAACGCACAATCGTTGACCGCTTGGGATGGGGAAGATAGTTTCTAGACGTTTGGGCTCCTCTGTACACGCTTTATATATGTATGTCCTGTTGATGTACTGTTCCTATATCCGGAGTAGTAGTATCACCCATGTGACTCTGCGCTCGGAGCTACGGTATGCCCCGTGTGTCTCTGTGTTCGGAGCTACGGTTTTATTTTGGACAGCCCATGCGTCGAACGTTGTCTTCAAACTGTGTCTCACTTAGTTGGTTATGCTAGACTACCCCATCGTTGCACTTGTACTTTCTGTTGTACTTTGGCATGCTGTATTTTTGTACCTTGTTATGTCCCTTTGAGGACGTGGTCCCCTGCCAGTTTTGCAGTGTAGACGATTACGGAGCATTTGGAGTTGCTGATGGAGTTGCATGTCTTACGGGCATTATACCAGGTACTCATATCATTTCTACCGGCATTATGGTTACTTTATTCATATTGATTATTCATCTACTGTTGTAGCCTAGTTTTTGTATACTCATCTCTTCTCGAGTCTATTCGAGTTTGTGTGTTATTGGGCGATCGACTTTAGCACATGTAGCTCTTTCTTGTATATTGTTGTACATTGTGGATTGAGACATAGATGTTTACATTTACGAGATTTTTAGATAGTGCCCTTTATTATACAACTTATACGTATTCGAGTAAGACCAGAGTCTGGTCGAATACGTAGCTGGCGTGTCACGTATTCCTGGTCCTACATATTTTGGGACTGGGGCGTGACAAAGAGTCAGCACAAACAAGGTAATACGATGATAATACAATCTAACGATATCGATTCGGCGTACGAAAGTCGGCATCCGAATACAACTCAGACGCTAAGTATCGTAACGGTACTAGGGTCTCAACAAAGTACATGCAAAGAACTAGAATATATAATAAAAATCTTGTAAAGCATAAAGCACATAATATTGGAACAAAGGCAAGGTACACTTGCCTGCTGTCTGTTGCTGCGATGCTATATGACTGGTATCCTGAATCGGCGGTACAATGGATCCAAGTTGTCCTATATAAAATATTCTAATCAATACTAACATATACTAATTTACTTCATACAAAAGGGTAAGATTGTCGCACCAAATGACTAGTATTGTGACGTTCGTGCCAACAATCAAGCAGTCGTATGGCATATGATAATGTGCCGATAACACATACCATGCTACTGTCTATTAATTCGTTAGGGTCTCGTACATCGTGTTATTATATGTATGTTTAGACAATTATATGTGTTTCGATAAGTGTATTCCTACATGTACGCAGATATGATACGATATCCCAAGACTAGAAATAACATTAAACTATACTTCGAACATGCCTGTAAAAAATCAAACACACATGTTGACCTCCAATAATATTGAATTAAGGATGAATTAAATTCTAGAATTATTATTTATTTAGTAAAAATACTAAAGCAGTCGCCATTGTATGCACAAAGTTTCATTGCGCGTCGACTATATGTTCTTGCAACTTGACAACTAGTTTGTGCATGCAAGGTTGCCAACTTGCATAGAAAATTATTTAACATTCATTAATATTCTAAAAATTATTATTTAATTTATGGAAAATTATATTTTAATAATAAAATAGCAACATCTATCAAAACTAGGTTATTATGATTACCACATTGTCATGTATTGGTTTCATGCCATAAAGGAGTAGTTTTGCATATAAAATTAAGGTTTCTCATGCATGGAGGTTTCATCATTTTTCATATAACATATTTATGGGTTCATACAACGGTTCACACATGGAAAATATAAATATACAATAAAAGTTATGAAACTTATGTGATCGTGCTTAAGGTAGAGGGTTTTCTTGCGACACAGACCTTTTGGAGCACCAAACAGACTCCAAATTCCATGAAACTTGAGGGGGCTCTTGAGAATTCACTTAAGATGTAAATATAGGATTTTGAGGGGTTTTTGAGGATACTTTGGTGCCTAAATTTTTGCTGCAACCAGCAGCTAATATTCGACCCAAGAGGGGTGGCCGGATACTTCTAAGGTGTTGGTTGGCCCTTGGGGTTTGTGTCGCGGCTTGGAAATGATAGAGAAATAAGTAGAGAGGGAAATGAAGGTTGTTGGGGGTAGTGAGTAAGGTGGGGGAGTCGGCTAGGCGTTCGGCCAAGAAGGAAGGAAGTTAGGATTATGGTTTGTGAAGGGGAGTTGCTATATATATAGTTATTGGTTGTTGGGCCCTCTCTGGTTGAGTTTGTAATAGGCTTTGACCTTTCTTTCAGACCTAAGAGGTTTGGTTTAGTCTTTATTAAGCTTTGGGTGTACTTTAGTCTAGTTATTTGAGTCTTGGATGAGTTTGAGTGCAAGTATGCAAGAAGGATCTCTAACGGTACTTCAAATAGGTTGTTTGTTGTGTTAATGGTTTGTTGTACATTTATAAGGGTTTCAGTGTAAAATATATATATATATATATTTGAATAGGTGATGAGTGTTCAGTAGTGTACATATCTAATAGAAATTGGTTTGAGAGCTAGAGTAGGGTGTTTGGGCTCGGTTGGGTTCAACTAGCCAAATGAAGGTAGTTTTATAATGTCGATGGTTTAAGATGTTTGTCATTATTTCTGGAGCATGGGGGTGATAAAACTAATGCAACGCTCGTGTCCCAAGTGTACTAGGTACAATCAAGGTCCATAATGTGAATTTGGTTGGAAGAGAAAATGTCATGCATTGCTCAAAATATCCAAGCCATGGCAAAGTGTCATATATTTTGTCACGACCTGCACCCGGATATTTGGGCACGAGTACGTGGGTACGCCCAGCCTACGCCGCAGCATCGGTGGTAGAACGCTGTTTGGGTCAATTCTACTATCTAAATATCTCACACAATATATATATATATATATATATATATATATATATATATATATATATATATATATGGTACATGTCAATCATCTCAACTCCAAACGGAGCAATAATATGGTATCTCACAAATGTAACTATACTCAATCACAATACAAACTAAGAAAGATAAGCACGAATGGAATAACGAAGAAAAGAATCAAGATATAATACACAAGTCTGAAATAATATACATGTCATGAATCTCAATAAAAGTCTAATACAAGTCCACCAAATAAACTAAACCTCCTCAGGCTCTAGAACTAAGTTCTCCTGGTCTATAGTAGTATCTTCTAATGGTAAGCCCTCCTACGACTCGTAGAATGTAGGATACTGATATATGAGCCAATCATCTGAAAAAATATATCCAGCCAGGATTGGAGCAAAGTACATACAAATAAAAGCAGTTTTAAATACATAATGAGCATATAAAACAGATAATAGAAAAGAATACAAGATAACTAAACAACAGAATAAAATGAACTAGAGTGAACAGACAATGTACTGGAATAAAGAACAAGTAATATGAATATCTGCAATAATGGGAATAACTGAAATTTAACTAATGTGCCTTGGAATACAAGTTTATTATGTGATCGATTTAGGTTGAATACGAATACAATATGGTAACTCAATTACAAGTGTGGTATATAATCGACATGTACATGAATATATTGGGGTTTGATCCCATAATCAACTCTTACTCCCCCATCCCCAACTAATACCAATGGATCCAATCATGACATGTTATGAACACGAATATGGGCATACTGAACACGAGTAGTGTGTATACACGAATATAAGCACAATGAACACGAGCAATATATGAACACAAAATACAATAAATCAATACCCGATACACACGATAAAATATATGTGAAGGAGTACCCGCTGAACATGGTAGGAGGTAACATCTCCTGACAGGATCCATGTAGTACCAGTCCATGAAACCACTATGTTGGAATCAAGTATACAGTTCTAGAACATGAGTTATATATAGTATTATGAAATAAAAACTTATAAAGAAATGTACTCGCCTGAGGTCCCGAGCAAGGTGTGTCTTTTAATGCCCAAGCTGCTGTCATACAGACCTATATATGGTATATGCATCAATACAAGGTTTTGGAATAAAAATAAGTTAGACTAGTTCAATTCTAGGTCATAAAGCCATTTCTAAGTCAAAACAGTCAAACTAGGTCAACTCTAGGTTAAACTAGTCAAACTTAGTCAAACTAGCTATTCTAGGTTGTATGAACCGTAACTAGGCTATAGTAGCTATGCTAAGATACTAGGATACCAACAAAGTACCGTATCATAAGATACACAAGTTATTAGATAGGAAAATACTAATATATATATACAAGACAATATATATATATATATATATATATATATATATATATATATATATATATATATATATATATATATATATATATATATATATATATATATATATAGTACTCTTAGCTAACTAATGCTAAGTGGATACCTTGGCTTTGAACCAATGCGGTATCACACCACCTACACACCCATCTTGATACTCAAATCCAATACCTTGGGTATCAACCAATACCTTGACATTACTTTAGTATCACAAGGTAATTCAAATTCTAATATGCAATTAACTACCTATAAACCTAACTACATACTAACATGCATAAACTTGTACAATACTTTACTAACTACCTACTAACATACCAATACATATATATAGCGAGTTAACAATAGGTATATATATATATATATATATATATATATATATAACTAACTAGTTAACAATATGTATACATAACTAACTAGATAATAAATATGACTAACTAACTAAAGCTACAACTCAAGGCTAACCCCCTTACCTTGCTGCTGCCATTATTCTTGTTGTTGCCTAGTTGCTACTAATGCTGCTGCTCTTACTGCAGTTGCTGCTGCAGCAGTTGCCATTGCTGCCTTTACTGTTTCTATTGCTATAGTTGCTGGTGCCCATGCTGCAGTTGGTACTGCAGTTGTTGTTCTTGCTGCTGCTCTTGCTGTAGTTGCTGCTGCAGGAGGATGCAGTTGCTCTCTTGCTTACTGTTGGATGCTGCTGCTCTTGCTGTAATTGCTCTCTTGCTGCTGCCCATGCTGTAGTTGCTGTTTGCTGTGGTTGCATAAGCTGCTGTGTACACTGCTACCCGACCCCCTCTCACTGCACATACTACATAACACTCACTCACACACATAACCAATGTGCACTCCACTAAGACACACACACATACAAGTATATATATATATATATATATATATATATGAAAATATATATCACTATACATACATATATGTAACTCTCTCTCTCTCTCTCTCTCTCTCTATATATATATATATATATATACACACCTCCAGCTGTTGGACCCAAGACCCGGCCCGGATATTTCATAACATATGTATCATTCGAAAGGCTAGGAGGATGAACTAGACTTCCACATATATATATATATATATATATATATATATATATATATATATATATATATATATATATATATATATATTAGTAATGCATATGAACCCCTATCTCTTAAGACCACCAACACCTCATAATAAAACATAGACATATACATATATCATACAACCATTATTAATATAACATTCCAATAGCTATTACCAAGTTATATTAAATCTAAATGCAATAAAACAAACACGTGGAGTACACCGCACCCGTATCACACTCATTCTATGATATACTTGTGATACGGCTCCACCACACAACCAAATGTATCCCGAAGGATACGAGCAAGTCTAAAATTATAATTATGAATAATACGAAGAACTAACTACACAACTACGTGCCCGTGTCAAAATATGACATGCTCAACCCCCCCCCCCCGTGTCGAAAAAAACCCCCCAAAATCAGTCCGTATCACCAAATTATCGGAATATGGCCTACACGTATCCAATTATGTACATGATACTTGTCACACACAATCAAATACATGTTAATTTGGTCTAATTGACCTATTGACAAACACAAGATGTGCTAATATTAATTTTTTTCCAAAATTGACACAAATTACCACATAACTTTCTTCATAAGACATCTATGAACCTAATTCCAATTTCTATGGGTAGCCTTAGCATATGGGATGGTTCTTAATAATTAAATTACAGATTTAGAGTCTAATTAGAGAAAAAACTAAATTGTACCTATTGGGAGATGGATTTCCAATAAAATTTCTAAATTGGGTGAAAATAGTCTCCAACTTGTAAATCCTTGCTCCTCCTTATAGATCCTTGCTTTCTCCTTGTAGATCCTTGTTCTAATAGCCTCCAATAAAGAATAAAATATAGACATGAATATAGCGGTAGAACGTTGTGTGGGTCAATTCTACTATCTAAATATCTCACACAATATATATATGGTACCTGTCAATCATCTCAAGTCCAAACGGAGGAACAATATGGTATCTCACAAATATAACTATACTCAATCATAATACAAACTAAGAAAGATAAGCATGAATGGAATAACGAAGAAAAGAATCAAGATACAATTCACAAGTCTGAAATAATATACATGCCATGAATCTCAATAAAAGTCTACCAAATAAACTAAACCTCCTCAAGCTCTGGAACTAAGTCCTCCTGGTCTATAGGAGTATCCTCTAATGGTAAGCCCTCCTGCAGCTCGTAGAATATATGACACTGATCTATGAGCCAATCATCTGGAAAAATATATCCAGTCATGATTGGAGCAAAGTACATACCTCTGAAAGCAGTTTTAAATACATAATCAAGCATATAAAACAGATAATAGAAAATAATACAAGATAACTAAACAACAAAATAAAATGCACTAGAGTGAACAGGCAATGTACTAGAATGAAGAACAAGCAATATGAATATCTATAATAATGAAAATAACTGAAATCTAACTAATGTGTCTTGGAATACAATTTTATTACGTGATCGATTTAGGTTGAACACGAATACAATATGGTAACTCGATTACAAGTGTGGTATATAATCGACATGTACACGAATATACTGGAGCTTGATCACATAATTAAATCTTAATCCCCCATCCCCAACTAATACCAATGGAACCAATCATGATACGTTACGAACATGAATATGGATACACTGAACACGAGCAGTGTGTATACACGAATATAAGCACATTGAACACGAGCAGTGTGTGAACATAAAATACAATAAATCAGTATCGGATATACACGATAAAATATATGTGAAGGAGTACCCGCTGAATACGGTAGGGGATAACATCTCCTGACAGGATCCATATAGTACCAGTCCGTGAAACCACTGTGTCAGAATTAAGTATACAGTTCTAGAATATGAGATATATACACTATTATAAAATAAAAACTAATAGAGAAATGTACTCATCTGAGGTCCTGAGCAAGGTGTGTCCCTCGATGCCCAAGCTAGTGTCACACAGACCTATATACGGTATATGCATAAATACAAGGTTTTGGAATAAAAATAAGTTAGACTAGTTCAATTCTAGGTCATAAAGCCATTTCTAAGTCAAAATAGTCAAATAAAGTCAACTCTAGGTCAAACTAGTCCAACTTGGTCAAAATAGCTATTTCTAGATTGTATGAGTCCATCTCTAGGATATTAGGTCCATACACTATGTAACTAGGCTATGCTATGTTAAGATATTATGACACCAACAAAGTACCGTATCATAAGATACGCAAGTTATTAGATAGAAAAATACTAATATATATATATATATATATATATATATATATATATATATATATATATATATATATATATATATAGTACTCTTAGCTAACTAATGCTAAGTAGATACCTTGGCTTTGAACCAATGCGGTATCACACTACCTATACACCCATCTTGATACTCAAACATAATACCTTTAGTATCAACCAATACCTTGATATTACTTTGGTATCACAAGGTAATTCAAATTCTAATATGCAATTAACTACCCATACACCTAATTATATACTAACATGCATAAACTTATACAATACTCTACTAACTACCTACTAACATACCAATATATATATATATATATATATATATATATATATATATATATATATATATATATATATAACTAGCTAGTTAATAATATGTATATATATAACTAACTAGTTAACAATATGTATACATAACTAACTAGATAATCAATATGACTAACTAACTAAAGCTACAACTTAAGGCTAACCCCCTTACCTTACTATTGCCCTTGTTCTTGTTGTTGCCTAGTTGCGGCTAATGCTGCTGCTCTTGATGCAGTTGTCACGCCCCAGTCCCAAAATATCGAGGGACTAGACACGTGGCAATGGCCAGCAGCACACACCGATGGGTAAACCCAATTTAATGGACCCATCAGGATGTAATTAAGCTGTAGTACTACAATAAGGGTCTACTATTCTAATCCACAGAATGAATACAACAATATCAGAGTATAAAGCAATATCAAATCTCAATAAACATAAACTTGAGGAACAACCCGATAATGAGTCTGGTACAATAGTCAAGATACAGGAATAAAGATAACAACGGCAAATACTTAGTATGGATAAAGCATATACTCAGAAGATATCCTCGGAGATCACTCGTCTTCTGGATCTGGTATTGCTCCAGTGCCTGCTCCTGCTCTTGTTAAAGCTTCTGTCCCGTATATCTCGGGATAGATCTCGTCTGCTAATCCTGGGGACATAATCCGGATCCAGGTCCTCAGGGGACATAGCAAGGTACAAAATAACTCAAGCCAAAATAAATACAGTGCAACAATAAATGAATCAATAAGATAAACTATATAACCAGCTAAGTGATATGCAAGTGAGAGTTTTAATCATACTCGGCTGAGACTACTATAGGATCTGTGTCGAAGAAACCCATAGCAGTATTCTCTCGAAGGGCCAGTAATATACCAAGCTCTGTGTCAGAGTCTAAGGCACTTCAAGTAAAGTAATATATATATATATATATATATATATATATATATATATATATATATATAATCAGCCTTTTGTATAGTAAATCTTTTCCCATCCAATGTAATCACACGTCTCTTGTCCATGACACGCAAGATCAAATCTAATGCAGCAAGTCATAATAAGATCTAAGCATTTGAATAAAGTATATATCATGAAACCTGTATCCTATACATAATTACCATAAATATCTCAGGAAGATTCTGTCTCATGAATAGTATTAGGTGTCCTGAGGTATAACGTACTTGATAATGCAAGCACGAGAATGTATAGGGTCTCGATATCCATCTCTAGGTGACGTTACACAACTCCGCGTACGTTGTTGGCACCCGAATATTATTCGGACGCTAAGTAATATCACATGGTCCTAGGTTAAGCATGTACAACATATTAATAAATCAAGACAATAATATGAAGCAGGTACAGACAATAATATGAAGCAGGTACAGACAATAATATGAAGCAGGTACTATAAGTTTTGGCAAGGTACACTTGCCTCGGGTTCTGACTCCAACTGTAGCTCTGGTAGCAGCGGGATTTGCAGGTAGTCCTCCGGTTGCTGAAATAAACATCACCATTAGGTTCAGAAAATATCAAATAGCTAGAAATGCCTATCCTTGAGTCCAATTTGGACACAAGGGCAAAAATAATAGTTTCTGGTCAAAGTTGGGTCCACGTGTGGCCCGTTTCGCACCGAAAAATGTGTCAGAGACAATGTTCTCCAAATTTGTCAAACTTAGTGTCCACAATTCCAGAACGACGATACAAACCCAACAAAATGTCCAGAATTAGATTCCGATGAGCCGATCACAAAATCGCCCGTCAAGTGGAGCCGTGGGGCCCACGATACGCGATTTTGTCAACGTTCTCAGAATCGAACCAAACTTGGGTCACAGGACCAGCGTATTGCTACGAGTCCGATGGCGATAGTTTCGTTTCGATACGATGTTCGTACACGAAGTTACAACGAGTTCCAAAACAGGGCCGATATAGGACATTGTCGACGGATACGCGTTGATTCCGGTGTACACGCACATCCAAATCAACTTTCGCAAAATCCCACACGTCCGTATTGACAGCGTGCACCTTTCTGTGAAGTCCGCACACGACCAAGTCGTCCCGTTTAGCGGGGCGCACTCAGTTTCGGGGAAAAATGGGGTATTAATTTTCCTGATTTTGGGTCGCAGTTCACGATCGCCATAGGACGCGAGCGGGTTGCACGGGCATCGAGAGGGTCACGCAAGGTTCGCGTCACAATAGACGGAACGAGAAATGGGGCAGCAAGGAGAGAGAAAATGCTACCAGAACTGGGCTTCGCAGAAATCAAAATTCCGTCCTCGCTTGGCGGCGCGACGCGGTGGCTAAGGTTAGGGTTAGGATTTCTCGCTGTGCTGCGACTGGGGACGCCGGGGCTTCCCCGGAGGAGGGGCTGCTCAGGCGGAGGCAGCTCAGGCGGAGGCGGTGCTGACCGGGGACGGCGCTGGTGGCGGGCTCTGGCGGAGCTGGCCGCTGCCGCCGCTGCTGCTGTTGGCGAGGTCGGCCAGAGATCAGGGCGGCATCGTGGAGGCTTGTGGAGGTGGAGGAGACGGAAGGGAGGCCGAGGTCGGGGTGGCCGACTGTGGAGATTGGGGCTGCTCGTGGGGGAAAGGCGGTGATGGCGGAGGGGGCTCGTCGGGTCTGGGTATTTATAGGGTGAGTGGGAGGAGGTCGACGGACGGCCGGTGCGGGGAGGGGAAGAGACAGAGGCGACGGTTGCGGGAGACCGAGAAACGCTGGGAGGCGGTCAGTCACCGGGTGAAAGGCGGAGGCGAGGCGGTGGAAGCCGGATCGACGGAGTCGTCGGTTACAGGGAAAGGGATTTCCGGGTTAGCGGGTCTGGTTCAGCTAAACCGGGTCCGTTCCGGTTCGGGTTGGTTTGGGTCAGAAATAAATTGGGTTTATTCTAGGGTTTATTTTGGTTTAATAATTAATTAGTTTTTAGTTCTTTAAAAATTGTTTCCGGGGTCCAATAAATTCTAGAAAAATTAACCTATATCTAATATTTTATTTTATATCGAAAAATATTATTTTTATAATATTTTAACATTGATTAACATCTTTTAAAAATTATTTAATTTCAAAATACCTTAGTTTTAATTAATTAAAAATCCCAGAAAATTCTAGAAAAATTATAAAAAATTGATTTTAAAATTCCTGAAAAATCAGGGGGTTTACAATCTACCCCCTTAAGATGATTGCGTCATCGCAATCAAAGAATAATCGGTCAATTGAGATAACACGGTTGCAAACATTGTTCGAAGCATATCACGATCAAGGAGAATCATGGGTGAGGGTTTAAGCAAAATCACATAGGGAATCATTTCCCTAAGCAATGGAAGTTATTCAATTTCCAGAGTGAAGGAAATCTAGAAAACTATAGTTTAGAAAACTAGGTTATCACTTTATAAAACATACTAGGTTATCAATTATTAGCAAGTTCAAAACTACCAGGTTAAGGCTAAGGTCATGAACCAACAGGCACGAGCTAAAGCAATACTAGAATAGATAGCTAGGAATAACTTACGTGCATTAGCTACTCCACGAGTCTGCACGTCTTCCAATGTCATCGCGATAGCTTGTCCGCGTCCTTGCGGTGGTGTCCTCTGCGGTTGCTGGGCCTGCTGGAAGAGTGTTGATATGCTTGATTGCCTTGTTGAGTTGATTGACCTCTATCTTCTGGTGTTACTTCATCTTCGTAGGTGACCATAGCACCTTATGGTATTCCTGCAGGAGTCTCATTGCTTGATTATGATTCCATTACTCTGCATCTAAAATAAACTATAAAAGGCGCACAGGAGAATCAAGGCAGGATGCAAGTCAAGGAATTAATTCGAATCCGATATAGAGATCAAGAACGATTCAAGCAAGATGATGAGATCCTATAACTTATCCTATCCTTTATTGCAGGCTTGCTCGGTCCCTAAGTTGAAATCAAACAATTTAGTCATTGACCGGCATGGGCCACCACAAAAACCAAGTCACGCCCTAGTCCCAAAATATCGAGGGACTAGACACGTGTCAATGGCCAGCAGCACACACCGATGGGCAAACCCAATTTAATGGACCCATCAGGGTGTACTTAAGCTGTAAACAATAATATAGGTAATGGTACTAATCTCATCCATAAAAATGAATACAACAATATCAGAGTATAAAGAAATATCAAATCTCAATAAACATAAACTCGGGGAACAACCCGATAATGAGTCTGGTACAATAGTCAAGATACAGGAATAAAGATAACAACAACAAATACTGAGTATGAATAAAGCATATACTCAGAAGATATCCTCGGAGATCACTCGTCTTCTGGATCTGGTACTGCTCCAGTGCCTGCTCCTGCTCCTGCTAAAGCTCCTGTCCCGTATATCTCGTGATAGATCTCGTCTGCTAATCCTGGGGACATAATCCGGATCCAGGTCCTCAGGGGACATAGCAAGGTACAAAATAACTCAAGCCAAAATAAATGCAGGGCAACAATAAATGAATCAATAGGGTAAACTATATAACCAGCTAAGTGGTATGCAAGTGAGAGTTTTAATCATACTCGGTCTGAGACTATAATAGGATCTGTGTCGAAGACACCTATAGCAGTATTCTCTCGAAGGGCCAGTAATGTACCAAAGCTCTGTGTCAGAGTCTAAGGCACTTCATGCAAAGTAATATATATATATATATATATATATATATATATATATATTTATATATATATAATCAGTCTTTTGTATGGTAAATCTTTTCCCACCCAATGTAATCACACGTCTCATGTCCATGAAACGCAAGATCATATCTAATACAGCAAGTCATAATAAGATCTAAGCATTTAAATAAAGTATATGTCATGAAACTTGTATCCTATACAAAATCACCATGAATATCTAAGGAAGGTTATGTCTCATGAATAGTGTCAGGTGTCCTGAGGTATAACGTACTTGATAATGCAAGCACGAGAATGTATAGGGTCTCGATATCCATCTCTAGGTGACGTTACACAACTCCGCGTACGGTGTTGGCACCCGAATATTATTCGAACGCTAAGTAATGTCACACGGTCCTAGGTTAAGCATGTACAATATATGAATAAATCAAAACAATAATATGAAGCATGTACTACAAGTTTTGGCAAGGTACACTTGCCTCGGGTTCTGACTCCAACTGTAGCTCTGGTAGCAGCAAAATTTGCAGGTAGTCCTTCGGTTGCTGAAATAAACATCACCATCAGGTTCAGAAAATATCAAATAGCTAGAAACGCCTGTCCTTGAGTCCAATTTGGACACAGGGACAAAAATGACAGTTTCAGGTCAAAGCGGGGTCCACATGTGGCCCGCTTCGTACCGAAAACGTGTCAGAGACAATGTTCTCCAAATTCGTCAAACTTAGTATCCACAAGTCCAGAACGACGATACTAACGAAACAGAATGTCCAAAACTTGATTTCGATGAGCCGATCACAAAATCGCCCGTCAAGTGGAGCCGTGGGTCCCACTATACGCGATTTTGTCAACGTTCTCATAATCGAACCAAACTTGGGTCACAGGACCAGCGTATTACTACGAGTCCGATGGCACAAGTTTCGTTTCGATACGACGTGCGTACACGAAGTTATAACGAGTTCCAGAACAGGTTTGATACGGGACGTTGTCGACGGATATGCGTTGATTTCGGTGTGCACACACATCCAAATCAACTTCCAAAAAATCCTATATGTCCGTATTGACGGCACGCACCTTTCGATGAAGTCCGTACACGACCAAGTTATCCCGTTTAGCGGGGCGCACTCAGTTTCAGGAAAAAATAGGGTGTTAATTTTCCTGATTTTGGATCGCAGTTCGCGATCGCCACAGGACGCGACACACCGAGCGGGTTACACGGACATCGAGAGGGTCACACAGGGTTCGCGTTATAACAGACGAAACGAGAAACGGGGCAACGAGGAGAGAGAAAAGGCTACCTGAACAGGGCTTCGCAGAAACTGAAATTCCGTCCTCGCGAGGCTGCGCGATGCGGTAGCTAGGGTTAGGGTTTCTCGCTGTGCTGCGGCTGGGGGTGCCGGGGCTTCGCCAGAGGAGGGGCTGCTCGGGCTGTGGCGGCTCAGGCGGAGGCGGTGCTGACCGGGGACGGCGCTGGTGGCGGGCTCAGGCGGAGCTGGCCGCTGCTGCTGCTGCTGTTGGTGAGGTCGGCCGAAGATCAGGGCGGCGTCGTGGAGGCTAGTGGAGACGGAGGAGACGGAGGGGAGGCCGAGGTCGGGGTGGCCGACTGTGGAGATCGGGGCTGCTCGCGGGGGAAAGGCGGTGATGGCGGAGGGGGCTCGTCGGGTCGGGGTATTTATAGGGTGAGAGGGAGGAGGTCGGCGGACGACCGGTGCGGGGATGGAAAGAGACAGAGGTGGCGGTTGCGGGAGACCGAGCGGCGCTAGGAGGCAGTCAGTCGGCGGTTGAACGGCAGAGGCGAGGCGGCGGAAGCCGGATCGACGGAGTCGTCGATTACAGGGAAAGGGGTTTCCGGGTTAGCGGGTCCGGGTCGGGTCGGGTTCAGATCCGATCTGACCCGTAGGATTTGGGCCCAGTTCAGCTAGACCGGGTCCGGTCCGGTTCGGGTTTGTTTGGGTCAGAAATAAACCGGATTTATTCTAGGGTTTATTTTGGTTTAATAATTAATTAGTTTTTAGGTCTTTAAAAATTATTTTTGGGGTCCAATAAATTCCAGGAAAATTACCCTATGTCTAATATTTTATTTTACATCCAAAAATATTATTTTCATAATATTTTAACATTGATTAACATCTTTTAAAAATTATTTAATTTTAAAATACCTTAGTTTTAATTAATTAAAATCCCAGAAAATTCTAGAAAATTTATGAAAAATTAATTTTAAAATTCCTGAAAAATCAGGGGGTTTACAGCTGCTGCTGCTGCTGCTGCAGCAGTTGCCATTGCTGCCTTTGTTGTTGCTCTTGCTACAGTTGCTGCTACAATTGTTGCTGCAGCTGCCCCTTGCTACTGCCCATGCTTTATTTGCTACTGCAGTTGCTGTTCTTGCTGCTAATGCTACTGGATGCTGCTGCTCTTGCTGCAGTTGCCGCTGCAGGCTACTACTATTGCTCTCTTGCTGCTAATGCTGCTGCTCTTGCTGCAGTTGCTGCAGGCTACTATAGTTGCTCTCTTGCTGCTAATGCTGCTGCTCTTGCTGCAGTTGCTGCTGCAGGCTGCTGCAGTTCCTCTCTTGTTGTTGCCCATGCTGCACTTGCTGTTTGCTGTGGTTGCATAAGCTGCTGTGCACACTGCTACCCGACCCCCCTCTCACTGCACATACTACACAACACTCACTCACATACATAACCAATGTGCACTCCACTAAGACACACATACATACAAGTATATATATATATATATATATATATATATATATATATATAGACACACACACACACATATGAATATATATCACTAACCAACACACATATATAAATATACACTCATATATGGATATATATCAATATACATAATGTAACTCTCTCTCTCTCTCTCTCTCTCTCTCTATATATATATATATATATATATATATATATATATATATATATATATATATATATATAATCACACACACACACACACACACACACACACACACACACACACACATATATATATATGTGTGTGTGTGTGTGTGATTATATATATATATATATTACTATGTATATATATATATATATATATATATATATATATATATATATATATATATATATATATATATATATATATATAAAACTAACTATACTAGTAATGCATATGAACCCCCTATATCTCAAGACCACCAACACCTCAAAATAAAACATAGATATATACATAAATATATATACACATATATCATACAACCATTATAAATATAACATTCCAATAGTGATTACCAAGTTATATTAAATATAAATGCAATAAAATAAACACTTGGAGTGCACCGCACCTGTATCATACTCATTCTATGATACGCTTGCGATACGGCTCTATCACACAACTAAACGTATCCCGAAAGACACGATCAAGTCTAAAATCATAGACAATACGAAGAACTAATTACTCAACTACGTGTCCGTGTCAAAATATGACATGTTCAAACCCTCCGTGTCGGAAGAAAACCCCCAAATCAACATGTATCGCCAAATTGTCAGGATACGGCCTATACGTATCTAATTATGGACACAACACTATTTACACATAATCAAACATATGTCAATTTGGTCTAATTGACCTATTGACAAACACAAGATATGCCAATCTCAGAATTCTCCCAAAATTGACATAAAATACCATATAACTTTCTCCATAGGCCTCTTATGAACCTAATTCCAATTCCTATGGGTATCCTTAACCAATTGGATGGTTCATAATGATTAAATTACAGATTTAGAGTCTAATTAGAGAGAGAAAACTAAATTGTACCTATTGGAAGATGGATTTCTAATAAAATTTTCAAATTGGATGAAAATCGCCTCTAACTTGTAGATCACTGCTCCTACTTGTAGATCCTTACTTCCTCCTTGTGGATCCTTATTTTAATAGCCTCCAATAAAGAATAGGAAAGAAATTGGGAAGAAATTTAAGTAGAAATTGGTGTGAAAATAAAGAATTTGGAAGTAAAAAAATTTTAGATCTAGATTTGGAATGACAAATGAGAGGAGAGAGAGTCTCTATCCACCCCTATGGTGGCCGGCCCCTTGTCCCTCCTCCAAGCTACTATAGAAAGTCCAAAATATCCCTTGGGGATTGTCATAAAGAAATAATTAAGGAGAAAATGTTATAGTCTAATTGATTTCACTAATTAATTCATCCTCCTAATGAATGAGCTTACTATTGGGCTTAATTCTAACTAGAATTAAATTTTGGTCCATGGATCTAATCTAAACTAGTTAGGTCCACTTACACAAGTCCAAAATAAAATCTAACATCTACAATAAATAAATAATATAATAATTAATATTTACAACATGTATAATATTTAATATTATATTCCTAAAATACAAATACCCATGCCAAATTACCAAACTACCCTTAGTTGGAAAAGTAAGGGTGACATATTTATAAAAAAAATTAGAAATTAATTCCTTAAATCTATCTAATTAAATAATATATTAAAATAATTTTAAATTATCAAATTATTCCTATTTCAAAATGAGGGGGCTTACAATCTACCCACCTTAAAAGAATTTTGTCCTAAAAATTTAAGATCTTCAATAATATTTTTTTTGTCAAAATTCAATCAATATAATCATGAAGTAAAGTCACTTTTATTATTTAACAAAGTCCTTAAAATTTACTTCATCCTCACAACTTAAAATTTTAAAGTAAATCTTTGAAATTCGAATTTATCTTCAAAATTTAAAATTTAATAATTTTTTCTGTAAACCAGATTCTCTAGTCATAACCCTTAAATACAATCTAACATTATTTTTTTAAAATTTAAATCTCATTTATAACAGTCTTCAAAATTTAATAATTCAATCCTTCAACTTTAATTCCATATCAAAACTTAAAAATCAAACCCAATCTTCAAGTTTAAATTTTTTTAAATTCCATCCTTGAAAATTTGCATCTCATTTTGTAGCCATTTCTCACAATCTTTTAATAATTCGGTTTGTCCTTATAGCCATAATTTGTCTTGTCCTCACTGCCATTACATATATAAGAATTTTTGGTATTTGAAATAATGGTCATCCTCAAACAATCAATTAATGAGTCAATCATAAAAATTTAAAAGTTAAATATAATCCTTAATTAAAATCCTACTAATGCATATATTATGAATAAATTATAAAATTTAAAGTCTCATCATCAAAATTTAAATTCGAAACCTATTCCATCAATCGTATCTCTCAATTTTTTTTCAAATTTTGAATTCAAATTAAGTCCTTAAAAGTCAAATTCAATAAGTGATAAAGTCAATATTTATATTGTTATTCCATAAATCAAATCTCAATATTATATTGAACTCCTAACACTCAAAATTCTCAATATTATCCTTGAATTTCATGAATTATATCTCAAACTTCTTAATTAATTTTAAAATTAAATCTTTAAAATTTAAACACTTCAAGATTTTACTCCACAAATTTAAATTAAACTCAATTCTCACCTTTAAAATTTATCATTATTCTACTAATTCAAATTATTTTAAAATCTTTAAAATTAAATCCATAAGATCCCAAGTCCTCAAATTCTCAAACTTGAATTTAATTCCAACCTTCAAAATATAATTGAATCTACATCTTTTAGTCCAATATCTATAATGTTAATATTCTTAATTTCCTTAAAATTTAAATTTAATAACCCAATACTAAAAAATTTCAATCCAATCCCCAAAATTCTATTATCTAAATTTAAATTTCAAAATTTATACTCCGCTAGATTTAAGCCCTTTAAAATCAATCTAGTATATCATGGCCTTCCTAAAATTTAAAATTCAATCTTGCCATATAATACCTTTAATTTTCATCCTCAAAGTTGTCTAATTTCAAAATTTTAAATTAAATTCCAAAGATAGTCTTTTCCTCAAATTCCTCAAAAAAAAAAAAAAAATTTTGAATCCATAATACTCATCACTTACGCATTTTTTCTTTATGACAATTTTAAACCTAGCAATCATAAAACTACCCAACAAAATAATTCTAGCCAATCTTTTAAGATCAAATCAAATTCCCAAATTTTATAATCTTAAATACAATATATCATTATCTACTCAAAATCATAAAATTTAATTTAATTCTATCTATTCTTAAAATTTGAATTCAATCACATAATTTAAAATAATCTCATCTAAAATTTATATTCCAAAAATTGTTTCATGAAACTTATTCCTCCCGTTTTTTTCAAATACTAAAACGATAATAATTAACTTTACAAATTATCAAATTTGAGTTCATCAACTATCGTATCCCAAATCCTTCAATTTAAAGTCCAAGTTTAGTCATATCATGATCTCCTCATTCTCCTTCAAAATTTTAATTTTTATTTAACTCAATAACCAATTCCCTTTATTTGTGACTAACAATAGTCTTTTGAGGGCTACTAGCCATCTTCAATCTAATCAATCTATCTTCCATTTATCCTCAAAATTTAAAACTTGAATTCAACCTTCCAAAATAAATTTTTTTTAAAATTCATATTTAGTTAAATTTCTCCAACAATGATAAATTGATTATCCTCAACAAATTCAACATTATCATAGACCGATATTCCATATTTTCTTCTTCTTCATATATAATCAACCATAAATTATGTACCTTAATTTCTACCTACCTTTAATTCAACAACTTATTACAAAACTTTCTCTAATTCACCAAATATTATTTAATCCTCAAAAATTTCTTCAAGAAAATATAAATCTAATTTATCAAACTCTTCTCAAAGTTTAAAAGTTTAAATTCTATCATTTAAATTTTTTAATTTAAATCTAATTTCTCAAAAATTTATTTAATGAATCAATCTCAATAATTGATGTTTAAATCCAATCCTCTTTTTTAAATCCAACCATTGCATATTCTATTGAATAGATTTTAATTAAAATTCTCTCGTTCTTTTTTCTTTATATTTTTATTTTTCACACAATACTCAAACAATAAAATAATTATGAAATCTTCAAATTGAGATTCACCAATGCTCCGTCTCATCATATCCTAAGATTCTCAAATTTAGATTCTAAGTCAAATCTTATCAAAATCTTCAAATTTAAACCCTAAAAAAATTTAAATGTTTCAAGATACTTCAAATCTAAATTTAAATTTGTTATCATAAACTCCTTGTAATTTAAACATAAATTCAATCATATCATAATTTAAAAAAAATTATGATTTAACAAAATTGTCAATGTTGTCTTATCAAATTCTCAACTCTTTATTTAAATTAATATTTATCCTCAAAATCTAAACTCCACAAAATTTAAATTTATTAAAATATTTCAAATTTAAATTAAAATTCATTACATCAAATCGCCTTAAAATTTTAAATTTAATAAATCTCTAGCTTATTATCTCAATCTTGTTTATCATCAATTCAAGTCGAAAATACCCCTCTTTTTTTTTAAATCACATAGAAGTTTAAGGCTCAAAGCACCAAAATTTAACAATTCTCATCTTATCAATTGTTTAACCTCTAAACCAATTTGCTAATTGAGAAGCCTGCCTACCTTAGATTAAATTATCTTATCAAAATACAATATTATATTCTTACATAAAATTACTCACATTCATCTAAAATATTTATCTACTAGTAATCCATCACTTCTAATCTAGGCAATTGTGAGAGTCCAATCTTATTTTAGGTTCTTACGGCTAATGCCCTTAATCTATTATGTCCCTAATATCTAAAAATTATCTACCATAATTTTTTTACTTACAAATATTCTATCAACATGTCTAGCTCTTTCTTGTATATTGTTGTACATTGTGGATTGAGACATAGATCTTTACATTTACGAGATTTTTAGATAGTGCCATTTATTATACAACTTATACGTATTCGAGTCAGAGCAGAGTCTGGTCGAATGCGTAGCTGGCGTGTCACGTATTCTTGGTCCTACATATTTTGGGACTGGGGCGTGACAAAGAGTCAGCACAAACAAGGTAATACGATGATAATACAATCTAACAATATCGATTCGGCGTACGAAAGTTGGCACCCGAATACAACTCAGACGCTAAGTATCGTAACGGTACTAGGGTCTCAACAAAGTACATGCAAAGAACTAGAATATATAATAAAAATCTTGTAAAGCATAAAGCATATAATACTGGAACAAAGGAAAGGTACACTTGCCTGCTGTCTGTTGCTGCAATGCTATATGACTGGTGTCCTCAACCGGCGGTGCAATGGATCCAAGTTGTCCTATATAAAATATTCTAATCAATACTAACATATACTAATCTACTTCATACAAAAGGGTAAGATTGTCGCACCAAATGACTAGTATTGTGACGTTCGTGCCAACAATCAAGCAGTCGCATGGCATATGATAATGTGCCGATAACACATACCATGCGACTGTCTATTAATTCGTTAGGGTCTCGTACATCGTGTTATTATATGTATGTTTAGACAATTATATGTGTTTCGATAAGTGTATTCCTACATGTACGTAGATATGATACGATATCCCAAGACTAGAAATAACATTAAACTATACTTCGAACATGCCTGTAAAAAATCAAACACACATGTTGACCTCCAATAATATTGAATTAAGGATGAATTAAATTCTAGAATTATTATTTATTTAGTAAAAGTACTAAAGCAGTCGCCATTATATGCACAAAGTTTTATTGCACGTCGATTATATGTTCTTGCAACTTGACAACTAGTTTGTGCATGCAAGGTTGCCAACTTGCATAGAAAATTATTTAATATTAATTAATATTCTAGAAATTATTATTTAATTTGTGGAAAATTATATTTTAATAATAAAATAGCAACATCTATCAAAACTAGGTTATTATGATTACCACATTGCCATGTATTGGTTTCATGCCATAAAGGAGTAGTTTTGCATATAAAATTAAGGTTTCTCATGCATGGGGGTTTCATCATTTTTCATATAACATATTTATGGGTTCATACAACGGTTCACACATGGAAAATATAAATATACAATAAAAGTTATGAAACTTATGTGATCGTGCTTACGGTAGAGGGTTTTCTTGCGACACAGACCTTTTGGAGCACCAAACAGACTCCAATTTCCATGAAACTTGAGGGGGCTTTTGAGAATTCACTTAAGATGTAAATATAGGATTTTGAGGGGTTTTTGAGGCTGCTTTGGTGCCTAAATTTTTGCTGCAACCAGCAGCTAATATTCGACCCAAGAGGGGTGGCCGGATACTTCTAAGGTGTTGGTTGGCCCTTGGGGTTTGTGTGGCGGCTTGGAAATGATAGAGAAATAAAGTAGAGAGGGAAATAAAGGTTGTTGGGGGTAGTGAGTAAGGTGGGGGAGTCGGCTAGGCGTTCGGCCAAGAAGGAAGGAAGTTAGGATTATGGTTTGTGAAGGGGAGTTGCTATATATATAGTTATTGGTTGTTGGGCCCTCTTTGGTTGAGTTTGTAATAGGCTTTGACCTTTCTTTCAGACCTAAGAGGTTTGGTTTAGTCTTTATTAAGCTTTGGGTGTACTTTAGTCTAGTTATTTGAGTCTTGGATGAGTTTGAGTGCAAGTACGCAAGAAGGATATCTAACGGTACTTCAAATAGGTTGTTTGTTGTGTTAATGGTTTGTTGTGCATTTATAAGGGTTTCAGTGTAAAATATATATATTTATATATATTTGAATAGGTGATGAGTGTTCAGTAGTGTACATATCTAATAGAAATTGGTTTGAGAGCTAGAGTAGGGTGTTTGGGCTTGGTTGGGTTCAACTAGCCAAATGAAGGTAGTTTTACAATGTCGATGGTTTAAGATGTTTGTCATTATTTCTGGAGCATGGGGGTGATAAAACTAATGCAACGCTCATGTCCCAAGTGTACTAGGTACAATCAAGGTCCATAATGTGAATTTGGTTGGAAGAGAAAATGTCATGTATTGCTCAAAATATCCAAGCCATGACAAAGTGTCATATATTTTGTCATGACCTGCACCCGGATATTTGGGCACGAGTACGTGGGTACGCCCAGCCTACGCCGCAACATCAGTGGTAAAACGCTGTTTGGGTCAATTCTACTATCTAAATATCTCACACAATATATATATATATATATATATATATATATATATATATATATATATATATATATATATATATATATATATATATGGTACCCTGTCAATCATCTCAACTCCAAACGGAGGAATAATATGGTATCTCACAAATGTAACTATACTCAATCACAATACAAACTAAGAAAGATAAGCACAAATGGAATAACGAAGAAAAGAATCAAGATACAATACACAAGTCTGAAATAATATACATGTCATGAATCTCAATAAAAGTCTAATACAAGTCCACCAAATAAACTAAACCTCCTCAGGCTCTAGAACTAAGTTCTTCTGGTCTATAGTAGTATCTTCTAATGGTAAGCCCTCCTATGACTCGTAGAATGTAGGACACTGATCTATGGGCCAATCATCTAAAAAAATATATCCAGCCAGGATTGGAGCAAAGTACATACAAATAAAAGCAATTTTAAATACATAATGAGCATATAAAACAGATAATAGAAAAGAATACAAGATAACTAAACAATAGAATAAAATGAACTAGAGTGAACAGACAATGTACTGGAATAAAGAATAAGCAATATGAATATCTGCAATAATGGGAATAACTGAAATTTAACTAATGTGCCATGGAATACAAGTTTATTATGTGATCGATTTAGGTTGAATACGAATACAATATGGTAACTCAATTACAAGTGTGGTATATAATCGACATGTACACAAATATATTGGGGTTTGATCACATAATCAACTCTTACTCCCCCATCCCCAACTAATACCAATGGATCCAATCATGACATGTTACGAACACGAATATGGGCATACTGAACACGAGTAGTGTGTGTACACGAATATAAGCACAATGAACACGAGCAATATATGAACACGAAATACAATAAATCAATACCCGATACACACGATAAAATATATGTGAAGGAGTACCCGCTGAACATGGTAGGAGATAACATCTCCTGGCAGGATCCATGTAGTACCAGTCTATGAAACCACTATGTTGGAATCAAGTATACAGTTCTAGAACATGAGTTATATATAATATTATAAAATAAAAACTTACAGAGAAATGTACTCGCCTGAGGTCCCGAGCAAGGTGTGTCTTTTGATGCCCAAGCTGCTGTCATACAGACCTATATATGGTATATGCATCAATACAAGATTTTGGAATAAAAATAAGTTAGACTAGTTCAATTCTAGGTCATAAAGCCATTTCTAAGTCAAAACAGTCAAACTAGGTTGTATGAATCGTAACTAGGCTATAGTAGCTATGCTAAGATACTAGGATACCAACAAAGTACCGTATCATAAGATACACAAGTTATTAGATAGGAAAATACTAATATATATACAAGACAATATATATATATATATATATATATGTATATATATATATATATATGTATATATATATATATATGTATATATATATATATATGTATATATATATATATATATATGTATATATATATATATATATATATGTATATATATATATATATATATATATATATATATATATATATATAACTAATGCTAAGTGGATACCTTGGCTTTGAACCAATGCGGTATCACACCACCTACACACCCATCTTGATACTTAAATCCAATACCTTGGGTATCAACCAATACCTTGACATTACCTTAGTATCACAAGGTAATTCAAATTCTAATATGCAATTAACTACCTATAAATCTAACTATATACTAACATGCATAAACTTGTACAATACTTTACTAACTACCTACTAACATACCAATACATATATATAGCGATTTAACAATAGGTATATATATATATATAACTAACTAGTTAACAATATGTATACATAACTAACTAGATAATCAATATGACTAACTAACTAAAGCTACAACTCAAGGCTAACCCCCTTACCTTGCTGCTGCCCTTATTCTTGCTGTTGCCTAGTTGCTACTAATGCTGCTGCTCTTACTGCAGTTGCTGCTGCAGCAGTTGCCATTGCTGCCTTTACTGTTGCTATTGCTGTAGTTGTTGGTGCCCATGCTGCAGTTGGTACTGCAGTTGCTGTTCTTGTTGCTGCTCTTGCTGTAGTTGCTGCTGCAGGAGGATGCAGTTGCTCTCTTGCTTACTGTTGGATGCTGCTGCTCTTGCTGTAATTGCTCTCTTGCTGCTGCCCATGCTGCAGTTGCTGTTTGCTGTGGTTGCATAAGCTGCTGTGTACACCCGACCCCCTCTCACTGCACATACTACATAACACTCACTCACACACATAACCAATGTGCACTCCACTAAGACACACACACATACAAGTATATATATATATATATATATATATATATATATATATATATATATATATATATGTGAAAATATATATCACTATACATACATATATGTAACTCTCTCTCTCTCTTTATATATATATATATATATACACCTCCAGCTATTGGACCCAGGACCCGACCCGGATATTTCATAACATATGTATCATTCGAAAGGCTAGGAGGATGAACTAGACTTCCGCATATATATATTAGTAGTGCATATGAGCCCCTATCTCTCAAGACCACCAACAACTCATAATAAAACATAGACATATACATATATATCATACAACCATTATTAATATAACATTCCAATAGCTATTACCAAGTTATATTAAATCTAAATGCAATAAAACAAACACGTGGAGTGCACCGCACCCGTATCACACTCATTCTATGATATACTTGTGATACTGCTCCACCACACAACCAAATATATCCCGAAGGATACGAGCAAGTCTAAAATTATAATTATGAATAATACGAAGAACTAACTACTCAACTACGTGCCCGTGTCAAAATATGACATGCTCAACCCCCCCTGTGTCGAAAGAAAACCCCAAATTCAGTCCATATCACCAAATTATCGGGATATGGCCTACACGTATCCAATTATGTACATGATACTTGTCACACACAATCAAACACATGTCAATTTGGTCTAATTGACCTATTGACAAACACAAGATGTGCTAATCTCAATTTTTTTCCAAAATTGACACAAAATACCACATAACTTTCTTCATAGGACATCTATGAACCTAATTCTAATTCCTATGGGTAGCCTTAGCATATGGGATAGTTCTTAATAATTAAATTACAGATTTAGACTCTAATTAGAGAAAAAATTAAATTATACCTATTGGGAGATGGATTTCCAATAAAATTTTCAAATTGGGTGAAAAGAGTCTCCAACTTGTAAATCCTTGCTCCTCCTTATAGATCCTTGCTTTCTCCTTGTAGATCCTTGTTCTAATAGCCTCCAATAAAGAATAAAACATAGACATAAATATAGCGGTAGAACGTTGTGTGGATCAATTCTACTATCTAAATATCTCACACAATATATATATGGTACCTGTCAATCATCTCAAGTCCAAACGGAGGAACAATATGGTATCTCACAAATATAACTATACTCAATCATAATACAAACTAAGAAAGATAAGCATGAATGGAATAACGAAGAAAAAAATCAAGATACAATCCACAAGTCTGAAATAATATACATGCCATGAATCTCAATAAAAGTCTAATACAAGTCTACCAAATAAACTAAACCTCCTCAAGCTCTGGAACTAAGTCCTCCTGGTCTATAGGTGTATCCTCTAATGGTAAGCCCTCCTGCAGCTCGTAGAATATAGGACACTGATCTATGAACCAATCATCTGGAAAAATATATCCAGTCATGATTGGAGCAAAGTACATACCTCTGAAAGCAGTTTTAAATACATAATCAAGCATATAAAACAGATAATAGAAAATAATACAAGAAAACTAAACAACAAAATAAAATACACTAGAGTGAACAGGCAATGTACTGGAATGAAGAACAAGCAATATGAATATCTGCAATAATGAAAATAACTGAAATCTAACTAATGTGTCTTGGAATACAATTTTATTACGTGATCGATTTAGGTTGAACACGAATACAATATGGTAACTCGATTACAAGTGTGGTATATAATCGACATGTACACGAATATACTGGGGCTTTATCACATAATTAAATCTTAATCCTCCATCCCCAACTAATACCAATGGAACCAATCATGATACTTTACGAACATGAATATGGATACACTGAACACGAGCAGTGTGTATACACGAATATAAGCACATTGAACACGAGCAGTGTGTGAACATGAAATACAATAAATCAGTATCCGATACATACGATAAAATATATGTGAGGGAGTACCCGCTGAATACGGTAGGGGATAACATCTTCTGACAGGATCCATGTAGTACCAGTCCGTGAAACCACTGTGTCAGAATTAAGTATACAGTTCTAGAATATGAGATATATACACTATTATGAAATAAAAACTAATAGAGAAATGTACTCATCTGAGATCCTGAGCAAGGTTGTCCCTCGATGCCCAAGCTAGTGTCACACAGACCTATATACGGTATATGCATAAATACAAGGTTTTGGAATGAAAATAAGTTAGACTAGTTCAATTCTAGGTCATAAAGCCATTTCTAAGTCAAAATAGTCAAATAAAGTCAACTCTAGGTCAAACTAGTCAAACTTGGTCAAAATAGCTATTTCTAGATTGTATGAGTCCATCTCTAGGATATTAGGTCCATACACTATGTAACTAGGCTATGCTATGTTAAGATATTATGACACCAACAAAGTACCGTATCATAAGATACTTAAGTTATTAGATAGGAAAATACTAATATATATATATATATATATATATATATATATATATATATATATATATATATATATATATATATATATATATAGTACTCTTAGCTAACTAATGCTAAGTAGATACCTTGGCTTTGAACCAATGCGGTATCACACTACCTATACACCCATCTTGATACTCAAACATAATACCTTTAGTATCAACCAATACCTTGACATTACTTTGATATCACAAGGTAATTCAAATTCTAATATGCAATTAACTACCCATACACCTAACTATATACTAACATGCATAAACTTATACAATACTCTACTAACTACCTACTAACATACCAATATATATATATATATATATATATATATATATATATATATATATATATATATATATATATATATATATAACTAGCTAGTTAATAATATGTATATATATAACTAACTAGTTAACAATATGTATACATAAGTTACTAGATAATCAATATGACTAACTAACTAAAGCTACAACTTAAGGCTAACCCCCTTACCTTACTATTGCCCTTGTTCTTGTTGTTGCCTAGTTGCTGCTAATGCTGCTGCTCTTGATGCAGTTGTCACAGTCCCAAAATATCGAGGGACTAGACACGTGGCAATGGCCAGCAGCACACACCGATGGATAAACCCAATTAATGGACCCATCAGAATGTAATTAAGCTGTAGTACTACAATAAGGGTCTACTATTCTAATCCACAGAATGAATATAACAATATCAGAGTATAAAGCAATATCAAATCTCAATAAACATAAACTTGAGGAATAACCCGATAATGAGTCTGGTACAATAGTCAAGATACAGGAATAAAGATAACAACAGCAAATTCTGAGTATGGATAAAGCATATACTCAGAAGATATCCTCGGAGATCACTCGTCTTCTGGATCTGGTACTGCTCCAGTGCCTGCTCCTGCTCCTGTTAAAGCTTCTGTCCTGTATATCTCGGGATAGATCTCGTCTGCTAATCCTGGGGATATAATCCGGATCCAGGTCCTCAGGGGACATAGTAAGGTTCAAAATAACTCAAGCCAAAATAAACACAGTACAGCAATAAATGAATCAATAGGGTAAACTATATAACCAGCTAAGTGATATGCAAGTGAGAGTTTTAATCATACTCGGGCTGAGACTACTATAGGATCTGTGTTGAAGAAACCCATAGCAGTATTCTCTCGAAGGGCCAGTAATATACCAAAGCTCTGTGTCAGAGTCTAAAGCACTTCAAGTAAAGTAATATATATATATATATATATATATATATATATATATATATATATATATAATCAGCCTTTTGTATAGTAAATCTCTTTCCACCCAATGTAATCACACGTCTCATGTCCATGACACGCAAGATCAAATCTAATGCAGCAAGTCATAATAAGATCTAAGCATTTAAATAAAGTATATATCATGAAACCTGTATCCTATACATAATTACCATGAATATCTCAGGAAGATTCTGTCTTATGAATAGTGTTAGGTGTCCTGAGGTATAACGTACTTGATAATGCAAGCACGAGAATGTATAGGGTCTCGATATCCATCTCTAGGTGACGTTACACAACTCCGCGTACGGTGTTGGCACCCGAATATTATTCGGATGCTAAGTAATGTCACACGGTCCTAGGTTAAGCATGTACAACATATTAATAAATCAAGACAATAATATGAAGCAGGTACTGCAAGTTTTGGCAAGGTACACTTGCCTCGGGTTCTGACTCCAACTGTAGCTCTGGTAGCAGCGGAATTTGCAGGTAGTCCTCCGGTTGCTGAAATAAACATCACCATTAGGTTCAGAAAATATCAAATAGCTAGAAATGCCTGTCCTTGAGTCCAATTTGGACACAAGGGCAAAAATAACAGTTTCTGGTCAAAGCTGGGTCCACGTGTGGTCCGTTTCGCTTCGAAAAACGTGTCAGAGATAATGTTCTCCAAATTTGTCAAACTTAGTGTCCACAAGTCCAGAACAATGATACAAACCCCACAAAATGTCCAGAATTGGATTCCGATGAGCCGATCATAAAATCGCCCGTCAAGTAGAGCCGTGGGGCCCACGATACGCGATTTTGTCAACGTTCTCAGAATCGAACCAAACTTTGGTCACAGGACCAGCGTATTGCTACGAGTCCGATGGCGCTAGTTTCGTTTCGATACGATGTTCGTACACGAAGTTACAACGAGTTTCAGAACAGGGCCGATATAGGACATTGTCGACGGATACGCGTTGATTCCGGTGTGCACGCATATCCAAATCAACTTCCGCAAAATCCTACACGTCCGTATTGACAGCGTGCACCTTTCTGTGAAGTCCGCACACGACCAAGTCGTCCCGTTTAGCGGGACGCACTCAGTTTTGGGGAAAAAATGGGGTATTAATTTTCCTGATTTTGGGTCACAGTTCGCGATCGCCACAGGATGCGACACACCGAGCGGGTTGCACGAGCATCGAGAGGGTCACACAGGATTCGCGTCACAACAGACGAAACGAGAAATGGGGCAGCGAGGAGAGAGAAAATGCTACCTGAACATGGCTTCGCAGAAACCGAAATTCCGTCCTCGCGAGGCGGCGCGACGTGGTGGCTAAGGTTAGGGTTAGGATTTCTCGCTGTGCTGCGACTGGGGGCACCGGGGCTTCGCCGGAGGAGGGGCTGCTCGGGCAGAGGCGGCTCAGGCGGAGGCGGTGCTGACCGGGGACGGCGCTGGTGGCGGGCTCAGGCGGAGCTGGCCGCTGCCGCCGCTGCTGCTGTTGGCGAGGTCGGCCAGAGATCAGGGCGGCGTCGTGGAGGCTGGTGGAGGTGGAGGAGACGGAAGGGAGGCCGAGGTCGGGGTGGCCGACTGTGGAGATCGGGGCTGCTCGTGGGGGAAAGGCGGTGATGGCGGAGGGGGCTCGTCGGGTCTGGGTATTTATAGGGTGAGAGGGAGGAGGTCGGCGGACGGCCGGTGCGGGGAGGGAAAGAGACAGAGGCGACGGTTGCGGGAGACCGAGAAACGCTGGGAGGCGGTCAGTCACCGGGTGAACGGCGGAGGCGAGGCGGTGGAAGCCGGATCGACGGAGTCGTCGGTTACAGGGAAAGGGGTTTCCGGGTTAGCGGGTCCGGGTCGGGTCGGGTTCAGATCCAATCCGACCCGCAGGGTTTGGGCCTGGTTCAGCTAGACCGGGTCCGGTCCGGTTCGGGTTGGTTTGGGTCAGAAATAAACTGGGTTTATTCTAGGGTTTATTTTGGTTTAATAATTAATTAGTTTTTAGTTCTTTAAAAATTGTTTCCGGGATCCAATAAATTCTAGAAAAATTAACCTATATCTAATATTTTATTTTATATCAAAAAATATTATTTTTATAATATTTTAACATTGATTAACATCTTTTAAAAATTATTTAATTTCAAAATACCTTAGTTTTAATTAATTAAAAATCCCAGAAAATTCCAAAAAAATTATAAAAAATTGATTTTAAAATTCCTGAAAAATCAGGGGGTTTACAATCTACCCCCTTAAGAGGATTGCGTCATCGCAATCAAAGAATAATCGGTCAATTGAGATAACACGGTTGCAAACATTGTTCGAAGCATATCACGATCAAGGAGAATCATGGGTGAGGGTTTAAGCAAAATCACATAAGGAATCATTTCCCTAAGCAATGGAAGTTATTCAATTTCCAGAGTGAAGAAAATCTAGAAAACTACAGTTTAGAAAACTAGGTTATCACTTTATAAAACATACTAGGTTATCAATTATTAGCAAGTTCAAAACTACCAGGTTAAGGCTAAGGTCATGAACCAACAGGCACGAGCTAAAGCAATAGTAGAATAGATAGCTAGGAATAACTTACGTGCATTAGCTACTCCACGAGTCTGCGCGTCCTCCAATGTCATCGCGATAGCTTGTCCGCGTCCTTGCGGTGGTGTCCTCTGCGGTTGCTGGGCCTGCTGGAAGAGTGTTGATCTGCTTGATTGCCTTGTTGAGTTGATTGACCTCTATCTTCTGGTGTCACTTCATCTTCGTAGGTGACCATAGCACCTTGTGGTATTCCTGCAGGAGTCTCGTTGCTTGATTGTGATTCCATTACTCTGCATCTAAAATAAACTATAAAAGGCGCACAGGAGAATCAAGGCAGGATGCAAGTCAAGGAATTAATTCGAATCCGATATAGAGATCAAGAACGATTCAAGCAAGATGATGAGATCCTATAACTTATCCTATCCTTTATTGCAGGCTTGCTCGGTCCCTAAGTTGAAACCGAACAATTTAGTCGTTGACCGGCATGGGCCACCACAAAAACCAAGTCACCCCCTAGTCCCAAAATATCGAGGGACTAGACACGTGTCAATGGCCAGTAGCACACACCGATGGGCAAACCCAATTTAATGGACCCATCAGGGTGTACTTAAGCTGTAGACAATAATATGGGCAATGGTACTAATCTCATCCACAAAAATGAATACAACATATCAGAGTATAAAGCAATATCAAATCTCAATAAATATAAACTCGGGGAACAACCCGATAATGAGTCTGGTACAATAGTCAAGATACAAGAATAAAGATAACAACAACAAATACTGAGTATGGATAAAGCATATACTCAGAAGATATCCTCGGAGATCACTCGTCTTCTGGATCTGGTACTGCTCCAGTGCCTGCTCCTGCTCCTGCTAAAGCTCCTGTCCCGTATATCTCGGGATAGATCTCGTCTGCTAATCCTGGGGACATAATCCGGATCCAGGTCCTCAGGGGACATAGCAAGGTACAAAATAACTCAAGCCAAAATAAATACAGTGCAACAATAAATGAATCAATAGGGTAAACTATATAACCAGCTAAGTGATATGCAAGTGAGAGTTTTAATCATACTCGGGCTGAGACTACAATAGGATCTGTGTCGAAGACACCCATAGCAGTATTCTCTCGAAGGGCCAGTAATGTACCAAAGCTCTGTGTCAGTGTCTAAGGCACTTCATGTAAAGTAATATATATATATATATATATATATAATCAGCCTTTTGTATGGTAAATCTCTCCCCACCCAATGTAATCACACGTCTCATGTCCATGAAACGCAAGATCATATCTAATGCAGCAAGTCATAATAAGATCTAAGCATTTAAATAAAGTATATGTCATGAAACCTGTATCCTATACAAAATCACCATGAATATCTAAAGAAGATTCTGTCTCATGAATAGTATCAGGTGTCCTGAGGTATAACATACTTGATAATGCAAGCACGAGAATGTATAGGGTCTCGATATCCATCTCTAGGTGACGTTACACAACTCCGCGTACGGTGTTGGCACCCGAATATTATTCGGATGCTAAGTAATGTCACACGGTCCTAGGTTAAGCATGTACAACATATGAATAAATCAAAACAATAATATGAAGCAGGTACTGCAAGTTTTGGAAAGGTACACTTGCCTCGGGTTCTGACTCCAACTGTAGCTCTGGTAGCAGCGAGATTTGCAGGTAGTCCTTCGGTTGCTGAAATAAACATCACCATCAGGTTCAGAAGATATCAAATAGCTAGAAACGCCTGTCCTTGAGTCCAATTTGGACACAGGGGCAAAAATGACAGTTTCTGGTCAAAGCGGGGTCCATATGTGGCCCGCTTCGTACCGAAAAATGTGTCAGAGACAATATTCTCCAAATTCGTCAAACTTAGTGTCCACAAGTCCAGAACGATGATACGAACACAACAGAATGTCCAGAACTTGATTTCGATGAGCCGATCACAAAATCGCCCGTCAAGTGGAGCCGTGGGCCCACGATACGCGATTTTGTCAACGTTCTCATAATCGAACCAAACTTGGGTCACAGGACCAGCGTATTGCTACGAGTCCGATGGCGCAAGTTTCGTTTCGATACGACGTACGTACACGAAATTATAACGAGTTCCAGAATAGGGTCGATACGGGACGTTGTCGACGGATACGTATTAATTTTGGTGTGCACACACATCCAAATCAACTTTCAAAAAATCCTACTTGTCCGATTGTCGGCACGCACCTTTCGATGAAGTCTGCACACGACCAAGTTATCCCGTTTAGCAGGGCGCACTCAGTTTCAGGGAAAAATAGGGTATTAATTTTCCTAATTTTGGATTGCAGTTCGCGATCGCCACAGGATGCGACACACCGAGCGGGTTGCACGGGCATCGAGAGGGTCACACAGGGTTCGCGTTATAACAGACGGAATGAGAAACGAGGCAACGAGGAGAGAGAAAAGGCTACCTGAACAGGGCTTCGCAGAAACCGAAATTCCGTCCTCGCGAGGCGGCGCAATGCGGTAGCTAGGGTTAGGGTTAGGGTTTCTCGCTGTGCTGCGGCTGGGGGTGCCGGGGCTTCGCTAGAGGAGGGGCTTCTCGGGCTGTGGCGGCTCAGGCGAAGGCGGTGCTGACCGGGGACGGCGCTGGTGGCGGGCTCAGGCGGAGCTGGCTGCTGCTGCTGTTGGTGAGGTCGGCCGGAGATCAGGGCGGCGTCGTGGAGGCTAGTGGAGGCGGAGGAGATGGAGGGGAAGCCGAGGTCGGGGTGGCCGACTGTGGAGATCGGGGCTGCTCACGGGGGAAAGGCGGTGATGGCGGAGGGGGCTCGTCGGGTCGGGGTATTTATAGGGTGAGAGGGAGGAGGTCGGCGGACGACCGGTGCGGGGATGGAAAGAGACAGAGATGGCGGTTGCGGGAGACCGAGCGGCGCTGGGAGGCGGTCAGTCGGCGGTTGAACGGCAGAGGCGAGGCGGCCGAAGCCGGATCGACGGAGTCGTCGATTACAGGGAAAGGGGTTTCCGGGTTAGCGGGTCCGGTCGGGTCGGGTTCAGATCCGATCCGATCCGACCCGTAGGGGTTGGGCCCAGTTCAGCTAGACCGGGTCCGGTCCGGTTCGTGTTGGTTTGGGTCAGAAATAAACCGGGTTTATTCTAGGGTTTATTTTGGTTTAATAATTAATTAGTTTTTAGGTCTTTAAAAATTATTTTCGGGGTCCAACAAATTTCAGAAAAATTATCCTATGTCTAATATTTCATTTTACATCCAAAAATATTATTTTTATAATATTTTAACATTGATTAACATCTTTTAAAAATTATTTAATTTTAAAATACCTTAGTTTTAATTAATTAAAAATCCCAGAAAATTCCAAAAAATTTATGAAAAATTGATTTTAAATTTCCTGAAAAATCAGGGGGTTTACAGCTGCTGCTGCTGCAGCAGTTGCCATTGCTGTTGCTCTTGCTACAGTTGCTGCTACAGTTGCTGCTGCAGCTGCCCCTTGCTACTGCCCATGCTTTACTTGCTACTGCAGTTCTGTTCTTGCTGCTAATGCTACTGGATGCTGCTGCTATTGCTGCAGTTGCTGCTGCAGGCTACTACAATTGCTCTCTTGCTGCTAATGCTGCTGCTCTTGCTGCAGTTGCTGCTGCAGGCTACTATAGTTGCTCTCTTGCTGCTAATGCTGCTGCTCTTGCTGCAGTTGCTGCTGCAGGCTGCTGCAGTTGCTCTCTTGTTGTTGCCCATGCTGCACTTGCTGTTTGCTGTGGTTCCATAAGCTGCTGTGCACACTGCTACCCGACCCCCCTCTCACTGCACATACTACACAACACTCTCTCACATACATAACCAATGTGCACTCCACTAAGACACACATACATACAAGTATATATATATATATATATATATATATATATACACACACACACACACACACACACACACACACATATGAATATATATCACTAACCAACACACATATATAAATATACACTCATATATAGATATATATCAATATACATAATGTAACGCTCTCTCTCTCTCTCTCTATATATATATATATATATATATATATATATATATATATATATATATATATATATATATATATATATAATCACACACACACAGACACACACGCACACAGACACACAGACACACAGACACACAGACACACACACACACACACACACACACACACACACACACACACACATACACACACACACACGCACAGACACACACACACACACACACACACACACACACACACACACACACACACACATATATATATATATATTACTATGTATATATATATATATATATATATATATATATATATATATATATATATATATATATATATATATATATATATATAACTAACTATACTAGTAATGCATATGAACCCCCTATATCTCAAGACCACCAACACCTCAAAATGAAACATAGATATATACATAAATATATATACACATATATCATACAACCATTATAAATATAACAGTCCAATAGCGATTACCAAGTTATATTAAATGTAAATGCAATAAAATAAATACGTGGAGTGCACCGCACCCGTATCATACTCATTCTATGATACGCTTGCGATACGGCTCTACCACACAACTAAACGTATCCCGAAAGACACGAGCAAGTCTAAAATCATAAATAATACGAAGAACTAACTACTCAACTACGTGTCCGTGTCAAAATGTGACATGTTCAAACCCCCCGTGTCGGAAGAAAACCCCTAAATCAACATGTATCGCCAAATTGTCAGGATACGGCCTACACGTATCTAATTATGGACACAACACTATTCACACACAATCAAACATATGTAAATTTGGTCTAATTGACCTATTGACAAACACAAGATGTGCCAATCTCAGAATTCTCCCAAAATTGACACAAAATACCATATAACTTTCTCCATAGGCCTCTTAAGAACCTAATTCCAATTTCTATGGGTAGCCTTAACCTATGGGATGGTTCATAATGATTAAATTACAGATTTAGAGTCTAATTAGAGAGAGAAAACTGAATTATACCTATTGGGAGATGGATTTCCAATAAAATTTTCAAATTGGATGAAAATAGCCTCCAACTTGAAGATCACTGCTCCTACTTGTAGATCCTTACTTCCTCCTTGTGGATCCTTATTTTAATAGCCTCCAATAAAGAATAGAAAAAGAATTGAAAAAAATTTAAGTAGAAATTGGTGTGGAAATAAAGAATTTAGAAGTGGAAAAATTCTAGATCTAGATTTGGAATGACAAATGAGAGGAGAGAGTCTCTATCCACCCCTATGGTGGCCGGCCCCTTGCCCCTCCTCCAAGCTACTATGGAAAGTCTAAAATATCCCTTGGGGATTGTCATAAAGAAATAATTAAGGAGGAAATTTTATAGTCTAATTGATTTCACTAATTAATTCATCCTCCTAATGAATGAGCTTACTATTGGGCTTAATTCTAACTAGAATTAAATGTTGGTCCATGGATCTAATCTAAACTAGTTAGGTCCACTTACACAAGTCCAAAATAAAATCTAACATCTACAATAAATAAATAATATAATAATTAATATTTACAACATGTACAACATTTAATATTATATTCCTAAAATACAAATACCCATGCCAAATTACCAAACTACCCTTAGTTGGAAAAGTAAGGGTGACATATTTATAAAAAAATTTAGAAATTAATTCCTTAAATCTATCTAATTAAATAATATATTAAAATAATTTTAAATTATCAAATTATTCCTATTTTAAAATGAGGGGGCTTACAATCTACCAACCTTAAAAGAATTTTGTCCTAAAAATTTAAGATCTTCAATAATATTTTTTTCTCAAAATTCAAGCAATATAATCATGAAGTAAAATCACTTTTATTATTTAACAAAGTTCTTAAAATTTACTTTATCCTCACAACTTAAAATTTTAAAGTAAATCTTTGAAATTCGAATTTATCTTCAAAATTTAATATTTAATATTTTTTTCTGTAAACCAGATTCTCTAGTCATAACTCTTAAATACAATCTAACATTATTTTCTTAAAATTTAAATCTCATTTATAACAGTCTTCAAAATTTAATAATTTAATCCTTCAAATTTAATTCCATATCAAAACTTAAAAGTCAAACCCAATCTTGAAGTTTAAATTTTTTTAAATTCCATCCTTGAAAATTTGCATCTCATTTTGTAGCCATTTCTCACAATCTTATAATAATTTGGTTTGTCCTTATAGCCATAATTTGTCTTGTCCTCACTGCCATTACATATATAAGAATTTTTGGTATTTGAAATAATGGTCATCCTCAAACAATCAATTAATGAGTCAATTATAAAAATTTAAAAGTTAAATATAATCCTTAATTAAAATCCTACTAATGCATATATCATGAATAAATTATAAAATTTAAAGTCTCATCATCAAAATTTGAATTCGAAATCTATTCAATCAATCATATCTTTCAAATTTTTTTTTTCAAATTTTGAATTCAAATTAAGTCCTTAAAAGTCAAATTCAATAAGTGATAAAGTCAATATTTATATTGTTATTCTTTTGATATAACTCAATCCATAAATCAAATCTCAATATTATATTGAACTCCTAACACTCAAAATTCTCAATATTATCCTTGAATTTCATGAATTATATCTCAAACTTCTTAATTAATTTTAAAATTAAATCTTTAAAATTTAAACACTTTAAGATTTTACTCCACAAATTTAAATTAAACTCAATTTACACCTTTAAAATTTATCATTATTCTACTCATTCAAATTATTTTAAAATCTTCAAAATTAAATCCATAAGATCCCAAGTCCTCAAATTCTCAAACTTGAATTTAATTCCAACCTTCAAAATATAATTGAATCCACATCTTTTAGTCCAATATCTATAATGTTAATATTCTTAATTTCCTTAAAATTTAAATTTAATAACCCAATACTAAAAAATTTCAATCCAATCCCCAAAATTCTATTATCTAAATTTAAATTTCAAAATTTATACTCCGCTAGATTTAAGCCCTTTAAAATCAATCTAGTATATCATGGCCTTCATAAAATTTAAAATTCAATCTTACCATATAATACCTTTAATTTTCATCCTCAAACTTGTCTAATTTCAAAATTTTAAATTAAATTCCAAAAATAGTCTTTTCCGTAAATTCGTCAAAAAAAAAAAAAAAAAATTTCTGAATCCATAATACTCATTACTTACGCATTTTTTCTTTATGACAATATTAAACTAGCAATCATAAAACTACCCAACAAAATAATTCTAGCCAATCTTTTAAGATCAAATCAAATCCCCAAAATTTATAATCTTAATATAATATATCATTATCTACTCAAAATCATAAAATTTAATTTAATTCTATCTATTCTTAAAATTTGAATTCAATCACATAATTTAAAATAATCTCATCTAAAATTTATATTCCAAAAATTGTTTCATGAAACTTATTCCTCCCATTTTTTTCAAATACTAAAACGATAATAATTAACTTTACAAATTATCAAATTTGAGTTCATCAACTATCGTATCCCAAATCCTTCAATTTAAAGTCCAAGTTTAGTCATATCATGATCTCCTCATTCTCCTTCAAATTTTTTATTTTTATTTAACTCAATAACCATTTCCCTTTATTTGTGACTAACAATAGTCTTTCGAGGGCTACTAGCCATCTTCAATCTAATCAATCTATCTTCCATTTATCCTCAAAATTTAAAACTTGAATTCAACCTTCCAAAATAAATTTTTTTAAAAATTCATATTTAGTTAAATTTCTCCAACAATGATAAATTGATTATCCTCAACAAATTCAACATTATCATAGACCGATATTCCATATTTTTTTCTTCTTCATATATAATCAACCATAAATTATGTACCATAATTTCTACCTACCTTTAATTCAACAACTTATTACAAAACTTTCTCTAATTCACCAAATATTATTTAATCCTCAAAAATTTCTTCAAGAAAATATAAATCTAATTTATCAAACTCTTCTCAAAGTTTTAAAAGTTTAAATTCTATCATTTAAAATTTTTAATTTAAATCTAATTTCTCAAAACTTTATTTAATGAATCAATCTCAATAATTGATGTTTAAATCCAATCCTCTTTTTTAAATCCAACCATTGCATATTATATTGAATAGATTTTAATTAAAATTCTCTCGTTCTTTTTTCTTTATATTTTTATTTTTCACACAATACTCAAACAATAAAATAATTATGAAATCTTCAAATTGAGATTCACCAATGTTCTGCCTCATCATATCCTAAGATTCTCAAATTTAGATTCTAAGTCAAATCTTATCAAAATCTTCAAATTTAAACCCTAAAAAATTTAAATGTTTCAAGATACTTCAAATCTAAATTTAAATTTGTTATCATAAACTCCTTGTAATTTAAACATAAATTCAATCATATCATAATTTAAAAAAAAATTATGATTTAACAAAATTCTCAATGTTGTCATATCAAATTCTCAACTCTTTATTTAAATTAATATTTATTCTCAAATCTAAACTCCACAAAATTTAAATTTATTAAAATATTTCAAATTTAAATTAAAATTCATTACATCAAATCGCCTTAAAATTTTAAATTTAATAAATCTCTAGCTTATTATCTCAATATTTTTTATCATCAATTCAAGTCGAAAACACCCCTCTTTTTTTTCAAATCACATAGAAGTTTAAGGCTCAAAGCACCAAAATTTAACAATTCTCATCTTATCAATTGTTTAACCTCCAAACCAATTTGCTAATTGAGAAGCCTGCCTACCTTAGATTAAACTATCTTATCAAAATACAATATTATATTCTTACATAAAATTACTCATATTCATCTAAAATATTTATCTACTAGTGATCCATCACTTCTAATCTAGGCAATTGTGAGAGTCCAATCTTATTTTAGGTTCTTACGGCTAATGCCCTTAATCTATTATGTCCCTAATATCTAAAAATTATCTACCATAATTTTTTTACTTACAAATATTCTATCAAACATGTCTTCTTCGTCTTGACGAGAATCTTCTCTTGGGGAGATCATCATTGTAGAAGAATAAAAAAAATCTCAAAGGCCCCTATCTGCCACAATCCTCATCCACCAAGGATCAAGTGATGCATAAAGTCTTGGACGCATAAAGTCATCTCAATCGAGTCAGAGCATTTATGACTCTGACAATAATAATGGCTCGGAACGTCTTGATTCTGACGCTGACAGTTGGCGTCACTACTCACGTCATCGTCATGATTACTTTTGTCCTTATACAGTTGAACAGTCCACATATACATAAGACAAAGTCCGTATGCATTCCAGACTCTATGCGTTCCATGCGTCTCTGGCCGTATGCGTTCCAGATTCCATGCGTCTCTAGCCCCATGCGTTCTAGGTCCTATCCGTTCTAGGCCCTATGCATTCCAAATTTTATGAGTTTTATGCATCTCTGGCCCTATGCGTTCTAGACTCCATGTGTTCTATGCATCTCTGGTCCTATGCATTCTAGACTCCATACGTTCCAAGCATCTTTGGCCCCATATGTTCTATGCATTTCTGGCTCCATACATTCTAGACCTCATGCGTTCAACGTGGCAGTACCTTCTCAAGCCAAGATCTTTCTGTTATAACTGATGAGATTCTCCATGACTAAGTGTATGCCATGTGTCGAGTTGACCAAGTCGTACACACCAAGGATGGGAATCGATCTGATTTTAGCAACAACGGTTCCTAACAAAGATTCCATATGGCAACTCAATTGTGACCTGCGTCCACGGTGGCAGTTGCAGATGAAGAAGTGGCAGCCTCAGCATCCATACGCGCATAAGCTATGAGCGCATATAGCCCATCAGTGTGATGTCTATAAATAGCCGGGTAGCATACCCAACACGGAGGCGGAGAGACATACGCACAGAGAGACATACACAAAGAGAGAGGGGCCGAGCTACGTACGTGCACACAAGCTTAAGATAGCTTCCTCATTCTCTCATCGGACCGACAACAGAGTAAAGAAGTCGCTATTGTACTCAATCGGACCGACACTGGAGTAAAGGAGTCTCTCCCCCTGTTATAGAAGATGCGCCTCATGCGTTCATATATGTTATCCCCACTCATATGGCAGTCACTTCTGACAAGGAAAGTGCTCGACACTTGAGCTATAGCAAAGGAAAATATTATGATTCTAAAAGCTTGAGTGTTAAGACACATTCTATGCAGCTACAGTGAAGGTCGCAGAAGAAGGCCCATGCGTCATCAGACCCCAACCGCAGGCAGAGGGCTATATGCGCCCCTATCGGCAACAGAGGCTCGATCTTTAACCGAATCTCATGCGGCACTGACTCCATGAGCCATACTGAAAAAGAAAAGATTCAATCTTGGACTCTTCATGCTATGCACTGGTGAGTGCTGGAACGAGGATGTATAGGACAATGCAAGATCGTCAAGCTTAAGCAACTGCTCGTTCGGCCAACCATTAGCAGGCACCGCTAACTGTTATTTGTGCCACTGATGGGAAGTTGTACAAGAATCACCTATGTGTCCAACCCACAACAAAAAATAGATAGGGTAAGTATCGAAAGTCTTCTACTAATAACCCAAAGAATGTTATTGTAAGAACCCCAGGTCAAAGAGCAAACACATCACCAACACACCGGTGTGCTCGGTCTACCCGGGCTCACAAGGAGTGTGTAAAGGTGAGTCATCCCTCGCCTGACTTGTGTGACGTGACCAATCCCAAGCGTAAGGAAAGAGAGGCAACTACGGTATGTGAGATGTCCCCTTTCGGGCATCGATGTGCCCACATCATCATTAACTTTGCTGTGCTAAAGCAGCATTAGCTGCAAACAGGCAGTCAGCATTCCATCAACTGCAACCAAAAGCACCCGTCTGAAAACATCCTGAAGAGCAGGTGCAAACACCAGAGGAGGAAGAGCTGCCCATCGCCTCATGTTACTCTGCTAAAAAATCCCCTTTCACAAGGGGAGGATGGATGTCTAGCACCTCTGATCCTTCACTCTCAGCCAATGCATCATGGAATCAGAGACAAGCGGCGGTACCCATTAAAGGAGTATTTTTGGGTACACGCTCACAAAAAAATTATCAGCTGCTGGGCGTAACCTTTCCTTGAGACCCCAAATAACTCTATGAGCTGGGGGTGGTGATCCCTCAGAACTCTACAACAACCCGATGTTCCGAGAAGACAAAAATTTCCAAGGAACCGACACTGAGATTCCAGAGGGCAACTACCCTTGTCAAAAAGATGGATCTTCCTACGTTGGGGGTAGTATTCCCTCCAAATCTGAAGAGGATGCCACACTTTGAACTTTTTCAGAGGACTATTCACTACAAGAGTTCGAGACGGAGAGTGCGACATCCACTATCCCATCTATCTCTCCTCGTGTAAGAACAATATACATGGCAGGGGTCAAGCACGAGGGATCTAGCGATCGATAGTGCCTCGGCCATGACGCAAACCATGAGCGCATTAATGCAATCCTTGACCCAGATGATACTACAGATTATAGCAAGCATGGCATCACAGCCACCAAGGGCCTCAAGTAAGGCAAGTCTGGATCTCGGGACCAATGGAGAGTCAAATACAATCGCTCCACCCGTTGGCAGTAATCATGTCTTGCCTGGATTATCTTCTCTGTCAAAAGTAGATGAAGCCCGAGAAGCAATCAGGGAGGTAAGAGAACTTTAAGCCTGCTTGGACTCACTAGATAATCGGGATAACCTGTGCAAGCTTGGAATACGATAACCATATCCCCTCGAATTGAGAGATGTGACGTACCTTCCCAAATACAAGCCCTTTAAACTGACTCCGTTTGACGGAAAACCTCTCCTCGTCAGTATATGAGCTACTACGAGACGACAATGGGGCATCTGCCTCGCAATGATGCTCTTCTCACCAAACTCTTTGACGGGATATTATCTGGAGTGGCATTTGATTGGTTTTCCAGTTTCCAAGATAATTGTATCTCGTCGTTTAAAGACCTCATAAGCCTTTTTCTTACCCGATTCTATGACGGAGGAAACAACATGACGATGTCCTCTCTAATGGACATTATGCAAAAAGAGAAAGAGCCTGTACGAGAATACATCAAACGATACAGGCAAGCCACCTTGAAGTTTCCCCCCGATAATCCCGAGTCTACACTAGTGGACACATGCTAGAGGATTCTACTGCCAGCAATCAGTCTTTGGATGGATGACACTCAGTGCAAAGACTAGACGACATTCATCATAAATGTTGTCGGCGTTAAGAGGAATATAAAGGATGCCCGACTTCTAGGCATACAAATTCTCATCGCTGATGATAGGGGAATACGTCCTTACAACAACAACAACAACAACAACAACATCGATAATAGTAGCCATGCCGGCAAAGGGAAGCAGGCCCTTGTTGCCAATTTAACCAAGAATCTTGAGCCGAAGCCTACAGAGGCTCCGTAACAAAAGGAAACTTAATCCTTCAAAGAAGATGATGTCATGGCAATCTTTGACATATTGATAAAGGACAACATATTTCAACTTACTGACATCAAACGTCCTAAGGAGGCAGACCAGGAATATAACTCCATGTACTTCCACTACAATCAGTATGTCCACCACTCAACAAAGGACTACTATACACTGAAGCAGTATATCCAACGCTTTCTTGATACCGAGGCTCTTACCTTGGACTTCGATGACAAGACCATCACCGCCAACATAATATCTCTCCAGTTTGCTGACTTCCCGGCAATGGAGGCCCAGTATGGTGTTGTCCCAATTTTGAGGGCAATAATAGAGGTTGTCAACCTTCCTCTAGCTCATAATCAAGTAGACGGACTGGTGCCACTTAGCATACCCTAAGGCGAGGTTATGTAGGTTCACCCATATCTCGTTCAAGATATGACATAGCAAGCACTGCCTTCTGCCCCCAAGTCTAAGGAAAAGAAGTCCAAGGCCTGCCACAAGGTTTCTTCCTCTGCCGAGGAAGCATGAGCAGGAGCTACAAGGTCGGGTCTCGCCTACCAATACGATTATGATACCCCTTAGAATGTCCTTCCTCCACCATCTATATCTGGTTCGAGTCCGTCTTAGCCCCCTACAGCAGACAAACTGAAGCAGAAAGAGACTCGCTTTGATAAACCATTGCATAAAAAATGTCTCAAGGGCTCGAGAAGCCCTATAACTTCGATATCTTGGCACGAGTGGCCAGTACCCCAACAAATTTATCATAGTTTGGGCTTCTCCAACTCTCCAAAGATACTCAAAATGCCCTCAATGAGGCATTAATGACTACCGATACCTATTTGGCGTCGGTCAAGCCGCCAGCTGAGAACCCTACGACATGTCCTCATTGTAATAATATGACAGAGGTGATACCCAACATCATGTTCTCGCAGCATGACATGTTACTAAAGAAAAATAGGCACGATCACCCTCTGTATTATACTGGGTACATTAGCGCCATCAAGGGGGACCAGATGTATATCGGCCCCAGTTCATCAATTAGCATCATCCCGTGGAGTCTGCTTCATACCTTGGAAACCTGATGTATCGCCTGACAGCAACCAATACTTCCATAAGTGGCTTCAACGTAGGAAAGAGTTACCCTCTGGGCAAGATTAGCCTGAAATGCCAGATCGACGACTTAAAAACAGAGGTCACTTACTACGTCATAAACGTAGATGTATCCTACAACATCTTGTTGGGACGCCCATGGATACGTGAGTACATGATCGTGTCGTCGACTCTATACCAATGCCTACAGTACGTTGACTAACACGACATTATCAAAATAGAGTTTGCTAATGTCTATTCTTTCAAATGGGTCGAGGCCTATTACTCTGACTCTATCCTCTATATGCAAGTCTACCAAGATGAAGGTGGCAATGATGTCGATGATGAGATAGAGACTGGGATAACATCATATGAGCCCTTGAGAGTCCGTCTTAAAGCATGCGCTTCCGACACTGCCCCTGCCCTCGTGGTGAAACTTTACAAGAAGGCACCTGAACTTCTAGTTCTTCTTATTCGTAGACAGAGTCGATCACCGAAAGAAGATCCGACACCTACTACAGCTGTGCAGGAGACCTCCGAAGTTGTCTCTCGCACTAGTGTATATCTCGAGAAGGACGAACTGGAGGAGTATGTAGCCGCTTATGATTATGTCTCTTCTATTGACGATGTAATTCTAGAGCATAAGATACTTTATTTTATGAATAAAGAGTTATCTTTGAACTACTCTGATGTTGCACATCTAAGCACATTGTATTCCATTGAGCATGGTCTAGGCCTGCACCTGCATACATATGTGACTACTACCTACGTAGTAAACCGAATTATCCCTAGTCAAAACTCCTACTTCATAGTTCTAGCAAAGGAAGATGGGAGACAAAGAGACATACTCATCATCTTCGACATAGTAGAAAGTCCCTAATCATTCATCCCAGAGGAACTGGAGCCAGAACCCGATACCGATAAAATACTACTTCACCGATTCAACTCTCAAACCAAGCACCTTATCCAGAAAATGGGGTAGGATTTGAATGCCGCTAGAGGCTTAACCTACGGTAAAGGCCGACGGCTACCTCTGCGTCTGCACGTTCATGCAGGCAAGTGTGAGGATTTCTACCATAAGATCAAGCATGGCTTAGGGTACGTCACGTCTTCCATAACCGCCGAAGGCTCGAATGAAGAAGTTGACTTACACTCTCACTTTTTAGGATCTTCTTCTTGGGACTACGATATTAGTATCGGATAGATGCTGAAACAAATATTGTCTACCAACATGGTGTCAGCTGACCCTGAGAAAGACGACGGGGATCTAACTAAATATTTTGAAGTAGAACCGTGGGCCCAATGCCTAGACTCACAATGGGAGATGCGTTTGAGCAACGAGAACCTTCTATTGAAGATAAAGTCGTACAAGTCAACTTGGCGATGAATCTACTTCTAAACCTATCTTCATCAATAAAAGCCTGTCCAGTGAAGATCGTTAATCCTTGCTACAACTTGTAAGGGAGTATATCGATATCTTTTCCTGGACCTATGAAGACATGCTAGGACTGGACCCACAGATCGTGGTCCAAAGACTCAACATCCTGTCATGATCCGTACCCGAAAATTGGGTATGAGTCGTGTGTACGTCTAGCCTACGCTGCAGCATCGGCTGTAGAACGCTCTCTAGGTCACAATATTAACTAACACATCTCGCAACAATATATAACCGTTCAATCATCTCAATTCCATAAGGAGGATAAGATGAATATAAATATAATGTCACAACCAATACTCAATCACAACAATATCTATAGAAAGATGAATGGTACGATAAAGATATAAAAATAATATAAATGAGTTCCAACACATAGGTCTAGAAATAAGCATCTCACACAATAACAATAAGTCAAAAATTCTAGATAACTAAATCCCAAAAATAAAACTCAAAAACAATAACAACTCAATATACCTAAGCTGTAGACATATCCAATACAATATAATCTAACTAGCTAAATCACTACTAGTGTCTCCTCTATAGGAAGTGGTTTCTCCCGAGTCTCTAGAATATATCCATCATCTACTCTCGGTCCATAATAAGCGGGACAAAAGTCCTCAAAATTTTCTAAAAAATGTTATACAGTCAGGATTGGAGCAAAGCACATAAACTAATAACAATTCTAATTATATTGATAAAAACTATAAAGCAGTGAGTGAGGAATATACATGATAGAATAAAATACTAGAATTTAAGAAAAACTAGAGAGACAATTATCATTTCATAAAAAATAACTAGCAATGAGTACACTGGTAATAGTAAGCAGTGAAAGCAGATAAATATAAATACTAGCAGGTACAACTGGAAATAAAGAAATATAAATACTAGCCAAGTGCCTTAAAAAATTAGTTTGCTATGTGATCGACTTGGGACTAGATCAGGCTTGTTATATATGATTAGATATGATACATGTGGGGTCAGGCTAACTATCTAGTTAGCTATGATATGAGCAAGAGTCAGGCTAATCATATATAACAGGCTATGAGGCATGTAATATGGTCATGCTACATCCTACGTGAGATGTGGGGTGAGCTATGATGCATGTAAGGTGGGGTATGGTCACATAACTTGCTAAAATTTCTCCATTCTCGACTAGTACGATGGATCCAATCATGACTCCTCATGACAGGTATCTATGATACTAGTCTGTGTATCCACTGTGTCAAAAATCAAGTATAACGCTACAAACTAGAATCATAGTAATCATAAAAAATAATGAAAACTGTCAGAGAATGTACTCGCCTGTGGTCCTAAGCAAGGTGGGAGAATCGATGTACAAAATGGAGTCACTCTAACTATGGAATAATAATGTCAAATGGTGATTTGGATTGACAAATATCATTAACTATGCTGAAATATAATTTTTAGGCCAAAACTAGGTCTTGGAAGTTAAACCAGGTTAATGCCTTGTTATAATAGATTTTTTAGGTCTTAACAAGGTTAAATAGTCAATATTAGACTCTACTAGTTATTACCTAGTTTATACTAGTTAGTACGAAGGTATTCTAGCTATATGAGTATTACACTAGCTATTATTTACTATACTAGATACTATTAATTTCATATACTATGGTATCAAGGTAAACTTACCTTAGCTTGATATTAAAAATACTTGACTGAAGCTAAACCATATTACCCTCAATACCCTCACTTAACATTAGATACCAACTCAAATACCTATACTCATAACCCAAAATCTTATCCTTAACTCTTAACATAACCAATACCTTACCCTACACACATATCCCTTTGCACTGATACTGAGATGTACTCTGAACACTTGGTTCATATACTACCTCCAGTTTCCCACTCCTGCACTACACTTTTGCACTAACAACTAACCTTTACTACAACACACTCACACTATACTACCTGGTATCAGTAGGTTGTGCAACTAATGAGTGCTCTACTGATACACAACTGACAACTTAAACCCCCTCTACTGATCACAGGGCTCACCTGATCACAGTGGCCTGCACCAGTTCCTGAACATATGTGCAATGCACTGTTCCACACCAACCTGGACACTCCTTTACTAAACCTGGAAACTTACCCCCACACAATAAATCTTCACTCCATGGTCTGCACTAGTTGTGCAAAGGCCAATACCAACTCAGTCAATACCAACTATGCATTGGTACAATGCAGTGTTCATACCTCCCATACGTAGGTCTGAACATATATCTCTTGAAGCAGTCCTACTGCATTGTGGCCCTCACTCACTCACCCTACTAACACAACAACATAAATGCTAACAACAACATCACTAAAATACTAACAGCAACATCAACTAAAATAAATTTTATGCACTACCTACGCCAACAATAGTTACAACTTAAACCGACACCAACATTGCTAACACATTAGCATGTGCACCCACAGGCCTGTGCACCACCACAACACACACTCGAACACCCATATACTGCAAACATCTAAATACACTCCATGTGGTTTCTACCACAGTATACACACAGTGCACCCAGTGTACACAGTATTCACTGATATGCTACCCGATCCTCTTCATACATATGATCATCAACACACACACCACAGTGCACTCTAATGTACAGTGAACAAAGTTCACTCACTGCCCATACTAACATTCGTATATAATTATATTTATAACTATATTATGATACCCACACTTTATCATATATAACCAATTATCAAACACATTGTGTGTACACCAAAATACTCACCATAATGTCATTATATACTACCAACCTACATGCCAAATCCCCAAATATTCAACCAATAATAAATATACATATCAAATATAACTATATATATCTAATATGATTAGTTATAATTAAGAATAGAGGGAAACTACACCAATAATCACAAAACCCCTAATTTACCAACCCGTATCATGACATATCACAACGTATCCTGATACGCCCTACTTGTATCCACTTATGGACACGTAGCTACCCCCACTATATCAATTTAGGTCTAATTAAACCTATTTCACTCAATGATACACACTTGGTGCATCATCTCGAATTTTCTCTAATTTGGACAAAAAACTCAATATAAAAGTCACAATAGGGGTCATAAGAACCTAGTTCTTCTTTTTATAGGTAGTCCTAATCCATATGTGGGTTCCTAATAATTAAATACAATAATTATAACCTAATTAAAGAGAGATTTTAGAATTTTACCTAGTGGGAGATGGATTCCAAATAAAAACTCAATAGGACATGATTTGGACACAAGCTCCAAGCCAAACTCCTTCTTCTCCAATGCTCCTAGCAATCCAAGATCCTAGTGCTCCTTGATGATGATTAGGAAAGAGATTAAAAGTGGTTTGGTGGGATTTGGTGGAGGAATTGATCAATTTGGGAAAGAATACCAATAGGAAATAATTTGGATGAAGAATGAGAGGAGAGAGAATCTCTTTCCTCCTATATTAGGGCCAGCCATATAATCCTAGGGTTGGGTTAATGCAAAAAGTCCATAATATCCCTATTGGGTTGTCATGATGAAATAAATTAGTGGGAGTAGCTTCTCTTCCTAAAGAAGGTTAAATAAAAACCTTAATTAACGAGAATGGTTAGCTAATTTTGGTCCAATGCGACTAGTCTAATAAGTTGGTCCAATTTGTCATATCAAGTCTAGTTAGGTTCACTAGTGTAATATCCATTAGGTAGTCTAATCTACTGACCAATAATGATATTAGGCACAATATACCATATACATATTTATATAAATAAAATATAAATACATTATTTATAATAATACAAAATGATAAAAATACTCCTATTATAGAAATATGGTAGTGACAAGTCTACCATCCTTAAAATAATTTGTCCTCGAAATTAAAGGACGAACTAGAACAAGAACACAACAAAACAAGGAGAACAATACCTCAAGGTTCGAAGAGATAAGGGTACTGCTTGCACATTTCATCCTCCCTCTCCCTGGTTGACTCACCTGGGGAGTGATGCCTCCACGCGATATGAACCAAGGAAATGATCTGGTTTTACAGTACCTTCTCCCTGTGATCCAGAATCTTCACTGGCTGCTCTGGACGAACTAGAACAAGAACACAACAAAACAAGGAGAACAATACCTCAAGGCTCGAAGAGATAAGGGTACTGCTTGCACATTTTATCCTCCCTCTCCCTGGTTGACATATCAATACTGGCCTGGTAAATGTTGTTGTAAGCAAACTCTACCAGGTAAAGATGATCCTTCCAAGAACCTTATTGATTTGAATAGTCCTTTTCGGTTGTCCGTCTGTCTGGGGGTGATATGCGGTACTAAATTTGAGCTGAGTGTCCAAGTTAGCATACAAACTCGTCCAAAAGTGGGAAGTAAAATGACTTTCTCGATCTGAGATGATGCTCATAGGAACTCCATATAATCTAATAATCTATCGCACATACATCTCCGCTAGTTTCTCCGTAGAAGTACCCACTTTAAACTGTAAGAAGTGGGCTGATTTGGTTAACCTATCTACGATAACCTAAATTACGTCTTTTCTTCCCGGAGAACGCAGAATTCCCAAAACAAAATCTATAGTCACATGCTCCCACTACTACTGTGGGATGGGTAAAAGATGAAGGAATCCTCCTGGCATCTGGCTATCCGTCTTTACCTGCTGGCACACTAAATACTTTGATATGAAACATGCCACCTCCCACTTTATACCATACCACCATACGTGCTCCCTTAGGTCTCGATACATCTTGTTGGCACCTGGATGCATCGAGTACTGAGAGAGATGCACCTCCTGCAGAACCTTCTCGCGCAACTCCCTACTCGGCACACATAACCTAGTACCGTGCCACAATGATCCATCATCAGCAATATTGAAGTCCTCTGATAATCCCATCCGAACCTTTTTCCTGATACTACTCAGAGCCTCATCATCATACTGTGTATCCCTGATTCTGTCTATCATCTCAGATTGTATCTGTAATCCCCATATCTGTATCTCGATACCAGGAACAAGTACCTCAATTCCTAAGCTCTCAAGATTGGCCAACAAGTGTCTATCCATCGTCAAGTACATAGCCATCAGATACCTGCTCAAGGCTTCAGTGACTACATTGGCCTTTCCTGGGTGATACTACAATAAAATATTAAATTACTTCATCAGCTCCAACCACCTTCTCTACCTCATGCTCAGCTCTTTCTATGTAAACACGTACTTCAAGATCTTGTAGTCTATAATAATCTCTATATGCTCTTACAGATAGTGTTTTTACAGTTTTAGAGCAAAGATGACCGCTGCCAACTCCAAATCGTGGGTGGGGTAGTTCTTCTTATGAGGACATAATTGCTTGGAAGCATAGGCAATCACCTTACCGTGCTGCTGAAATATACAACCCAAACCCTTTCCTGAAGCATTACTATAGATAGTGAATCCACATATCCCCGATGGCAACATCAATACTGGAGCTGTAGTCAATCTTTTCTTCTTCATCAAAGGCGGCCTGACAATCCTCTGTCCAAAAAAAATCCACATCCTTCCTAGTCATCCTTGTCATCAGCTCCGTTTTAAAACTCCTAATTTTATAAACCATATTAATTATTTAATTGAATTATAGTAAGTAGTAGCTAATTAGGAGAAATAGAATTTATTTAATTTTTATTTTAGGTGTTTGTGCATTTAGGGGATTTATGGAGCCACCATAATTTTTTTCTAAATTATTTACATGTAGGAGACCCTGTAGACAATTGATAGATTAATGGTATGCACTAACAAATTTCTAGAGTTATATATATATATATATATATATATATATATATATATATATATATATATAATATTATTAAAGAATTAGAAAAAAATGAAAAAGGAATAAGAAAAAGAGAAAGAAAAAGAAAAGAATTCTTAATGGGCTTAAAACCCAAACCTATATCCTGACCTACCCGTTACCACCCCAACCCCACAACTATTAGAGCAACTAAACAGCAGCTGCGGCAGAACCCAAAACCCGTGTAGCATTCGAAACCCCCTCCCGCGCTCTACCTATATATATGAACATCTCCCATTGAAACCCTAACCCTAAAACCATCTTTAATCCATCTCGACCTGAGGAGAGCCACCGCAGACGCCAGCCCAGAGCCGCCGCAGAGCTACCGCCACCCGCGACCGCACGACCGCCATTTGTGCCGCACCGCGACTGAAATACATAGCGAGTACTAAACAACGAAGCTCTGTTCATGCCTCATTTTATGCGCCATCGCTCGACCAAACTCGACCCCGTCTTCCTGGTCTTCCCGGGTACGTTTGCGACCTATCCCCCTTCCAATACTGTGTTAGTGTATCTCGAACAACGCGTAACCTAAGCAAAAACAGCTATAAGTTGGCGAAAAATGACAACTTTTAGAACGCAGAAAACTGCGGTAACTACCCATGTTCACGGACTCGTATCTCCCACCACAGAGATCCGAATATATATTTTTTTTTTGGTATACGAAGACCACCTGACCTAGATTAATTCCTGTTAATTATAATATTTTTTTGATGCTGTATGTAAAATTAAACTAAGTTAAAAATTCTGAAAACCTATTTTTTCCAACTTTAAGAAATTATGATACGTAGCGCGTCCCGCCAAACGGGACCGCCCTATCGTGTATCAAGTGCACCAAAAGGTGCGCACCGTATACCCAAATATGTAAAATTTTGTGAAAACTGATTCGGACGCGTGTGCGCGTCGGAATCAGCCCGTATCCGCAAAAATTCTCTATATCACAACTTTTACAAAATCTTGTGCCATTTCGTGCACGCTCGTCAGAATACGACAAAACTTATGCCACTGGACTCATGGTATCACGTTAGTCCTGTGACCTAATTTTCACGTAATTCTGAGACAGTTGACCAAGCCGCCTGTTGGTGGGCCCCACAATTGACTTTTGGGGCAAAATTGAGTCTGGCTCACTGGAATCCACATTTGGATATACCATTGAGTTCGTACTGATATTTAGAGTTTTTTTGACCTATAATTTATCCCATTTATAGACCTTTACCCTTGGCACATTTTTCGGTGTAAAGTGGGCCACATGTAGACCCTACTTTGACCTAAATTTACCGTTTTGCCCCTGTGTCCAAATTGGACGAAAGGGTAGTGATTTCTAGCTATCTCGTTGATTCCAAAAATATTGGTGATGTTTATTTCAGCATCCAGAGACGTTTGTTCGGAGGCCGTAGTTTCTGATCCCGTGTCCTTGACATCTGGACGATTACACTATATAGATTACTTGCCAGGCAAGTATACCTTGCCATTGTACTTTGTTTACATTCCATATAAAGTATGCATATTTTATTTCTGCTTATTTTAGTTCATTTATTTTAACTGCTATATAAACTGCGCATCCAAGGAAACTTGGGTGCAACGACGGTGTCGTCGTATTCTATTTTTATTTATGTATATGCATTGGACCTACCTTATGAGACCACCCTATTATCATGATGCATTCTTATGTTTTATTGGCCATAAAATTGTTCTTACATGAATGTGAGTCATATGTAGGACACAGACTTGCGTACTCGGCTGGCCACTAATACGTATAGGTCGTACGACGGATAGGGATAACTACCGATAGAAACTTTGCATGCTAGTAGACCTAGAAGTTATTAGAGGTATTATCGTGTCATGGATGTGACATGCTTAGAGTATAGGGTAGAAAGAACAACAAGTAAAGCGTTTGGGCTCATTTGTACTTTTATTTTGTTTGCCCGGACGCTCCGCCGGAGCGACGGGTGGTGATGACCCTATATGTTACTAGCGGCCTCTGCCGTTTAAAAGACGATATGCTTTTAGGCCCCTCGATCTCCAAGAGAACCATGCCAATCCCATTTATGGCCAGATAGCCCACGTGTTGGAAAGTTATTCTCAAACTACACTCACCTAGACGGTTAGGCGACCTCATTGGATGTTTACTTTTCAGTACTTTATTGGCATGTTTATATGTATCTTGTTACGTCCCTCTGAGGACCTGGTACCTTTCCAGATATAGACGAGAAGGAGTATCCTCAGGAGTACGGACCTGGACCTGACGCTTCTTATCAGACTGAGGAGGTCTTACCTTCGGAGTATCTGTGATTCATTGCAGCTATTAGAGATTTTAGTTGCTATTCCTTTTTGAGACATTTATCTTATATTAGAGTTGATTCTTTTCTCTCTTTTAGTAGTTTATTATAGTCAATTTGCAGTGGATTTATTTCCATTCGACTATCATACTTGATACTCATCTTTGATATTCAGTTATTATTTTCCATTATTATTTATTTGTGCTGTGGATGAGATATAGATTGCGTGTGACTTGTTGACAGTATATTACCACTGGTGGATTGGATATTCATGTACATCTTACGTGTGTATATGGTTTTCATATATTGGAGTTCGTATACATATGGCTGGCGTGTTACGTATTCCTAGTCTTACATATTTTAGGATTGGGGCATGATATATTTTTGTGGTGGCCCATGTAAGTCAAGAATATATTGTCTCGGTTACGTAATTGTGTCGAACAAGCCTGCGTTTATGAATAGGGTATAAGGATCTCATCCACGCTTGACTAAAACTCATCTTTCTTTTAACTATCCTATTTAATGCTTACATCCTGTTTGATTTTTGTACTTCTTCTAATCGTTTCGTACATCACCTGCAGAGAGATGGATACGCAAAATAGATGTACAGTCGTCGATGGCAACACACCTTTAGGAGTCAATGGTCAGACTCAATGAGGGGCTTCCACGATTCCTAGACTTCCGGGACCAGATGGACAGACTCACAATCTAGTTCCATCTGATCTTTCCGTTTCACCTAATAGGAACCTTCCAGCCTCATCGACACCGTAGGATGGCCTGGTACAGCTGTTCTAATTCTTCCAGATGATAATGCAGGAACAGAGACAACAGGCAGCCACACTAGCTGCAGAGCAGAGGCAGCAAGCAGCAGAGCAAAGGCAAAAATTTCTAGCAGCACTCAAGAGAATGGCTGCACAGACTACTTTACCAGCTCAAGCACTAGTTCTAGTACCACGAGCTAGAGTTGGTTCAGTCAAGGACTTTATACAGATGGGTCTGAAGTCGTACAAAGGCACTGAGAGCCCAGAGGAGACTATAAACTAGATCTTCCACACTCAAAAGCTATTAGAAGCATCGCAGCTACCTGCAGATCTATGGATGACAGGTATAAGGATGCTACTAGATGGTAACGTCCATCACTGGTGGGAATTAATGGAGCGCCAGTTGGGTACATACCAGACTTGAGAGCAATTATTGGAGTGCTTTGAGCGAAAGTACTTTTAGGACATCGTAAGAGATACATTGTGTGATCAGTTTCCTCACCTGGAGCAGGGGAACAGAACAATTGACGAGTATGATCCTGAGTTTAGTCGCCTCAGTAAATATGGCGCTGCCCTGATACCAAATGACTTGGCCAAGGCTAAGAGGTTTTATCGTGAACTGACTCAGGAGCTCCAATACTATACTAGCTCACAGTCCTAGATCTCTTATGCCGAGTTACTGACAGAAGCTAGATTATAAGAGACAATTAGCAGAGGAAAAGGAGGTTAGCTGAAGACACAACAAGGACCAGCAAGGACACAGCCAGGAATAACAAGGACACAGCAAGGAGGACCTATCAGACGTCCTTTGGCTCAGCAATAGCAGTACTAGCACAGAGTAGGACCGTATCAGATTCCGATGAAGCCCCAATGTACTTATTGTGGATGACGCAGACATATTATGAGAGACTGTCGAACTCGCTTAGGACAATGTATGAGATATGGTTCCGGACAACATATGGTGAGAGACTATCCAATGCAGCAAACATTGATACTTTCACCACCAGTATAGAGGCTAGCACTCCCAGCACCGAAGCCAGCTCAGCAGATGATTAGACCAGGAGCACCTTGACCTCCAACAGTAGGAGGATTTCAGCGAGGAACACCGCTACCTACTCAGGAGGATCAGTTCACGAGGGCCAGACAGGGACAACCACAAAGGAATGGGCAAGCTTTTGCATTAGAAGTGGATGACATGGATCAGGAGATTGATGTCATAATAGGTATTACTCTTGCTTTTACTTTTTCTGCTGTGACATTATTTGATACGGGAGCCACCCACTCGTTCATATCTTCTACTTTTATTGCCAAACACAATATTGCCTCTACACCTTTACCTAGTTGTATTAGAATTCTCATCGGAGGAGGAGTCGTACCTGCTAGTCAAATTTGTAGATCGTGTCCTATAGTGATACGTGGCAGAGAGATGAACGCCCGACTCTTAGTCCTTCCTATGCCAACTTTTGATATTGTGCTTGGAATGGACTGGCTAAGCAAGTACTACGCTTTCTTTGATTGCCTTGGAGGAAGCATTCTTTTTAAGGTGCCAGGCCAGCCTGAGCTTGAGTTTGCACGAGGATCCACAAAAATCCTTGATGGTATATAGCTTGCAATGGACGATGTTATCTATCACCCCATTATTTCATAATTTTAAGACGTTTTTCCAGAGGAATTGTCAGGCCTACCACCAGACAGAGATATAGAGTTCTTGATAGAATTGACACCAGGAGCAGCACCCATAGTATCACATATTTACATATTGGCGAAGAAGGAGATGGATGAACTGAAGACACAGTTGAAAGAACTAGATGAGAAGGGTTTCATCCGACCAAGTGCATCACCCTGGGGAGCACCGGTGTCAATTCTATCGAGAACTACAGTGCCTTGAATGCAGTGACCATGAAGAATAAATACCCATTGCCATGCATTGATGGCCTATTTGATCGGCTTAGTGGAGCTAAGGTATTCTCGAAGATAGATTTGAGATCGAGATATCACCAGATGAAGGTACGGAAGCAGGACATTTCGAAGACCGCATTCCGGACAAGATATGGGCACTACGAGTTTCTGGTCATGCCATTTGGATTGACCAATGCTCCAGCTATCTTTATGGACTTAATGAATAAAGTCTTCCATCAGTATTTGGACCAGTTCGTGGTCATCTTCATAGATGACAAACTTGTCTATTCGAAGAGCCACGAGGAGCACGAGGAGCACCTGCAGATTATTCTAGAGACCTTGAAGAGAGAGCACTTATATACAAAGCTCAGTAAATATGAGTTCTTCTTGGACATAGTTTTATTTCTTGGGCATGTCATTATGGGATATGGTATTTCTGTTGATCCAGAGAAGATCTCGGCAGTCGAGACATGGCCTATTTTTAAATCATAATCAAAGGTGAGGAGTTTTCTTGGACTTGCGGGATATTATCGATGGTTCGTGAAGAACTTCTCAAGGATAACAGCACCTATGACTCAGTTTATTTACAAGGACCAAGAATTTGTATGGACTGACGAGTGTCAAGCCACTTTCGAGGAGTTGAAGAAGCGACTGACCACAGCACCAGTATTGACTATTCTATCAGGATCAGTAGACTATATGATTTACAGTGACGCATCAGGGAAAGGCTTGGGATGCTTATTGATGCAGCATGACAAGGTGATTGTATATGCATCTAGGTAGTTACGAGTACATAAGAAGAATTATCCGACTCATGACTTGGAACTTGCAGCCGTTGTATTTGCTCTGAAGCTATGGAGACATTACTTATATGGGGAATGAGTGAAGATCTATACAGACCACAAAAGTCTCAAGTATGTCTTCACGCAAAAGTAGTTAAATATGAGACAACGTCGATGGCTTGAGTTAATGAAGGATTTTGAGATAGACCTACATTATCACCTAGGCAAGGCTAACGTTGTAGCAGACGCGTTAAGCCAGAAACCAGCAACTTACTTCTTGTGGACACAGAGGGAATTATTGGAGGACTTGTAAGAGCTTGGCATTGAAGTGATATTACCCGGAGTAGATGGGACATTACCCAACTTGCAAGTATAATCATCACTAGTAGAGAGGATCAAGGCAGCTTTGCCTACGGACGCCAGATTCAGGAGATTGAAAGAAAGGACAGAGGCCGGAGAGAAGACAAGATTGCGCATTCATGGGATGGGACATTACGATGTGGTGATCGTCTATATGTTCCCAATGAAGAGATTCGACAGGAGCTGATGACATAAGCTCATAGTTCGATATATTCTATTCATCCTAGAGGCATCAAGATGTATCGTGACTTACGACAACACTTTTGGTGGCATGGAATGAAAAGAGGGATAGCTCACTTTGTAGCTAAATGTCTAGTATGTCAACAAGTAAAGGCAGAGCACCAGAGAACAGCAGGATTATTGCATCCACTTCTAATTCCAGAGTGGAAGTGGGAGCACATCACTATGGACTTCGTTACGGGTTTTCCCAAGAGTCCAAGTGGAAGAGATACAGTATGGATAATAGTAGATCGACTCACCAAGTCAGCACATTTCTTTCCTTTTAGAGTTAGTCAGTCTATAGAAGCTTTGGCTGACTTATATATGAGGTAGATCATGAGATTGCACGGCATACCAGTCAGCATTGTATCAGACAGGGATTCGTATTTTATATCGCACTTTTGGAGGAGCATACAAGAGAGTCTTGGAACTCGTCTGATGTTCAGTACATCATCTTATCACCCACAGACCGATGGGAAGTCAGAGCATATTATTCAGACATTGGAGGATATGTTGAAGGCTTGTATGTTAGACTTTGGAGGATCTTGGGAGGACCACCTACATCTTGTGGAGTTTTCTTACAACAATAGCTATCGGGCGAGTATCCAAATGGCTCTGTTTGAAGCATTGTATGGAAGAAAGTATAGGTCTGCCGTGTGTTGGAGTGACATAGAAGAGCGTCAGATTTTGGGAACAGAGTTGGTGGTCAACACCGTTGAGACAATTAAGAAGATACAAGGACACCTGCGAGCAGCGCAAGACAAGCAGAAGCAGTGGACAGACCTTCATCGTCGTCCCTTGGAGTTCAAAGATGGCGATCATGTCTTCTTAAGGATATTACTTACCAGAGGCACCATTCATTTTGGAGGGTGTGGCAAGTTGAGTCCAAGGTATATTGGACCCTTTGACGTGCTAGAGAGAGTGGGAGAAGTGACATATCGACTTGCGCTACCACCTTCACTTGAGGGAGTACATAACGTATTCCATGTGTCACAGCTCAGGCGATATGTGGCAGACAGTAGTCATGTTCTCGACCATTCGAAGATCACCATTGGGCCGAGCTTGCCATACCAAGAGCAACCCGTGGGAATCCTTGATCGTCGAGAGAAAGTATTGAGGAACCAGTCTATTCCCTTGGTTCGCGTGGCATGGAAGCATGGCATGCCAGGAGAATCAAGTTGGGAGTGCGAGGACGACATGCGCAAACGTTTTCCGAACCTATTCGTAGATCAAGGTATGAATTTACTTTGTTAATTTATATCTTATACCAACCTTGACTTTCTACCGTGTCTTAGTTTTAATTTCGAGAACAAAATTTTATAAGTTGGGTAGAATGTAAAACCCCTAATTTTATAACCATATTAATTATTTAATTAATTATTTAATTGAATTATAGTAAGTAGTAGCTAATTAGGAGAAATAGAATTTATTTAATTTTTATTTTAGGTGTTTGTGCATTTAGGAGATTTATGGAGCCACCATAATTTTTCTTTAAATTATTTACATGTAGGAGACCCTATGGATAATTGATAGATTAATGGTATGCACTAACAAAATTTTTAGAGTTTTCTATATATATATATATATATATATATATATATATATATATATATATATATGTAATGTTATTAAAGAAATAGAAAAGAAAAGAATTAGAAAAAAATAAAAAAGGAATAAGAAAATGAGAAAGAAAAAGAAAAAAAATTCTTAATGGGATTAAAACCCAAACCTATATCCTAACCTACCCATTACCAACCCAACCCCACAACCATTAGAGCAACTAAACAGCAGCTGCGGCAGAACCCAAAACCCGCGTAGCATTCGACCCCCCCCCCCCGCGCTCTTAACATCTCCCATTGAAACCCTAACCCTAAATCCATCTTCAATCCATCTCGACCTGAGGAGAGTCGCCGTCGCCGCCAGCCCAGAGCCGCCGCAGAGCCACCACCGCTCGCGACCACACGACCGCTGTTCGAGCCGCGCCGCGACTGAAATATATAGAGAGTACTGAACAACGAAGCTCTGTTCATGCCTCGTTTCCCGTGCCATCGCTCGACCAAACTCGACCCCATCTTCACCGGTACATTTGTGACCTATCCCCCTTCCAATACTGTGTGTTAATTTATCTCGAACAACGTGTAACTCTATGCAAAAATAGCGACCAAGTTGGCAAAAAAGATAACTTTTAGAATACAGAAAACTGCGGTAGCTACCCAAGTTCACGGACTCGTATCTTCCACCACAGAGATCCGAATCTAGTTTTTCTTTTTGGTATGTAAAAACCACCTGACCTAGATTAATTCCTGTCAATTATAATATTTTATTTGATGTTGTATGTAAAATTAAACAAAGTTAAAAATTTTGACAACCTACTTTTTTTATTTTTTAGAAATTGCGATACGGAGTGTCACGACCCGCACCCGAAATTTGGGCATGAGTCATGGGTACGTCCAGCCTACGCCGCATCATCGGCGGTAGAATGCTGTCTAGGTCTCAACATAATATATATCCTGCCAATAGTCTCAACTCCGTACAGAGGACAAAGATAATAATCCACAGTTCTATAAATATACTCAATCACAAGCTGTAAGAAATAATGGCACGAAGAGAATGGAAAGGGCCTCTGCTGCTGATGCTGAACCTGCCCTCGGGCTGGTGCCTGATGCTGCTGCTGAAAGGGCCTCTGCTGCTGCTGAAAGTGTGGACGCTTGCCCGATCCCGCACTACTATTTGCTCCTCCGGAACCATCGCGTCCCCTCTTAGGCCTGAGGCCCAAGTCGTCCTCGGCTATCTGGGCATCCATCAAAATGCCCTCGTAGGTAGCTGTGCGATGTCCCGACGTACGAGACTTGATCTCCCTTGCCAGCCCCTTTCTGAACTTCCGGGCCCTGTCCCCCGGATCTCTAATCATCGATGGCGCGAAGCGGCTCAGGCGACAAAACTTCGCGGCATACTCATCGACGGACGAGCTCCCCTGGGCTAAGTTATGGAACTGACTCTCCAAAGCTCCCAGGGCAACATCAGAAAAGAACTTCTCCTTGAAGAGCTCCTTGAAAGCTTCCCAAGTGAGTCCCCTGTCAAGGAGTCTCGGCTCTGTGCAAAACCACGTCAAGGCGATGTCGAACATCTGGCTGCCGGCGGCCTCGATCTGAAGAGCCTCCGGAAGCTGCGCCAAGCGCAAGTTTCTTTCGATATCCTCTAGCCAATCATCGGCGTAGAGTATCCCTTCTGTCCCCTTGAACTCCCGAGGCATCATCCTCTTGAAATCCACAATGGTGCCCGGCCTCTGGTGGTGCTGATCAGGACGCTGCTGCTGCTGAGTGACTCTCTCCACAGCCTGGAGAGCCACCTGATGAGCATTCTCCATGTTCACCCTCATCATCTCTGTCTGGGCCTGGTGTGCCTCAGCCTGCACCCTCTGGGCTTCTGTCGATATCCTCTGGGCATCGACCATGCCCTGAATCAAAGCGAACATCTGTGCTCCATCGACGGGCACACCTCCTGGATGCTGAACTGGTGGTGGTGGTGGTGGTGGTGGTGCCGTTGTAGCTATGGGGACCCTCTGAACAGGTGGTGGAGGACCCCCTAATGCTGCAGACACTCCCATATGTACTGGAGATGTAGGAGGTGCTGCGGATGTCTGTCCAGCAAGGCGAGAGGTGGCAGACCTCTCTGACTCTGCTGCTCCGGTTCTCCGGGATCTGGTCCTTGGCGGCATCCTGAAGACAGATCGAAGAATTTAATCAAGGCAATAGACACGATATCATCAAAGAAGGACAGTAATTTCTAAAGGAAAAATCATTAAGAGTAGTATTATAAGAATCAGAAATTCCTAATTGTGATTGAGCATATCCTCGGCCAAATTTCTATTTCCTAAAACAGGCTCGTAGTAATACTCTAAGCGAGCACCACTACGATATTGCTCTAATGCGAATCTAGGACTCGACCTGCATGGGCCACCACTAAAAATGTGTCACGACCTGCACCCAAAATTTGGGCATGAGTCGTGGGTACGTCCAGCCTACGCCGCAGCATCGGCGGTAGAACGCTGTCTAGGTCTCAACATAATATATATCCTGCCAATAGTCTCAACTCCGTACAGAGGACAAAGATAATAATCCACAGTTCTATAAATATACTCAATCACAAGCTGTAAGAAATAATGGCACGAAGAGAATGGAAAAGAGTTATATAATAAACCAACCACAATAAGTCCAACTCAAATCTTGGGTCTAGATGACCTCACAATGTCACAAAATAATAAATACAACTCAGTCTCAGTCTAAACAATAAATGCAGAAAAATAATCTAAGAACAGCCAGGTAGGATCTCCTCTAGGATAGGCGACTCTTCTGGGATTTCCGGAGTAAAATCTTCCTCTGAACCTGGGCCGTAATGAGTGGGGCACAAGTTCTCCAGGTCCTCTGAAAAATGTTATCCAGTCAGGATTGGAGCGAAGCACAAGCACTAACAGCAGTTTCATTAAATTGACAAAAACTATAAACAGTGTAAGAAATACAAGATGAGAATATATGCTGAAATATGAAGTACTGGAGAAAATGAATATAGGCAATAGGGCATCTAGCAATGAACAATAACAGTGAATGCTAGAACAAGTGAATCTGAATAAAGAATAGACATCTAGCTAAGTGTTTGAAATATCAGTTTATTATGTGATCGGCTTGGGACTAGATCAGGCTGGTTATATATGATTAGCTATAATTCTTGTAGGTCAGGCTAACCATATGGTTAGCTAAGATGCATGTAGTGGTCAGGCTAATCATATATAACAGCTATGATGCATGTAAATGGTCAGGCCGCACCCGACGTGAGAGGTGAGGTGAGCTATGATGCATGTAAATGTTTGGATATGATCACATAATCTACTAATAGTTCCCCATCCCCCAGCTAGCACGATGGATTCCAATCACGACTCCTCATGATGGGGATCTAGGGTGCTAACCCGTGTATCCATAGTGTCGGAATCAAGTATGTAATACAACTGAATTATAGAAATAATCAACAATAAAAACTGTCAGAGAATGTACTCGCCTGTGGTCCTGAGCAAAATGTGAGGATCGATGTCCAAAGTGGGATCACAATGACCTAAATAAGATATCAATGTCAAAATAATGTCCTTGAATGATAATTAGGTCAAAATGTAAATAAGTGTTTTCTAGGTCTAACTAGGTCTGAATAGTAAATTCTTGGTAGTATCAGTCTACACCTAGGTTTCTAGGTTGATTTCCAGGCTAAGCTAGTTAATATATCTAGATTAAATATATGGTTATCTTATTTCCATGTCTACTAGGGTTATCTAGTATCAAACATACAATAGACCTACTTGCTATTTCTGACATTACCTTAATACCAACTCTGAACTCAGACCTACACCTCTACCCACCTACACACTGAAATGAACTTCACTGCTCACACACAGACACACATAAGTCACACACACAGACATATACACACTCTAGAACTCAGGAATGCAGGTATTCACACTGATGTCTTAACACAGGGACACACCTACAAACAGACACACAGATACTTACTCACACAGATTACATTGATACACATATATAGGCACACATTGAACTGAAACTTCTCACTGACTTAACCTCACTGCACATATCCTACTGATACTAACCCACTGTGTCAGTAAAATGCCCACTGATACATTAGAGAACTCACTGACCCCCTATACTTGTATACCTCCTTATACTCCTCCTGTCCCTGCCTGTGTTCACTTGATCATACCAGCCTCACACACTCTCTTCCCCATCTCTGATACACACAGACACATAGGTTCACATAGGCATTTACACACTACACTCTCTAACTGATACACAAGCAAATCTGCACACACTGGTTAGACACAGGAACACACACAACACACACTCATAGGGGCTCTCTTACTCACTGAATCACTCACCAACTCACTTACTGCTAGCACAAAGTATTCTCACACACAGTTTCTAACTGACACAAAGGTATTACCTATCTTAGGCTCATTGAAATACTCACAAACACATATAGGAATTTACATAGGGCTACACTCTCATAGGTTGAAACACAATATTGTTCCCTGATACACTAGATACACTCAGCCACACACAGAATTTCACACTGGCACATACACAAGTTTAAACAGGGATGCACACACACACAGTTAACTAGTTACTGATACATTAGAAACTGCACAGCTCACACAGGTTCCTCTCTGCATTCTGACACTCTCTCCTGATATTGGGATACACAGATCCACAAAACACACACAGGATTCACACTGCACACAGACACAAGTATCACTCACACTGCACTACTATCTAACTGATACACATGGTAAACTCTTCTCACAGAATTCACTCACTCACTGGTCCCTCACTCTCAGGATCACACACACACACACTGGAAACTCATTTGCATACTATAAGCTAACTGATACCCTGTTCTTCTACACTGACACACATTGAACTCCTCACCTAACTGATACACATGATATTCTCAGCCATACACACACACATAGGAAATATAGATCTGGATACACAGGCACATAAGCTCTGGGACACACACAGGAAATAACATAGGGATACTTACTCACTGCAAAAATCCAATACCTACACATAGGAAACTCAACAAAACTCCACCCGAATGTACAGGAACTAAATCCTGATACTCTACTAACCCCAAGCTCACTCAAAACCAATGCACAGGTCTCTCTCCAAATCACACAACACACAACCTGTTCTACCATGTCTGCACAGGAAAATCCAACACACTGCACTCTCCTTCGGCTGTGCACAGGACCTCCCCAGGGTGCATTCGATTGTATAGAGAGATCAACACACAGCTAACTACACAATAAATATATTATGTATATAGTTAGATATACCAAAACATGCATAAATTTGAATACCTTAGATAGACAACCCTTAATGAACATTTCATCGAACACAGGAAGTGCTGAAATCGAACCCATACACAAAACTTCCTAAAAACCCCAAAATACTCAAATCTGAACCCTAAATCGAGATCATTACCATAGGGAGGAGATGCAATCCTATCTAAAAGCATACTCCTATGCTTAGGGTTCACGAATTTGGGGGAAATTCTACGTAGGTCACCAAAACCCATATCAAAACCCTAAATCGAGATCTAAACATCAGGGTGGGTTCCTAATGGGCGTTAACATCAGAAAACAGAAATAAAGAATTAAAAATCGGATTTACCTATGGGAGATGGTTTCTCCAATGGAGGTTCTTCTTTCCCAAGTTCCCTTGACCCAAGGTCCTTGCTTCCCTTTGCTTTGGAGATGGAAAATGGAATCCTAGGGTTTGATTCCGAATTTGGGGTGAGAAAGTGGTTTTCTTGATGGAGGCTAGGGTTTCTTCTTTCTACATGAAGAATGGTTTTGAGGGAGGCTCCTTTTTATATCAAACTAGGTTTTAGGGTTTTAATGCATAGTTTTTAGGTTAAACCCCCCCCAGCTAGGTCATGAAGAACCTAATTAACTAGGGTTTAGTCATTTTAGGGTTTGAGGTCCAAACCTAAAGTTTGAATTCTAGGGTTTCACTAGAATTGGGTTTTCAAATTAGGGTTTAGTCATTAGGGTTTGTCCTAATGCGTTCTAGGGTTTGACCTAAAATCAAATATCACTTACAACATATAAATAGTTTTAAAAACTCAGCAGATTAATTAAACACATAATTATTCCAAATAGTGAAATTACCCAAATTCCCTTATCTGGAAATGTGGTAGTGACAAGTCTACCCTCCTAAAAGAAATTTCGTCCTCGAAATTTGACTGAACTGGAACAAGAATGAAATCAGAAAGGAAATATACCTCAAGTCTAGAAGAGATACAAGTATTGCTCACGCATTTCGTCCTCTCTCTCCCAGGTCGACTCCCCTGGAGAGTGATATCTCCATGCAACACGGACCAAAGGAATAGTTTGGTTCCGCAACACCTTCTCTCTGCGGTCCAAGATCTCTACGGGCTGCTCGGGGTAGCTGAGCGTCGGACCAACCTCAATCTCCGAGTGATCAAGTACGTGACTAGGGTCTGCCATGTACCGTCTCAGCTGCGACACGTGGAACACATCATGCACTCCCTCTAATACAGGCGGCAAGTCCAGTCTATACGCCAATGCACCTACCCTCGCAAGAATGCCAAAGGGTCCGATGTAGCATGGGCTAAGCTTCCCGCCTCGACCAAAATGAATCGTGCCATGCGTCGGAGAAATCCGTAGGAATACTAGATCGCCAACCTAAAACAAAACAGTCTCAACACGCAGTCTAAACAACAAACATAAGCCAGAAAAATAACGATCTATACCTAAAACTCAAGGGGTCTACGGTGGCTGTCGGCCCAATGCCGCTGTCTGTCCTGCGCCACTCGCAGTCTGTCTCTGATGAGTTTCACCTTTTCTGCTGCATCCACGACCATTTCTGGTCCTAGCAAGGCTCTCTCTCCAACGTCATCCCGAGATAACGGTGTACGATACCTCCGTCCATAAAGAGCCTCAAATGGTGACATCTCGATGCTTGCCTGGTAGCTGTTGTTGTAAGCGAACTCTACCAGGTGCAGATGATCCTCCCAAGAACCTCCGAGATCTAGAACGCAAGTGCGTAGCATATCCTCGAGAGTCTGAATAGTCCTTTCAGACTTCCCGTCTGTCTGGGGGTGGTATGCGGTACTGAACTTGAGCTGAGTGCCCAAGCAAGCCTGCAGACTCCTCCAGAAGTGGGAAGTGAAACGGCTATCCCGATCCGAGACGATGCTTACAGGAACTCCATGAAGTCTAACGATCTGTCGTACGTACATCTCTTCTAGCCTCTCTGTCAACGTGCCCACCTTGAAAGGTAAGAAATGGGCTGATTTGGTCAACCTGTCCACGATGACCCAAATTGCGTCCTTCCTTCCTGGAGAACGTGGAAGCCCTGAAACGAAATCCATGGTCACGTGCTCCCATTTCCACTCTGGGATCGGTAAAGGTTGAAGCAACCCACCTGGCCTTTGCCGATTTGCCTTTACCTGCTGGCACACTAGATACCGGGATACGAAACGTGCTACCTCGCGCTTTATTCCATACCACCATACGTGCTCCCTCAAGTCTCGATACATCTTGTTGGTACCGGGATACATCGAGTACTGAGAGCGGTGTGTCTCCTGCAAAATCTCCTCGCGCAGCTCCCCGCTCGGCACACACATCCTCGTGCCGTGCCGTAAGGAACCATCCTCTGCGATAGTAAAGTCGTCCGACAATCCTGCCCGAACATGTGCCCTGATCCTCCTCAGAGCCTCATCATTATACTGCGCAGCTCTGATCCTGTCCATCAGCTCTGACTGTACCTATAATCCCCATATCTGAATCTCAGTACCGGGAACTAACACCTCAATCTCCAAGCTCTCCAAATCAGCCAACAAATGTCTATCCGTCGTCAAGTACATCGTCATCGGATACCTGCTCAAGGCATCGGCGACTACGTTGGCCTTCCCTGGGTGGTACTGCAATGAGATGTCAAAGTCCTTCATCAACTCCAACCACCTTCTCTGCCTCATGTTCAGCTCCTTCTGTGTGAATACGTACTTCAAGCTCTTATGGTCTGTGAAGATCTCTACACGCTCTCCGTACAGGTAATATTTCCACAGCTTTAGAGCGAAGATAACTGCTGCCAACTCCAAATCGTGGGTGGGGTAGTTCTCTTCATGAGGGCATAACTGCCTGGAAGCATAGGCAATCACCTTTCCGTGCTGCTGAAGAACACATCCCAGACCCTTACCTGAAGCATCACTGTAGATGGTGAAACCACCTGTCCCTGTTGGCAACGTCAAAACTGGAGCTGTCGTCAACCTCTTCTTCAGCTCATCAAATACAGCCTGGCACTCCTCCGTCCAGACAAAATCTACATCCTTCCTAGTCAATCTGGTCATTGGCGCTGCAATCCTGGAGAAGACTTGTACAAACCTCCTGTAGTATCCTGCTAGCCCGAGAAAACTCCTGATCTCAGCTACCGAACTAGGGGTAGCCTACGACTTCACTGCCTCGATCTTCTGTAGGTTAACCGAGATTCCGTCACCCGATACCACATGCCCAAGAAATTCAACCTTATCAAGGAAGAATTCATACTTAGAGAGTTTCCCGTACAGCTTCTCCCTCCTGAGAGTCTCTAAGACCAACCTCAGGTGCTCTTCGTGCTCCTCTAGGGTCTTGGAATACACAAGAATATCGTCGATGAACACCACTACGAACTTGTCAAGGTACTGGTGGAATACCTTGTTTATCAGGTTTATGAATACTGCCGGTGCATTGGTTAAACCAAATGGCATCACCATGAATTCAAACTGGCCGTATCTGGTCCGAAAAGCTGTCTTCGGCGTGTCCTCTCTCTTCACCTTTATCTGGTGATAGCCTGACCTCAAATCTATCTTTGAAAACACCCTCACCCCGCTCAACTGATCGAAGAGATCATCTATCCTCGGCAGCGGGTACTTGTTCTTGATAGTGATATTGTTCAAAGCTCTATAATCAATGCACATGCGCACCGTGCCGTCCTTCTTCGGTACGAACAATACCGGAGCTCCCCATGGTGATGAACTGGATTTGATGAAGCCTTTGTCCTGTAGCTCCTCGACTTGCTTCTTCAGTTCTGCCAGCTCGCTGTTGTTGACTCTATAGACATGTTGTGAAATAGGCTCCACTCCTGGAACCAAGTTTATAGAGAATTCAATATCTCTGTCTGACGGCAAGCCTGGCAACTCCTTTGGAAATACATCCAGGAACTCCGCTATCAGAGGATGTGGCAACTCCTCTTCTTCCGCCCTGGCTCCGCAAAATATGCTCCTGCTCTGTTCCGCTGCTCCTATGACAACCTCAAACTCTGGCTCTCCAGGTGGTCTAAATAATACTCTGCCTCTATAACAATCTATAGTAGCATGATGCCTACTCAACCAGTCCATTCCGAGTACAATATCGTACCCCGGAAGTGGCATGACGAGTAAGCTCACGCTCAACTCTCGGCCTTCTACTGACACCCTCCGGTCCTTGCAGTGATCACGGACTAGGATAATACCTCCACCAGTCATGATCTTGCAAGTCCTAGCTAATGGTTCTGTGTCTAAATGATGTCGAAGTGCATAAGATACAGACACAAAACTATGGGAAGCGCCAGAGTCAAATAAGATTAATGCGGGAATACAATCAAGAAGAATCGAACCTGTGATCAAGTCTCCTGCTGGCTCGATCTCCTCGACTGCCATGGCGTACGCTCGCCACTGGGGTATACCTCTCTGCTGCTGGTGCTGGGCAAACTTCTGATATTGTGGTGGAAGTGGTGCCCTCTGTTGTTGGCCTTCTGGTACGGCAGGTACCCTGTCTGGTCCTCTCTGGGCGGCTGCTCCACCCTGACCTGGACGAATGGTAGAGCAATCCCTCAGCTGGTGTGTCGTCGATCCGCAGGACAGACATGAGCCCAATCTCTTCCTGCAGATCTCTCTAGTATGGCCTGTCTTCCCGCAGTACGCACACTGGATGGCGGGCTGAGTCTGTCTCTGCTGCTGATGCTGAACCTGCCTTCGGGCTGGTGCCTGATGCTGCTGCTGAAAGGGCCTCTGCTGCTGCTGAAAGTGTGGATGCTTGCCCGGTCCCGTACTACTGTTTGCTCCTCCGGAACCATCGCGTCCCCTCTTGGGCCTGAGGCCCAAGTCGTCCTCGGCTATCTGGGCATCCATCAAAATGCCCTCGTAGGTAGCTGTGCGACGTCCCGACGTGCGAGACTTGATCTCCCTTGCCAGCCCCTTTCTGAACTTTCGAGCCCTGTCCCCCGGATCTCTAATCATCGATGGCGCGAAGCGGCTCAGGCGGCAAAACTTTGCGGCATACTCATCGACGGACGAGCTCCCCTGGGCTAAGTCATGGAACTGACTCTCCAAAGCTCCCAGGGCAACATCAGAAAAGAACTTCTCCTTGAAGAGCTCCTTGAAAGCTTCCTAAGTGAGTCCCCTGTCAAGGAGTCTCGGCTCTGTGCAAAACCACGTCAAGGCGATGTCGAACATCTGGCTGCCGGCGGCCTCGATCTGAAGAGCCTCCGGAAGCTGCGCCAAGCGCAAGTTTCTCTCGATGTCCTCTAGCCAATCATCGGCGTAGAGTATCCCTTCTGTCCCCTTGAACTCCCGAGGCATCATCCTCTTGAAATCCACAATGGTGCCCGGCCTCTGGTGGTGCTGATCAGGACGCTGCTGCTGCTGAGTGACTCTCTCCACAGCCTGGAGAGCCACCTGATGAGCATTCTCCATGTTCACCCTCATCATCTCTGTCTGGGCCTGGTGTGCCTCAGCCTGCACCCTCTGGGCTTCTGTCGATGTCCTCTGGGCATCGACCATGCCCTGAATCAAAGCAAACATCTGTGCTCCATCGACGGGCACACCTCCTGGATGCTGAACTGGTGGTGGTGGTGGTGGTGGTGCCGTCGTAGCTATGGGGACCCTCTGAATAGGTGGTGGAGGACCCCCTAATGCTGCAGACACTTCCACATGTACTGGAGATGTAGGAGGTGCCGCGGATGTCTGTCCGGCAAGGCGAGAGGTGGCAGACCTCTCTGACTCTGCTGCTCCGGTTCTCCGGGATCTGGTCCTTGGCGGCATCCTGAAGACAGATCAAAGAATTTAATCAAGGCAATAGACACGATATCATCAAAGAAGGACAGTAATTTCTAAAGGAAAAATCATTAAGAGTAGTATTATAAGAATCAGAAATTCCTAATTGTGATTGAGCATATCCTCGGCCAAATTCCTATTTCCTAAAACAGGCTCGTAGTAATACTCTAAGCGAGCACCACTACGATATTGCTCTAATACGAATCTAGGACTCGACCTGCATGGGCCACCACTAAAAATGTGTCACGACCCGCACCCAAAATTTGGGCATGAGTCGTGGGTACGTCCAGCCTACGCCGCAGCATCGGCGGTAGAACGCTGTCTAGGTCTCAACATAATATATATCCTGCCAATAGTCTCAACTCCGTACAGAGGACAAAGATAATAATCCACAGTTCTATAAATATACTCAATCACAAGCTGTAAGAAATAATGGCACGAAGAGAATGGAAAAGAGTTCTATAATAAACCAACCACAATAAGTCCAACTCAAATCTTGGGTCTAGATGACCTCACAAAGTCACAAAATAATAAATACAACTCAGTCTCAGTCTAAACAATAAATGCAAAAAAATAATCTAAGAACAGCCAGGTAGGATCTCCTCTAGGATAGGCGACTCTTCTGGGATTTTCGGAGTGAAATCTCCCTCTGAACCTGGGCCGTAATGAGTGGGGCACAAGTTCTCCAGGTCCTCTAAAAAATGTTATCCAGTCAGGATTGGAGCGAAGCACAAGCACTAACAGCAGTTTCATTAAATTGACAAAAACTATAAACAGTGTAAGAAATACAAGATAAGAATATATGCTGAAATGTGAAGTACTGGAGAAAATGAATATAGGCAATAGGGCATCTAGCAATGAAAAATAACAGTGAATGCTAGAACAAGTGAATCTGAATAAAGAATAGACATCTAGCTAAGTATTTGAAATATCAGTTTATTATGTGATCGGCTTGGGACTAGATCAGGCTGGTTATATATGATTAGCTATGATTCTTGTAGGTCAGGCTAACCATATAGTTAGCTATGATGCATGTAGTGGTCAGGCTAATCATATATAACAGCTATGATGCATGTAAATGGTCAGGCCGCACCCGACGTGAGAGGTGGGGTGAGCTATGATGCATGTAAATGTTTGGATATGATCACATAATCTACTAATAGTTCCCCATCCCCCAGCTAGCATGATGGATTCCAATCATGACTCCTCATGATGGGGATCTAGGGTGCTAACCCGTGTATCCATAGTGTCGGAATTAAGTATGTAATACAACTGAATTATAGAAATAATCAACAATGAAAACTGTCAGAGAATGTACTCGCCTGTGGTCCTGAGCAAAATGTGAGGATCGATGTCCAAAGTGGGATCACAATGACCTAAATAAGATATCAATGTCAAAATAATGTCCTTGAATTATAATTAGGTCAAAATGTAAATAAGTGTTTTCTAGGTCTAACTAGGTCTGAATAGTAAATTCTTGGTAGTATCAGTCTACACCTAGGTTTCTAGGTTGATTTCCAGGCTAAGCTAGTTAATATATCTAGATTAAATATATGGTTATCTTATTTCCATGTCTACTAGGGTTATCTAGTATCCAACATACAATAGACCTACTTGCTATTTCTGACATTACCTTAATACCAACTCTGAACTCAGACCTACACCTCTACCCACCTACACACTGAACTGAACTTCACTGCTCACACACAGACACACATAAGTCACACACACAGACATATACTGATACACACTCTAGAACTCAGGAATGCAGGTATTCACACTGATGTTTTGACACAAGGACACACCTACACACTGACACACAGATACTTACTCACACAGATTACACTGATACACATATATAGGCACACATTGAACTGAAACTTCTCACTGACTTAACCTCACTGCACATATCCTACTGATACTAACCCACTATGTCAGTAAAATGCCCACTGATACATTAGAGAACTCACTGACCCCCTATACTTTTATACCTCCTTATACTCCTCCTGTCCCTGCCTGTGTTCACTTGATCATACCAGCCTCACACACTCTCTTCCCCATCTCTGATACACACAGACACATAGGTTCACATAGGCATTTACACACTACACTCTCTAACTGATACACAAGCAAATCTGCACACACTGGTTAGACACAGGAACACACACAACACACACTCATAGGGGCTCTCTTACTCACTGAATCACTCACCAACTCACTTACTGCTAGCACAAAGTATTCTCACACACAGTTTCTAACTGACACACAGGTATTACCTATCTTAGGCTCACTGAAATACTCACAAACACATATAGGAATTTACATAGGGCTACACTCTCATAGGTTGAAACTCAACATTGTTCCCTGATACACTAGATACACTCAGCCACACACAGAATTTCACACTGGCACATACACAAGTTTAAACAGGGATGCACACACACACAGTTAACTATTTACAGATACATTAGAAACTGCACAGCTCACACAGGTTCCTCACTGCATTCTGATACTCTCTCCTGATATTGGGATACACAGATCCATAAAACACACACAGGATTCACACTGCACACAGACACAGGTATCACTCACATTGCACTACTATCTAACTGATACACATGGTAAACTCTTCTCACAGAATTCACTCACTCACTGGTCCCTCACTCTCAGGATCACACACACACACTGGAAACTCATTTGCATACTATAAGCTAACTGATACCCTGTTCTTCTACACTGACACACATTAAACTCCTCACCTAACTGATACACATGATATTCTCAGCCACACACACACACATAGGAAATATAGATCTGGATACACAGGCACATAAGCTCTGGGACACACACAGGAAATAACATAGGAATACTTACTCACTGCAAAAATCCAATACCTACACATAGGAAACTCAACAAAACTCCACCCGAATGTACAGGAACTAAATCCTGATACTCTACTAACCCCAAGCTAACTCAAAACCAATGCACAGGTCTCTCTCCAAATCACATAACACACAACCTGTTCTACCATGTCTGCACAGGAAAATCCAACACACTGCACTCTCCCTCGGCTGTGCACAGGACCTCCCCAGGGTGCATTCGACTGTATAGAGAGATCAACACACAGCTAACTACACAATAAATATATTATGTATATAGTTAGATATACCAAAACATGCATAAATTCGAATACCTTAGATAGACAACCCTTAATGAACATTTCATCGAACACAGGAAGTGCTGAAATCGAACCCATACACAAAACTTCCTAAAAACCCCAAAATACTCAAATCCGAACCCTAAATCGAGATTATTACCATAGGGAGGAGATGCAATCCTATCTAAAAGCATACTCCTATGCTTAGGGTTCACGAATTTGGGGGAAATTCTACGTAGGTCACCAAAACCCATATCAAAACCCTAAATCGAGATCTAAACATCAGGGTGGGTTCCTAATGGGCATTAACATCAGAAAACAGAAATAAAGAATTAAAAATCGGATTTACCTATGGGAGATGGTTTCTCCAATGGCGGTTCTTCTTTCCCAAGTTTCCTTGACCCAAGGTCCTTGCTTCCCTTTGCTTTGGAGATGGAAGATGGAATCCTAGGGTTTGATTCCGAATTTGGGGTGGGGAAGTGGTTTTCTTGATGGAGGCTAGGGTTTCTTCTTTCTACATGAAGAATGGTTTTGAGGGAGGCTCCTTTTTATATCAGACTAGGTTTTAGGGTTTCAATGCATAGTTTTTAGGTTAAACCCCCCCCCCCCAGCTAGGTCATGAAGAACCTATTTAACTAGGGTTTAGTCATTTTAGGGGTTGAGGTCCAAACCTAAAGTTTGAATTCTAGGGTTTCACTAGAATTGGGTTTTCAAATTAGGGTTTAGTCATTAGGGTTTGTCCTAATGCGTTCTAGGGTTTGACCTAAAATCAAATATCACTTACAACATATAAATAGTTTTAAAAACTCAGCAGATTAATTAAACACATAATTATTCCAAATAGTAAAATTACCCAAATTTCCTTATCTGGAAATGTGGTAGTGACACAGAGCACGCCCCGCCAAACGGAACTGTCCCATCGTGTACCAAGTGCACCAAAAGGTGCGCACAATATACCCAGACGTATGAGATTCGCGAAAACTAATTCGGACGCGTGTGCGTGTCGAAATCAGCCCGTATCCACAAAACTCCCCGTATGATGACTTTTGCAAAACCCAGCGCCATTTAGTACACGCTCGTCATAATATAATGAAACTTGTACCACTGGACTCGTGGTATCTCACTGGTCCCGTGACCCAATTTTCATGCAATTCTGAGATAGTTGACCAAGTCGCCTATTGGTGGGCTCCATGGTTGACTTTTTGGGCAAAATTGTGTTCGGCTCACCGAAATCCATATTTGGATATACCGTTGAGTTCGTACTGACATTTATAGTTTGTTTGACCTATAATTATTTCCATTTAGAGACCTTTATCCTTGGCATACTTTTTAGTACAAAGTAGGCCACACATGGACCCCACTTTGACCCAAAATTACCGTTTTGTCCCTGTGTCCAAATTGGATAAAAGGGTAGTGATTTTTAGCTATCTCGCTGATTCCAGAAATATTGGTGATATTTATTTCAGCATTCAGAGATATTTGTTCGGATGCCGTAGTTTCTGATCCCGTGTCCTTGACATCTGGACGATTACACTATACAGATTGCTTGCCAGGCAAGTATACCTTGCCATTGTATATTTTTTATATTCCATATGATGCATGCATGTTTTATTTCTACTTATTTTAGTTTATTTATTTTAACTGGTATATAAATTGCGCGTCCAAGGAAACTTGGGTGCAACGACGGTGTCGTCTTATTCTGTTTTTATTTATGTATATGCATTGGACCTACCTTATGAGACCATCCCATTATCATGAGACATTCTTATATTTCATTGGCTATGATACTGTTCTTACAAGAGTGTGAGTCACATGTAGGATACGGACTTGCGTACTCGGCTGGCCACTGATACGTATAGGTCGTGCGACGGATATGAATAACTGCCGATAGAAACTTTGCATGCTAGTAGACCTGGCAGTTATTAGAGGTATTATCATGTCATAGATGTGACATGCTTAGAGCATAGGGCAGAGAGAACAACAAGTAAAGCGTTTGGGCTTCTTTGTACTTTCCTTTTATTCGCCCGGACGCTCCGCCGGAGCGACGAGTGGTGATGACCCTACATGTTACTGGCGGCCTCTGTCGTTCAAAAGATGACATTCTTTTAGGCCCCTGGATCTTCAAGAAAACCATGCCAATCCTATTTATGGCCTGATAGTCCACGTGTTGGAAAGTTGTTCTCAAACTGCACTCACCTAGACGGTTAGGCTACTTTTTAGTAATTTATTGGCATATTTATATGTATCATGTTACGTCCCTCTGAGGACATGGTACCTTTCTAGATATAGACGAGCAGGAGTATCCTCAGGAGTACGGACCTGGACCTGATGCTTCTAATCAGACTGAGGAGGTCTTACCTTCGGAGTATCTGTGATTCATTGCAGCTATTAGAGATTTTAGTTGCTATTCCTTTTAGACACATTTATCATATATTAGAGTTGATTCTCTTCTCTCTTTTAGTAGTTTATTATAGTCGATTTGCAGTAGATTTGTTTCCATCCGACTATCATACTTGATACTCATCTTTGGTATTCAGTTATTATTTTCCATTATTATTTATTTTTGCTATGGATGAGATATAGATTGCGTGTGACTTGTTGACAGTATATTACCACTGGTGGATTGGATATTTATGTACAGCATACGTGTGTATATGGTTTCCATATATTGGAGTTAGTATACATACGACTGTCATGTTACGTATTCCTAGTCCTATGTATTTTGGGACTGGGGTATGACATCCGTAATCCTGTAGAAGTCCTGTACAAATCTTTTATAATAACCTGCCAGTCCCTGAAAACTTCTGATCTCAGCCACTGAACTTTGAGTAGTCCATGACTCCACTACCACGATCTTCTTGGGTTAACTGAGATCCCGTCACCCGTTTCCACATGACCAAGAAATTCAACCTTGTCAAGGAAGAACTTACACTTTGAAAGCTTCCAATAAAGTTTCTCTTTCCTGAGAGTCTCCAAAACTATCCTCAGGTGCTCCTCATGCTTCTCTGGTGTCTTCAAATATACAAGAATGTCATCAATGAAAACTACCATAAATATGTCAAGGTACTGGTGGAACACCTTGTTCATCAGGTTCATGAATACCGCCGGGGCATTAGTCAATCCAAATAGCATTACTATGAACTCAAACGGGCCATACCGAGTCTAAAAAGCTATCTTCAGAATATCTTCTTTCTTCATTTCACTTGGTAGTAGCCTGACCTCAAGTCTATCTTCCAGAATACCTTCGCTCCGCTCAACTGATCGAAGAGATCATCTATCCTCGACAACGGGTATTTCTTGATAGTGAGGTTGTTTAGAGCACTGTAGTCGATACACATGCATACCGACCCATCCTTCTTCGGTAGAAACAATACCGGAGTACCCCACAGTGATAAACTAGATCTGCTGAAGCCCTTATCCTGTAACTCATCAATATACTTCTTCAACTCTGCCAGTTCGCTATTCTTTACCCTATATACGTACTGTGATATCGGCTCTGTGCATGTCACCAAGTCTATAGAGAACTCAATATCTTTGTCTGGTGGCAATCCTGACAATTCCTTTGGAAAGACATCTAGGAATTCATCTAACAAAGGATATAGTATCTCTTTCTCTTCCAGCATGGCTCCACAGATGATACCCTTGTTCTACTCCACTTCTTCTTTGGCAATCTCGAACTCTGGCTCTCCTGGTAGTCGAAATAATACTCAACCTCCACGATAATCTATACTAGCATGGTGCCTACTCAACCAATCCATCCCGAGTACAATATCGTAGTTTGGAAGTGGCATTACGAGTAAGCACGCACTCAACTCCTGACCTCCTAATGTAACTCTCCGATCCTTACAAAAATTACTGACTAGGATAATGCCACACCCAGTCATGACATGCAAGTCCGAGCCAAGGGTTTAGCCTTGTCACTACCCCATTTCCAGGACAGGATATTTTTTTATTTTAATTTGGTAAATTGTGTATTGATCATAAATATTTGTATTAATATTTAATTAGATGCATGTATTTATTTTTATTAGTTGTTTTAGGATTTTGGCTAGTTTAGACCGATGTCAGACCCTAGTGGACCCTTGTCAGACCCAACCAGTACCCTTGTCAGACTTATTTATTAGTTTAGAGTAGTTATTTATATTTTAATTAGTTAGTTGGAGTGATTAGGATTTAGTTAGAGTGCATTTGGAACCCCAAACCTAAACCCTAGTTTGGATGACTTAATTGGAGGATATTTTGGTCTTTGTGTTAGGCTCCCAAACCCTAACCCTATTTCTACCCTACATGGCCAGCCCCACCTCCTTTTCTTTTCATTTCTTCTTCTTTATTTTCTTCTTCCCACTTTATTCTTCCACTCTCCATTCTCCTTTCTTCACTTCCTTCCTTTATTTCTTCCATTCCAAGTAAGTTTCTCACCTTTCCTCTCTTCTTTTATTTACTTCCCTCTTTAATACAAATCCTAACCTTTCATTTTCCTCTAACCTAGGTGTGTAGAGCCTAGATTTGGTATAGGAGCTTAGTTTGGAGGCTTGGAGGCTTGGTGTGATGATTTCTAGGGATTTTGGAGACTTTGGACTTGGGATTCCAACTTCCAAGAGATAAACCCTAACTTTCCTCTTAGTGATTACTCAAATATAGTATAATTAGTAATTTAGAACTTTCCTAGACCTTAGGGCTATCTTGGAGCTTGTTTGGATGTGTTTGGAGACTTTGGCATAGAGTTTTGTGTCAATTTCGGGTAAAATCAGAGATTAGCCCATTTTGGATGTTGCCCTAGGTTAGACGGACCTAGATAGACGTGCTTGGGTGTCTTGAGGGTAGGTATATCTCTTCGTTCGGACACGTGAGGTCGTATCTCGGAGTTTTGGGCATTTCGGACAATTTATGAGTTTTTCCTTCGACGTGGGTTCCATATGCATGTGAAATTTTTTCATGGACCTAGAATCAGAGAGTTAGCATTTTTGTGAGGTTCTAGACATCGATTAAACTCGTGGATAAATTTTAGGTCAATTCCAATTAGGTTTGGTGTGCATTTCATGAGGTATCACGAGCCGCACTCCAAGTATTTGTCGAAATGACCAAATGGCCATTTTGACTTGGTTTCTAGGTTTCGGGCTTGTACGTGGGTTGGTTTAGCCTTGGGGAGTTTGTACTAGGGTTTTTGAGTTTATATATATATATATATGTGTGTGTGTGTGTGTGTGTGTGTGTGTGTGTTTATATATATGGGTGAGTGTAGGTGTGTGTGTAGTTGTGAGTGTGAGAGTGTGCGAGTGAGTGTGGTTGTGTTTGAGGGTGTGTGTTTATATGTATATGTGTATTTGTAAATAGATATGGGTGTGTGAGTGTATGTTTGTGTGAGTTGAGTGTGTGGATAAGTGAGTGTGTGTGTAAGTGTGGATATGGATAGGTGTATGTGTGTATATATATATATATATATATATATATATATATATATATATATATATATGTGTGTGTGTGTGTGTGTGTGTGTGTGTGTGTGTATATATATATATATATATATATATATATGTATAGTAAGTGTATATATATATACATATGTATAGTAGGAGTGTATATATAGATATAAGTGAGAGAGTGAGTGAGTGAGATCGAGAGAGAGTGAGGGAGAGAGGAAGAGAGAGTGAGATAGAGATGAGAGGGAGAGAGAGCAGCAGCAGCCGCATCAATTAGAGCAGCAGCAGCAGCGCTTGGCAGCAGCAGCAGTTTGCAATGGCAGCAGCAGCAAGTGGTAGCAGCAATAGCTCCACCCCCCTTTTTAGATATATATATGTGTATATATATATATATATATATATATATATATATATATATATATATATATATATATATATATATATATAGATATATATATATATATATGCATATATATATATATATATTTATATATATGAAGATATATGTATACTAATATATATATATATATATATATATATATATATATATATATATATATGTTAGTTAGTGAGATGAGAAGGGCAAGGTATTGGATATCAATACCTTGAGATATCAAGGTATTGAAGGTAAGAAGGTATCGGAGATGAGGTATTGAGGTATTGCCTATAACTAGGTTATATATATATATATATATTGATGTTTACATATAGTAGTATATATAAGTATATATATAGATAGTTAGCTAGTTAGTTAGAGTTAGAGGGTAAAGTAGGTATCTTAATACCTTGAGATACTCAAGGTATTGGGCATCGAGGCGAGGTAATGGGCTTATGCCTAGGTATGGAGTTAGAGTTGGTTATATATATATATATATATATATATATATATATATATATATATATATATATATATATATATACGTGTTAGGATATATATTAGTGGGTTTAGGCGTGGTGTATAGCATAGGTTGAGATGTCGGATACCGAGGGTATCCCGGTATCTCAAAGAGGCGAGTTTGTGGGTTTACTAGCTTAATGAGCTAGTTTTGACCTAGAATTTTAGGGGCACCCTAGTTTGACCTAGAGTTGACCGTAGTTGACCCGGTTGACCACCAAAGTCAATCTTTGACCTAGTTTTGACCTAGAGTTAACTTTTTGGACCTCGGGTTGACTTTTTAATCCAGATTTTATCGGTTTGACCTCGAACAATCCTAGAAGCTTGTGTTTAGTTATTTTATATCTGTTTAGCTCTTTAGAACCATGTTTAACCTTATTTTTTGCAATCGGTCCTTGCGACGCCAGTTTGGACATCGATCCTCGATAGTTGCTCAGGACATCAAGCGAGTACATTCTCTGATAGTTTTTATTATCTGCTAATTATTATGATTCAGCTTCTAGTATAATATTATCTAATTTTCTAGCATGACACTGACTAGTATTTTTGGATTCATTTACATGCGATACGTATATTTTATGTTTCTGGCCTCTATTTCTGAAATTACCTACTGGCATCACATCAAGACTCACTATAGGCATCACTTATGTTTCTGGCTGGACTCATATTTATATTACGTGTCGGGTCTTGGATTCACTTGTACTAGTCGGAGCAGGAAAATACTCGAGTAGACATGTAAACATTCCTAAATCTGGAATTATTCCCTCTGGTCTAATCTGGAATGATAGCAGCCGTGCACCCAGTGTACGGTGAGCCATACTTACCCATAGCCATTTACATGTCGAAACAGGTATTTCAGAGACACTAGTTCATTCTTTCTAGTCTAGACTTATACTTCTTGACTGGTCTCACTTATACTTTCTGGACTGGACTTATTATAATTACTCTTGCTGGACTCACTTTACGTTATTGTGCATACACTTGCTCTTAGTTTTGATTTCTTGTATCCTGCAGTCATTATTATCTTGCTTCTGATTTTCATGCATCTTTACCTTTATGCACCAGTTGACATATATTTATATATTTTTTCTTGTTCATACTTTATTTCCTTCATCTTGTGATACTTGCTACAACTGCTTTATAGTTTCTATTATTTAATTGGAACTGCTGTTAGAGGTGTACTTGCTCCAATCCTGACTGGATATATTTTTCAGAGGATCTGGAAGATTGGTGTCCGCCGTTTTATGGACCCCATCTTGTCGATGGTGCAGACAGGGACCCCCTAGTTCAGGAGTAATTTCTGGGTTGGTAGCCGGGATCACTAGGACCTCAGTTGTATTTATTAGCTTTTGGTACCAGGATTTGTCCCCGGCTTTGGTTTGAGACTTTGTATTGTATTTGGTTTAGGATATTGTTGTTATTATTATTATTGTTGCTGTCTTTAGTAGTAGTAGTTGTTAGACTTTCTTGTTATCTTATCGTGCTTAGATCGTGATTGAGTATTTATATTATCTTTATCATATTGTTCCTCTATTTGGAGTTGAGATCTTGGCTGGTACTTATATTGTTGTGTGAGATTGTTAGCTAGATAGTAGACCTAGACAGTGTTCTACCACTGATGCTGCAGCGTAGGCTAGACGTACCCACGACTCATGTCCAATTTTTCGGATGCGGGTCGTGACAAGCCTCTAAATGATGCTTAAGAGCAAAAGATACATATACAAAACTATGGAAATCACCGTAATCAAATAAAGTAAATGCTGGAATGGAATCAAGAAGGATGAAACATGAAATCGTGTCTCCCACTAACTCGGCCTCCTCGACCATCATAGCGAATGCTCGCCCCTGGGGTATACCTCTTTGCTGCTGTTTTTGCTGGGCGAATCTCTACTATTATGGCGGAAGTAGAGGCCCTCTCTGCTGGCCTCCTGATGTTGTTGGTGTTCTAGCAGGTCCCCTCTGAGCGGCTGGTCCACCCTGAGCTGGACGAGTCTGAATCGATGGGCAATCCCTTAACTAGTGCACTGATGATCCGCAAGACAAACGTGTACCTAGCCTCTTCCTGCAGATGTCCCTCATATGTCATGTCTTCCCACAGTACGCACACTGGACAGCGGGCTGGGTCTCCCTCTACGGTTGCTGTTGAACACGTCCATGAGTTGGTGCCTGGTGCTGTTGGTGCTGATGTTGATATCAAGATCCCTCTCATTAGCCCCTTTATGAACCTCCGGGCTTGATCTCCTAGATCCTAAATCATTGATGGTACAAAATGAGTCAAACTATAGAACTTTACAACGTACTCATCAACCGACATATTCTCCTAGACTAAGTCATGAAACTGACTCTCCAAAGCTCCTAGGACCACGTCGGGGAATAATTTTTTCCTGAAAAGCTCCTTGAAAGCCTCCCAAGTAAGTCCTTATGCGGTAAGCCTGTGCTCTGTGAGATACCAAGTGAGTGCGATATCTAACAGCTGGCTGTCGATCGCCTCGGTCTGTAAGCTCTCTAGAATTTGAGCCAAACATAGGATCCTCTTTATATCCTCCAACCACTCGTCAGCGTAGAGTATTACCTCAGTACCATTAAACTCCCAAGGTAACATCCTCTTGAAGTCCATAATAGTGCCTGGCCTCTGCTGCTACAGTTGACCAAGATGCTGCTAAACAACTCTCTCCACTACCTATAGAGCCACCTGGTGAGCATTCTCCATACTTTCTCTCATCAGTTTTGTTTGTGCTTGATGTGCCTCTGTCTGCACCCTATGTGCCTCATCCTGAATACACTGTGCCTTCGCTGACACCCTCTGGCCATCTACCATGCCCTAGATTAAAGCGAATATATGTGCCCTGTTAGCAGACACACCTCCAGAAAAAGGAAACTATGTCGGTGGTGGTAGGTCCTCCGCAACAACTGCGACAACCCTCTGGAAAGGTAGGGGAGGAGGACCCCCAAAATTTGCCGAAACTCCTATTTGAAAATGTGAAGCAGAAGGATCAACTCCAGTTGCCCCGCTGGCATATCGAGAGGTGACAGACATCTCTGATGCTGCGGGTCCAGATCTCTGTGTCTTGTCTTCGACGGCATCTATAAGACATATCGAACAATAAGAAGTCAATTAGGCCCAAGATACGATATCATCAAAGAAGGACAATATTATTCAAAGAAAGCAATATTCAGAAAGATAAGGAAGCAAAATCAATAAATTGGTAATTTTATAGTTATGATTGAGTATGCTCTTATCCTATATCATATATCCTATAGCAAGCTCATAATAGTACTCTAAGTCTGAGAACTACTACGATATCGCACTAGTTGCGACTTCGACCTGAATGAGCCACCATAAAAATGTGTCATGACTCGTACCCGAAAATTGGACATAAGTCATGGGTACGTTCAGCCTATGCCGCAACATCGACGGTAGAATACTGTCTAGGTCACAATATTAACTAACACATCTCACAATAATATATAATCTGTCAATGATCTCAACTCTATAAGGAGCAAAATATGGATACAAATAGAATGTCACAACCAATACTCAATCACAATAATATATATAGGAAGATGAATGACACGATAATAATATAAAAATGATATAAAGGAGTTCCAACACATAGGTGTAGAAATAAGCATCCCACACAATAACAATAAGTCTAAGAGTCTAGATAACTAAATCCCAAACATAAAAATCAGAAATAATAACAACTTAATATACCAAGGCTGGAGACATATCCAGTACAATGTAATCTAACTAGCTAAGTCACTACTGGTATCTCCTATATAGGAAGTGGCTCCTCCTGAGGTTTTGGAATATACCCATCATCTACTTATGGTCCATAATAAGTGGGACAAAAGTCCTCTAGATTATTTAAAAAATATAATTCAGTCAGGATTGAAGTGAAGCACATAAACTAATAGCAATTCTAATTATATTGATAAAAACTATAAAGCAGTGAGTAAGGAATATACATAATAGAATAAAATACTGAAATATAAGAAAAATATAGAGATAATTATCATATCATAGAAAAATAACTAGCAATGAGTACACTGGTAATAGTAAGGAGTGAAAACAGATAAATATAAATACTAGCAAGTACGACCTGGAAATAGAGAAATAAAAAAACTAGCCAAGTGCCTTGAAATATTAGTTTGCTATGTGATCAGCTTAAGACTAGATTAGGCTTGTTATATATGACTAGCTATGATACATGTGAGGTCAGACTAACCATCTGGTTAATTATGATGCGATTAAGAGTCAGACTAATAATATATAATAGGCTATGAGACATGTAATATGGTCAGGCTATACCTTACGTGAGATGTGGGGTGAGCTTTGTTGTATGTAAGGTGGGGTATGATCACATAACTTATTAATAATTCCCTATCCCTAGCTAGTACGATGGATCCAATCATGACTCATCATGACAGGTATCTATAATACTAGCCTTTGTATCCACTGTGTCAGAAATCAAGTATAACGCTATAAACTAGAATCATAGTAATCATAAAAAATAACATAAACTGTCAGATAATGTACTCGCCTGTGGTCTTGTCATGACCCGCACCCGATATGAGGGTCCGAGTATATAGGTACGTCCGGCCTACGCTACAATATCGACGGTAAAACACTGTCTAGGTCAACAATACTATCTAAATATCTCACACAAAATATATAATATACCTGTGAAGATATCTCAACTCCTAAATGGAGAACAATATGATAATATGATTATAGTAACCAATACTCATTCATAATATAAAACTAGAGGAAGAAATGGCATAATATGGAAAAAAAGGAAAAAAAAGTATAGAGTTAAATACATCAAAAGTCCAAAAGTCTAATCTCAATACAAGATTTCAATAATAATACAATGCCAAAGTATCTAACTGACATATAAAATATCATAAATGAACTAGCTAAGTCTCATCGACTACTGGTACTATCTTAATAGGTTCTACATGTGCTATCTTAACTGCCTCGCCATCCTGTGGCCCATAGTGTGTAGGACATCAGTCCTCTAATGAATCATTTGAAAGATATATCCAGTCAGAATTAGAGCGAAGTACAACCCAATAGAAGTTCCAATAATTGACAAAAACTATGAAACAATAATAACAACGAAAATAAATGATAAAAGTAACTGAACTAGCATATATCACGGGAAAGAGCATCATGGTAAATAATGGAAAAAACTGAGAACAGTATGGTGATGAACAATAATATAATAAACTGGAATAAAGGAAACCATATAGTAAATGTGCCTTAAAATATTAGTAAGTTAATGTGATTGGCTTGGGCCTAACACGGGCTATATAAAAGGTGAGCTAGCATAATCATGCGTGAGTTGCATGATTTGCTAACTATCATGGGCTACACTAAATCACGGGCTATAAGGTATGATCACATATCCACTAATACTTCTCCAACCCCCAACTAGTACACGGATCCAAATCATGACACGTTATAAAATATATATCATACTGCACAGTTTATAATATCATGCATGATGATCACGGTCTATATAATCACTAAAATATTACGGTAATCACTGAGTAATCACGAAGCACGACACGGTGATCACTGAGTCATCACGATAATAATATCTCATGACCATGATCTACGTATACCAATCCGTGAAACCATTGTGTTAGGAATCAAGTATCTCAATACTAAATACGTGAAATATTGAGGCTATCAAATAAGAAAACTATCAGAGAATATACTAGTTTGTGGTCTAGAGTAAATGGTATATCTCGGTGAGCTGGTTTCACACGGACCTATATATAAGATAACATGTCAAATGGGTGTAACAAAGTTATGATATTCTAAAATGAGTCAAAATATAATTTTTAGGTCATATCTAGGTCATTCTAGTCAAACTAGGTCAAACTAGATCTCAACTAGGTGTTACCTAGGTTTTCCTCTCCTCTGAAGAAGATCTCGAAGAAAGGCTCGCCAACCGTAGGGGTGTCGATCAGCACTCCATGAAGTCGTCCGCGAGATAGCAGACTGGTACCGACTGTAGGGGTATTTCTAGACATGCGCTCGCAAACGAAGGCTGGGGTAGCCATACTTCCCCGAGCAAAGCTGCAGCTGAAGCTGGGGGTGGGAATCCCTTGTGCTTCACTTTGACCCGACCTTCCAAGAAGATGGTAAATCCTTTCAAACGGGTGACAACTTCGTAGGGGGTAGCCATACCCTTAAAGATGAACCCGCAGTCGAGACTGGGGGAGCAACCCTCCAAGTTTCGAAGATAATGCAACTATGCCTACTATCCCAGAGGATAGCGAGACTCAAGCATCCGGGACTGAAAGTGAGCTTTCATCTTCCTGTCTACCACTTCCTATGTAATACCAGTTTACATGGAAGTAGACTAGCAAGGTGCGGAGTTCTGGAATCAATAATGCCTAGAGACTCTCGAAGCCATAATGCAGACTCTGAGTGCCACAATACAGACTTTGGCCCAGGCAATACTGGAGATCAGGACGAACAAGATACCACCACCCTCAGGGCCTGTAGTAACTTTACAAGCCGGGGGTAGCTATCTTCCGGTGATCCACACCAACCCATCATTCCGTAAAGACATTGATTCCCAGGAAGTAGACAATGATAAATCTGGGGGTAATCACCCTCGACAAGTCAGAGCGGCATCTAAAGCTGGGGGTAGCATTCCCTCTGAGTCTGAAGATGATGTAAAATTATCGGCCTTCCCTTAGGAAAACATGACTCATAAATCGGAAGACCCGAAGCCAAAGAGGACTTTATCCTTCGATGATGACGACATTATTGAAATATTTAATGTAATGATGAAGGGCAACAAACTCCGCCTACCCAACATCAGACGCCCTGAAGAAGCTGACAAGGTCGATGACCCTATGTATTTACTCTTTCATTGGTACGTCCATCATCCAACCAGAGATGACTCTTTGTTAAAGAGGTGTATCCAGCAGCTGATCGACGCCAAAATGCTCATCCTCGACTTTGAAAACAAGACGATCATTGTAAATATATTATCCCTTCAATTCGATAATTTTCCAGTGACGGAAGCCTAGGATGGTGTCATTTTAATCCCTAAGGCGACTATGGAGGTCATCAACCCCCCGCCAACTTGGTACCACTCATAACTCCAAGAGGTGAGGTCATATGGATTCAACCTGACATTGCTCACGACCTGACACAACAAGTAGCACCTTAAATGACCAGATCAAAAGGAAAGAAATGCAGGCTATGTCACATGATCTTATTCTAAGAAAACGTAAATTATAGACTTCGAATGCTAAGCACAGCTCATCAAGTCTCCTTATGCAAAAAAGCCAAGCCTCGTACGACTCATCAACAATGGCAATATAGTGCTTCTCGACGTAATAAATCTCCAACAGCAGGTAGTGTCCCTCTGCATATTATGCATATACGCGCAACAAGCATTGGTCCTCGGTGTAATAAGCAATCATGCACACATGGCAGTGATCCTACGTGCACAGTTCAGTCAACTCCTTCATGTATACACAACCGTATTCCTTTACACCTGACTCCCCGTTCATCACAAGACAAATCATCGGTAGTATCCTGTGCAACAAATAATGAGCTACTACAATTTCATCATTACAGCCAACAGTCACTCCATCTTATGCAGAAGATGGGCTATGATCTCCAGAAAGCTGAATGTCTAAATTTTGTTAAATGATGGCATATTTCTTTATAATTCGAGAAGTATTACAACAATACTCACAGTGGGCTGGGATACGAAGGCGTTAGCACACATCATCGCTAAAGCAAGACTGTAGTCCATAAAGTTTGAGCTCCAGACTCTGTCCAAAAATAAGACCATATCTGAACTTTTAATCGAGGATAGTGTATTCTCGAACCAATTCTTCATCAAGGACAGTGTATTCTCGATCTCACCAAGGACAGTGCTTCCTTAATCCAGTGCTTCATCAAGGACAATATATTCTCGAGCCCATCAAGGACAGTGCTTCATCGAGGACAGTATTTTCTCGATCTCACCAAGGACTGGTTCCTCGTTCCAACCTTTTATCAAGAAAAATATCTTCTCAATTCAACAGTGCATCGAGGCTCGCAAAGCCTAACGAAGATTTGCTAATGATGTCGATCAAGGATAAATTCTTTAAAAAGTAATACGTCTAAAATAGTACTTTCCCATTCCTAACAGATGAATTCAAAATATACAGTGTTTATATTTTGTTATCCCCAACAAGTACAAATACATACGGGGATTTGTGTCCCTCCATGACTCCTTGCCAAATATGTTATGTGTGTTTAGGGGTCCTAAATATGCAACGAATAATGGATCCACCAAAAATTCTCCAGTGGAAGCAGTTCTCTGGTCCAGCGAAACATTCTTATTAAGACGACCCAAACTTGATTTCCTACAGCAAAAAATATGCTTCCTCGAAGCCCAGTCGCTTCCAAGACATCTCATTTGCGACCCCCAATCTGGATCGGAAATACTCCCCCAAGCGTCAGTTCACACCTGTAAACTGTAATCCTAAATCTACCACCAAAAGAAGTCTATCACGTCCATATTACTTCTGATAGAATCTTCATCTTCCAACTTGCTACTCGTACTCAGTGTAAGTACATCATGGGTAGTAAGACCCCAAGTTCAAGTGCACATTACCTCTGAACTACTCTCCTTTATTTTCTCCAGTAGAGAAAAAGTTGGTTCATGTCCATATTACCTCTGAACTACTTCTCTCCACATTCTCCAATAGAGTGAATCTATCACCACAAGAAAACGGTCACGTCCATATTACCTCTGTCATATTTTTCTTTATCCCTATAGAGTCATATCTTACCACGTCCATATTACCTCTGAGTAAGATATTTTTATAACTTTGCTATGTCCATATTACCTCTGAGTAATGTTCTGCTCATCGACTTTCTACTATCACATTCGTATAACCCCTAATGGTGCCATTCATTTCATATTGTTATCCGTACCTAAGGTATGCCATAGGTAAAAAGCCCACAACCCAGAACTTTGCGATGTCCATATTGGCTCTGAGTAACGTTCTGCTCATCAACTTTCTACTATCACATTCGTATAACCCCTGATAGTGCCAGTCATTTTAGCTTATTATCCGTACCTAAGATACGCCATGGGTAATAATCCCACAACCCAGAACTTTTTTATGTCCATATTACCTTTAAGTAACGTTCTGTTCTTCTACTTTCGCCATGGGTTATAAGTCCACAAACCAAGAGTTTTCCATTTTTACATCACCTCTGAGCAAACATTCTTGCATATCGACTCTCTACTATCACGTTCGTATAACCCTTAATAGTGCCAGTCATTTTATTTTATTATCCGTACTTAACGTACGTCATGGGTAATAAGTCCACAAACCAAGAGTTTGCCATGTCCACATCACCTCTGAGCAAACATTCTTGTATATCAACTCTCTACTATCATGTTCGTTTAACCCCTGATAGTGCCAGTTATTTTAGCTTATTATCTATACTTAACGTACCCCATGGATAACAAGTCCACACACCAAGAGTTTGTTATGTCCATATTACCTCTGAGAAAATATTCTTGTATATCGACTTTCTACTATCACGTTCGTATAACCCCTGATAGTGTCAGTCATCTCAGCTTATTATTCATACTTAACATATGCCATGGGTAATAAGTCCACAAATCAAGAGTTTGCCATGTCCATATTACCTCTGAGCAAACATTCTTGCCTATCGACTTTTTACTATCAAGTTCGTATAACCCCTGATAGTGCCAGTGATTTTAGCTTATTATCCGTACTTAAGGTACGCCATGGATAATAAATCAAAACTTTGCCATGTCCATATTTTCTTTGAGCGGATGTATACCACCATCCCCAATAGGGTCATAACTCAAAAGTTTGCCATCTCCATATTACCTCTGAGTAAACGTTGTGTCAATCCTGATAGTGTCCGTCATATCAACTTATTATCAGTACCTAGCCTTAGGTGCACCATTGATGATAAGTCCAAAATTTTTCCCAGCAGGTGTTGTCTAAACTATTATACCACTAATGGTGTCTGTCACTTCAACTTGTCAACCGTACTTAGCTTTAAGTATGCCAAGGATGATAAGTCCACTAAAATTCTCCAGTGGAGATCTCTCCAGGTAGTTTTTTAAGTCCATATTACCTCTGAGTAAACTTTTCTGCGCTAACTCACTACTGTCATATATGTGACATGCCTGATAGTGTCAATTGTTAATCGCTTTCACCATATAATGTTTTTCACTAGCATGTCCATATTACCTCTGATAGTGTTAGTAATGCCAACTTATTGTCCCTACCTAGCCCTAGGTAAAACATTGGTAATAAGTCCACTTAATACTGCTCCTTTCCCTAGAGATCGCTTTCTACTATTACGTCCATAATACCTCTGATAGTGTCTGCCACCTCAACTTATCGTCTGTACTTAGCCCTAAGTACACCGAGGATGATAAGTCCACAAATAATTTCCTAACATAATTGTTTCAACCTATCATGTCCATATCACCTTTGATAGGATCTCACTTCAAACTTATTATCTACACTTAGGCTTAAGTGTGCCACGGATAATGAGTCCACTAAAATTTTCCAATGGGATGACTCCAACAGCCAGAAGTTGTTCTCTATGCTTTATTTCAAAGTGTTTCAAAACTTGTTCAAGTTTTAAAAACTTTGAAGGGGGTCTTTTAGAAGCATGAAAAAAATTTATACTATGCGCCAAAAGGTAGCCATAAGACATGCGCCAAAAGTGGTCGAGGACTATGCACCGAAGGCAACCAAATCTACGCACCTGTGCAGCATACGCCCAAGGGCCTGATTCAGTGAAAGTTAGTGTCACACCCCAGTCCCAAAATATATTCGACTTGGCCACATGGCAATAGCCAGCTGTCACGTCTCCGAGGATATCCCAATTTAATGGATCCAACAAAGAGTGCTACGCTATCCTAAATACTAACATGTCCCATATAAATCAACAGCAGGTAATCTAATCTCATCCATAATATAAACAGCAAGAATGTACTAATAATAAATGCTGGAAGATAAACGCCAATCTTAAAATATCATAGTACAACCAAGAATGTCTGGTGGGAACAAACCAACTACTATGACAAAATAAAAGTACTAAAATGATAGATAAAAGAGTAAAGACTAGGGCATCGATTGACTAGATAATGATGCTCCCAATCCTAGGCAGAAGGCCTACCAACTGATCACGAAAACTCTGACGGTAGCACCTCTAGCTCCTCAGCTGTAGCGTACCTAGTCTCCTGTCCTGGGCCGTACACTGTGGGGTAATATGCCTCGTCCAAATCTGGAAAGGTACCAGGTCCTCAGAGGGACGTACCAAGATACATAGAAATATGCCATATATATAAATACTGAATAAAATAAATATAATAAAGGGTGTGCTAACCATCTAAGTGAATGCAATATGAAGACAATATTGGTACGTATGGGTAGGTGTAGGCATAACGTCCATATCGCTCCGAAGAATATGGAAGCTGTATAGTATATATATAACGTCCATATCGCTCCGAAGAACATGGAATCTGCATAGAATATAACGTCCATATCGCTCAAAAGAACGTGGAATCTGCATGAAGGGAGTCATTGGATTCGTGGCTCCTCTGGATACTACGGATTCCAAATGGGTGTATCCCATACGCCTACTAGTTGTCCTTCCCGCCCAATGTAGATACACCAATCGAATACTTGACGTACATACCACGTATCTATATGCCAAGTCTCTATAAATAAAATAATCCCAAGTTACGTACTAATCGTGATGCATGTCACACGCACCGATAGCTAGTCGAATACGCGAACCCGCATCCCAATATGAATTTGTCACCGTATAATATATAAGAGTGTCAGGTCTCGAAAGATATCAGAGTATCCTCCCAATAGGGTGAGTCTGCTAGTGACTAGGTTAAGTTCACTAAATCATCGACGCATCCGTCGACTGCACCCGAGTCAATCTCGGACGTGCACAGCCATATGAAATAAACAACAAGACATCATACAACATGTGCATGGCAAGGTATCTTGCCTGGGTCCTGAAGCTATGAATGCAAATAGCCTGCTCCCGCGGTATCTCCTGGCTGGTCCAACGACCCTAAACACACAATATAATATAACAATCTAGCATCAGACACTAAAGCAGTACATACACGACTACGATGTTGCTCTTAGGTACCGACGCAAGATTTCGGCTGGCCAACTACAAAGTCGCGTGTGCATGTAGCTAAGATGCACACGTGCCCTATCCTCAGTCACCGTGTATCTCACAAAAATTAATTACCACGTTATGGGTTACAAAACTGTTTATGTTTAGTATAATTTATATGTCCTTATTTCCAATGTTTGGGCATACAGGCAGAGGTACAGGTCTTTAGGTGAAATACCAGTCTTTATAACCGAGTTATATCATTAAGGTAAATGCTGGTTATTAAATAAATGCTAAATCTTGTTAACATCAACATTCATCTTTTAGTTTTAACATAAATTCAGGGTTGTGTCCAAGACTACGACACTCGATATCACGACACGACGAATATATATAAACACGATACGAGGAGGGAGGAAAATAGGGAGAGTAACTTGTTGGATGGACGAGGGTCTCCTCGCTGCCGGGTCGTCCTCCGGTGAGTGGTGGGGCTCCGGCGTCGGTCGGCGAGCAAGGCAGCAGTGGCAGCGGCTGTAACAACATCTGTAACAGTTGCAACAGTCTAGCAGCGGCAACAACGGGGTTTGGCCGACGGGGAACGACGCCTGGGTGGCGGTCAGGTCATGGGGGAGGTCGGAGTCGGCCTGTCGGTGGGGGTTGGCGGTACTGGAGGCGGTGGTTCGGCTGGAGGCAGTCGGGGTCTGGGTATCAGTTTGGTGCTCGGGTTTGAGGGTGATGGAGATAGGGGATGGCAGTCGGTGGTCCGACGGGTGGTGCGGTGATGTTGGGGTAGTGGAGTTGATGGTCAGGCGGGTGGCAGTGGCTGAGGTCGTGGCGACCTGCGGTGGTGGGTGTCCGGCCGGGGAAAGGAGGGGCTCGGGTTAGGGGTAAGGAAGCGGCTAGGTTATGTAGGTGGTGATGGCATTTATGTTCTAGGGTTTCCATGTGAAAAAATTGTATATTTATATGGGTGATGGAATTTGTGGGCTGGCCTCGAGGCTTGGGCCGGCCAGGCTCATTGGGGTAGGGGCTGGTCCGCATAAAAGGGTGTACGTAGCTTGGTCAGATCCTGTTTAGGGTAAAATTGCCTCCAATTTAATTTAATTGAAAATAATGCACGCGGTATTCCTTAATAAATTGAAGACACATGGAACTAAATTTGAGTAGAACACAAGAGTCATGGGCGTAACTGGCTCAGCGTAGGCTAATACCCTAATTTGGGTTATAGGGAATTGGGTTGTGGTTGTGCCTCAAATTTAAGTAGGAATGAACAATTAAGGGAAATTGGTTTTATTGGCATAATACATAGACGTTTGTAACGAATATTGCGCAACTCAAATAAAGCACAATATTGAGTATCTAAAAGTTACACATGGGTCAGATGGATAGTCTGGCATGTCTAGGAGATGAGTATTTAATTAGTTTGGGGTACGTACTAGTGTAGCGCTCCAAACATCGAAGCAACGGTAAGGTGTATTAAGTCACATACTTGTTGTACATTAATCCTAATTATATCCAAATTAATCCTAGTCTCTCGATTTAATTTAAAATAATAATAAATTGGTCGAGGGGGTTTACAATCTACCCTCCTTAGAGTATTTTGTCCTCGAAATTAAAACATATGTATGGTAAGAACTACTGACTAAAATAAAAATGCTATTATATACCTAGTCCTTCGAAGAGGTGGAGATAGCGCTGTCGAATATCCTTCTCGCGTTTCCAGGTCGACTCGCCTGGTGCATGATGCCTCCATGCGACGCGAACTAGGGGGATAGTCTGACCTCGCAATATCTTCTCGCTCTTGTCCAAAATCTTAATAGGCTCCTCTTGGAATGATAAGCTCGGGCCGACTGTGATTTCTGAATGGTCAAGCACATGACTCGGATCTAGCATGTACCTTCTTAGCTAAGATACATGGAAGACGTCATGGACTCCTTCCAAAGTCTGTGGCAAGGCTAACCTGTATGCAACCTCTCTGATGTATTCCAATATATCGAATGGTCCGATGTACCTCGGACTCAGCTTTCTTCTGCCTCCAAATCTGATAGTCCCTCGAGTAGGTAAGATCTTTAGAAACACATAATCTCCAACTTGGAACTCTAGGGGTCGTCGATGTGTGTTCGCCCAATGCTTCTGTCTGTCCTGTGTTGCTCGCAGGTGCCCTTGGATCTTCTTCACCTTCTCTATTGTACGGACAACCAACTCTGGCCCCAGAATCTGTCTCTCGCCTATATCGCTCCAATATACAGGGGATCGACACTTTCTTCCATACAACGCTTCATAGGAAGCCATCTGGATGCTCGCCTGATAGTTGTTGTTGTAGGAAAACTCGACCAAATGCAAATGGTCCTCCTATGATCCTCCGAAATCAAGCATGCATGCTCTTAACATGTCTTCCATTGTCTGAATGGTGTGCTCGGACTGGCCATCTGTCTGTGGGTGATATAATGTGCTAAACTTCAGGCAGGTACCGAGGCTCTCTTGCATACTCTGCCAAAAGTAGGATGTAAATCTCGTATCCCTGTCAGACACTATACTAACTGGCACTCCATGCAGTCGCACAATCTTTCTCATATATATATCCGCTAAGACCTCTGTAGATTGCCCAACTCTGAAGGGTAAAAAGTGTGCGGACTTGGTGAGTCTATCTACGATTACCCATACTGTATTTCGACGACTAGGACTCCTCGGAAAGCCCATAACAAAGTCCATAGTGATATGCTCCCATTTCTACTCCGGTATGGAAAGCGGTTAAAGTAATCCTGTAGATCTCTGATGCTCAGCCTTGACCTGCTGACACACCAGGTACTTCACCATAAAGCGGTCTATCTCTCTCTTCATTCTGTGCCACCAGTAGTACTGCCTTAAGTCTCTGTACATCTTCGTGCCTCCTGGATGAATAGAGTATATTGAACTGTGTGCTTCTGTTATCAACTCCTGTCGAAGTTCTCTATTTGGAACATAGAGACGATCTCCACATCTCAAGGTTCCGTCTTCATGTATACGCAGTCCTGTCTATATTCCAGCCTCTGTCCTCTGTCTAAGCCTCTGGAATCTGGCATCTGTCGACAAAGCAGCCTTGATCCACTCTACTAATGTCGATTGCAACTGGAAACTCGACAATTATTCATCTACTCTGGGCATAACGACCTCTATACCCATCTGTTCTAGATCTCTCAACAGATGTTGTTGGGTAGTCAAGAAGAATGCCATGGGTCTTCTGCTTAACGCGTCAGCTACTACGTTGGCCTTTCCCGGATGGTACTGCAGCTCAATCATTGTGAATACCACTGCGCCTGTCAACTAGTCAAAGAAATTATTAATCCACGGCAGGGGGTACTTATTCTTGATAGTCAAAGCATTAAGGGCTCTGTAATCAATGCACATACGTACAGTTCCATCCTTTTTAGGTACAAACAGCACTGGTGCTCCCCAGGATGATGTACTAGGACGGATAAATCCCTTGCTCTGCAACACCTCTAATTATAGCTTCAGCTCATCTAATTCCTTCTTTGCCAATTGGTATACATTAGAGGATATCGGCACTACCATAAAAAGTCAAATTAGCGACGTCTAAAAACGTCGCTAAATAACCAAAAATCGTCGCTAATTAGGTTTAGCGACATAATTAGCGACGTTTTAAAGCAGTCGGAAAACACCAAGTCGCTAAAACAAAACATGTCGCTAAACGTCGCTATGCCGACGTTTTTTAGCGACTTTAATGTGTCGCTAAATTTAGCGACGTTTTGCGACGCCAAGTCACTAAATAGCGACGTTTAGAAAAGTCGCTAAACGTCGCTGATTAGCGACGTCTATCGCGACGTTACACCGACGTCTTTAATGACCTGGCTATACTGCCATGTCAGCAATTGGCGACGTTTAGCGACGTCATTAGCGACGTCATTAGCGACGTCCTTAGCGACATTTTACAGCGTCGCTAAGTAGCGACGTAATTAGCGACGTAAATTAACATCGCTAAACGTCGCTGACATCGCTAATAATGTCGCTAATTTTAAAAAAAAAAATAAAAAAAAATAATGTGCAGAAGCAAACATTGGTGATTCCCTGCAGTTTTACATCATCTTCATCATACACACCAACATGATTCAATCTAGTTAACTATATAATCCAATTAAATTAAAGACCACAAGAAGTATCAATCCAATTAAATGTGGATAACTATATAATCCAATTAAATTAACTAAAAAATTAAAGACCACAAGAAGCATCATACATCATGTCTATTGTTGAAGTATCAATAATTCATAAATAATAATAAAAATAACTATACTACTACGGATCTGCAGGAGGCTGACCAGCGGTGCGCTTGAAGGATAACAACTCCTCATACTCGTCCCGTGGAATCGACACCGATGTCGATGGAGAAGGCAGTGACGTCGGTGGAGGCCGTGCCCGCTCCAAGTCTGCGAGTCGCTGGTTGTAAGAATCCAGGATAGATAACAGCCTCGTACTGCTATCACCCATTGAATCCTGCATCCTCGTCAGGTTCTCGCCCATCGATAGCTGTGACGCCTGCATCCTCGTCAGCTTCTCGCCCATCGATAGCTGTGACGCCTGCAGCTCCATGATGTTGCGATCATTGGAGGCTCTAATATCATTTGTTAATTCTCGTAGCTCCGTCATGCTGCGGTCGAGCATATCCAATCGTGCGATGAGCATCGGATCGTCCGCCTGCGGCTGGGACCGGGACTGGTCCTCCATACTTCGCAGCAAGTCGTCACGGAGAGACGCAATCTGACGGTCAACGGCCTCCTGGACGGCCTCCTGGACTCTGGCCAACGACTGCGAGGGCTGCGACTGCGAGGGGTGTGTGGAATGCACAACTGTCGGGGAGGCCCTAGATAACTGCGTCGTAACCAGGGCGCCATAGGAGCCCGTACCGTAGTACGTACCCCTCTGGAGACCACCAGCTGCGGTCACCCACAGGTCATCCGCCGACGGAGATGGACCGGGCTGCGACGAAGCACCAGCCTCTCCAGGTGTAGGTGCACTAGCAGTCGCCCGCTCACGAAGCCTAAGATACTCGGCCTAGAAAAGGTTTGGAAACTCAATAATTGCCTAAGTTATATTAAAATAACACAAAGTAAAGTAATACTTACATAGGTCTGTGAGGCCCTCTCATCAATGAGATTTTCGTCCTTGCGATGGGTGGCCAAGAAGACGGTCACCATGTTTGCATCCTCACCCCTCTGTACCTGTTAAAAAAATATTTTTTATTACTAAACTTAAATATTTTTTCCAAGTACCATTTTATGGTACTTATATTAAAATAATATATTTTAAAAGAAAAAACATACCAAACGACGGAAATGTTTCATCATCGGAATTGAGCCACCACACCACTTGGCAGCATTCTGCCTAGCCGCCTTGGCCTTCTTAGACCTTTCCTTGTAGCTCGGATCGTCGAATCTAGCCCTCATCGCTGTCCACTGCTCAGGCCTGATCCAACCTTGGATCGGTTTTCCAGCACGATTACGAGCCTTCTGGTCATCCAGAGCATCTCGGATAAGCTTGGCGGCAACGGTAGGAAAGAGCCGCTCGATCAACTCGGCCCGGTGCGGAGGATAAAAATACGTTTGCTACAATAAATAATTCATTAAGTTAGCATCACGAATATGTATAAATTAGAGGATTTATTTAATATACTTTTACCTGGAAGTGCGCAAACCAGAACGCCTTCCTCTCCTTCGGAGCCTCAGAGTAGTTGATCCAAGGGCCACCGTAGTTATTCCTCAGAAATTGGCCCAGGCATCTCTGAACCGACGATGGACGATATCTATACATAAATAATAATTTAGATTACTGAAAAAGTCAATATACGATGAATAAAGAGAAACACAAATATATACTAAACCATCTAATTGACTTACTTTGTACCGTCGGCCCAAATCTCTGTCCTCGTCTCCTCCGGTGGTGCGCATGGAGGATCTTGCTGATGCTGGGACAACGTCGGCACGACCTCCTCTACATGCTCATCTGTCTCCATGGTTCCGTCAGCAGGAGGAACGCTGGACGAGGGAGTACTATCACGCCTGGAACTACTCGTCCCAGGAGTGATGCCACGCAACATCGTCGCAGTCGGAGATGTGACTGATCGATATACTGGAGTACTGGGCGACGATGATCCGGAACCAACAGTAGGCAGTACCGGAGTGGCACTCTGTCTACCTCGGGACCTGCCGAATCCTCCGCGTCGTCCTGTCATATCTGATAACAACATATGATGAATATAGAGAAACACAAATATATACTACATTCTACAGTCGAAATGTGATACATATCTCAAAGCATTATACAGTCAAAATATAATACATATATTCGTTAATGTTAACATCTACTTCTACATGCAATATTTACAGTCCAAATACAGTTACATTCTACATGGAATATTTTATATTTTCAATCATCTTCAGAAAATTCATCTTGTTCGCCTTCCTCGTCCTGCTCTTCCTCTTCCTCGTCTTCACTTTCATCTACTTCGCCGTCCTCTTCGGATAATTCTACATCTTCTATATTATTACTCGTGTAATGAGTAACTTCCGTTGAGTCCACATCTACAATATTTGTTACAAGAGGTAGATCGTCCTCCTGATAAGCTATTTCGTCAATGTCAAAGGTATTTCTAGCTTTAGTCTTGCATACTGCCCACCAATCCGATCTCGCTGTCCCCCGTCTAGGATAAGTTGTGAAGTACATGAGCTGAGCCTGACTTGATAGGATAAATGGTGTCACGATCCGCACCCGGTATAAGGGCACGAGAGCGTGGGTACGTCCAGCCTACGCCGCAGCATCGGCGGTAGAACGCTGTCTAGGTCAAGTACTATCTAAATAATCTCACACTAGTATCCAACTCCATAAGGAGACACGGATACCACTATAAAATGAACAACATACTCAATCACAACTACAGCACGATAAGAATTTGAAGAAACAAAAGAATACAACACAAGTCTAATGACAAAATAATCATACCTGCAATCAGTAACAACCAATCCCCAAGTGTCAGAAACAAGTCCACTAAGGTCACAGTCTGGAAAAATATTTCCAGTCAGGAAGGAGCAAAGTACATCTCTAAATAGCAGTTCTATATAAATGACATAAACTATGTAGCAGTTCTAGATGGAAATATACCAGAAGCATGTATAGGTACGAGAAATGTACAATGAAAGAAATACTGGAAATACTGTAAGTAACTGCAGGAAAAGAAATAATATGTCCATGAGCAAGAAACCTATGACTACCTAGCTTTAACATGTGATCGGCTTGGGAACTTGATCAGGCTGGTTACATGTGATTAGCTATGATTCACGTAGGTCAGGCTAACCGTTGGTTAGCTATGATGCATGTAGAGGTCAGGCTAATCACACGTAACAGCTATGAAGCATGGAGATGGTCAGGCCGCACCCGACGTGAGATGTGGGATGAGCTATGGTGCATATAAAGTTGGGTATGATCACATATCTACACTAAAATACTCCCCACCCCCGACTGGTATAGTAGATCCAATCATGGTACGCTATGGCACGGGATTCCCTAGGAAGGTAGCAAGTCTCCCCGGAAATCAGTGTCTGTACATGCACAAGATAACAAGGAAACAAGTCTTGTACAAGCTACACCATGAATAAGGAATAACATCTCATGACGAGATCCGTGTATACCAATCCGTGTAACCAACGTGTCAAGAGCATGGATATCTACACTAGATACAGTGAACATAGGAGATATCATAAATTAGAAACTAATCAGAGAATGTACTCGCCTTGGGTCCTTAGCTGTCAATACCAATGTCCTGTCCCAGAGTGTCGTCTGGAGGAACCAACAGTCCTAAAATATTTCAAATACAATATTTGCATCAGATGCTACGCTAACACACAGTCTATAAAACACTGGCTTCAGGGCCATGCCAGGCAGGGCACTAGTCAGTTAGGGTCACCTAGTAGGGATACATATTTAAATAAACATCTCATTAACTAACTAATATATATAATTTCCATAAATTACAATAATAGATATATGTATAAATATATTCTTTAAAATAAATAATTCTTGTACGTATATATAAACATAATAATTTATACTTACAATATTTTATACATGCACCAAATTTAAATATATTTACAATATATATATATATATATATGCCTTTTAAAATACATATTTGATTTATACTAGTTGAACATTATATGTATACTCATATATATGCCAAAAATACATTTTAGAATATATATATATATATATATATAGTCAACATTTTCATTTAAATATACTAACACTAATACACCAAATTAAATTTATACTAGCATATACTTTTTTTTTTATTAAATAGATATCATAAAAATAACCCAATGTATATATATATATAAATATATATACATATACCCATACATTATATGTATACCAAAAATATTATTTAATATGTATACGTTAAATACCTACACATTAAATAATATATACTAACACATATACTACTAAACATTAAATTAAATACATATTTATACAATTTATTTAAATACATACAAATACCATACATTAATTATATATATACATATACAAATTAATTACACTAATTATACATATACCTTTCTTTATATACACTCATACGTATATATGTATGTATATATATACATATATATATATATATATATATATATATATATATATATATATATATATATATATAAAGAAAGAAGGGGAGAAGAAGAAGAACTTACAGTGGCTGGTGGCTGGCCACCGGACCGGAGGGAGAAGCCGCCGGGTTGGCCGCCGGACGCGTCGAGACAGCAGAGGGAGTCAGGTGGCGATTTGAAGCAGCGAGGAGAGGGAGATGAGGGGGTTGGCCGGAGGCTGTATGGGAGGAGCAGCGGCTTCGGCCGCCGGACGCGTCGGGGGGAGATCGTGAGGGAGGACGCTCGGGCTGGAGTTGACAGCGCCGCCGGGGAGCAGCGGACTGGGTGGTTGGCCGGATGTAGATGGAGATGGAGGAGAAGCTCGTGAAGCGCCGGCGGATCGGAGCCTGGCCGGACTCGAGCGCGGGGCTGCTGCCAGCGGGTTCTGAGGGGGGCCGCCGGAGCATTCAGAGGGCCGCCGTGGAGTTGATGGTGGTGGAGGTGGTTGAAGGAACAGAGGCCGAGGGGGATCGAGGCTGTAGGGAGGATGGAGGAGGGCTCCTCCGGCGGGTCGGCCGGAGAAGAAGGCCGCCGGGGGATGCCTGGCACAATGGGGAGGTGATGGTTTCCCTCTCTCTATCATTTCAAATTTGAAAAACAAGCAAAGAAGGAGAAGAGAAGAAGAAGAAGAAGAAAAAGAAAAGAGGAGAAGAAGAGAAGAAAAAGAATCCTACGTTGGGTTGAGGGGAGATGGGGGCTTGTGAGGAGGTGGGGAAAACTAGGTTTCTTGGGATTAGGGTTTGAGGGTACAAGACATTAAATAGGATGAGAGAGAGGGTGTGAATGAAGGGCTGTGATTGACCCCCTTTACATGAGGGGTCCAGATTTGACATGAAGAAATGTTCATGTGGGGATGAGGGTGATAAAAATTAAATTATTAATAGGCTCCCTCATTGTTTTAAACAATGAGGTGTTGACACAAATGCCAATTTGCAAATTAACCCCCCTTAAATTTGGGTATTTGTACAGACACATGAAATGACAAAAATTTGGCGGGCGATTCGGGGTCCGGTGTTTTGTAGGGTCAGGGCGCTGTAAATTTGGTGTGGGCTAAAATAACAGGGCACTGGAATTAAATTGGGATTTTAGAATCAAATAAAATAGTATCCTCAATTTAAATAAAAATAAATGCAAGTTGTGTTCAACAATTAATTAGGAGTACATGGGGCCAAAATCAGTTCAGGTCATCAATACCAATAATGAAGAAGACTCAGAACAGAATATTATCCTAATTTGGGCCGCACGAAAAATAGGTCAAGATTGCCTCCAATTTTCGATTGGAACGCACAACGATACAAAATAGAAATTTATTAAATAACGTCCGCGATAATTTTTGTGCGGCTAGAAATAATGTACAAAGAGCATAATTACGAGCTGCAAAAATAGCAGAAAGGAAGGCGAGCATGTCTAGGGCAAGATTGTAAAATTTGTTGGAAGACAAAAGTCAGGATAGCGCTCCAAATATCGAAGCAAAGGCAATGCGCAATAATTAAATAAAATACAGTAATTAATTACACCTCCAATAAATTAATTCTAAAATAAAACAATTAACCTCAAAATTCCATAATTTCGACAGGTGCTCATCTACTGGCTTCTAGGTCAGTCTACCATCACAAACACAAATGAACACTGTCTATAATATAATATATTAAAGTACACATCACACAGTTATTTAATTAAATATACTATCATGCAATTTATTAATTATAACCACAATAATATTAAATATTGTAAAAAGTCGAAAATACCCCTGTTTTCGGAATATGGTAGTGACAAGTCTACCCACCTTAAAAGAATTTCGTCCTCAAAATTTAAATCCTCTAGGTAGCGTTTAATCGTACGCATTATTATTTCCCTCAAACATAAATTCATCAACCACGACATCAGGTAATAATTCACAATGTCTTTTCACAATTTCAAAATTTTAAAATTTTGCATAACCTGAAAAATCCTCGAAATAAAATCAAGGTCCATCAAAAATTTCCTCAAATTCTAATGATAAGCTCAATCATATCACATCCTTCCTGGAATTAATACATCATAAATTCCGTCATGTTAAATTCTTGACCCTTTATTTAAATCCTCGATTGTTTTATTTATTTATTTACTACCATCAAAATTAAATTCATCAAATCATATAATCATGAACTACTCCATATTGTTATTTTACAATAATTTTTTTTTCCACATAATATGCAACGATGTAATACTTATGAAAACCTCCAATACAATATTCAAGATATAAGTTCATAACTTACAGTCCAATAATTATATCAATGGCCTTCTTAAATTCCTCAAATTCAATGATAAATTTAATCATTTCATAATCTTCTTAAAATCAACGATTTAACCAAACTTCAATTACGCCATATTAAATTCCCAACTCTTTATTTAATTTAATATTTTTCTTCAAAATTTATGGCACCTTGTCTCTCTTTGTCAAGTAATACTCTCTTCGTTAATCTTTACTACAGTTAAATCCTCAACAATCAAAGTCTAATAGAATTCTACCTACAACCATACAACATGCAACCTAAGGAAAATATGTATGATCATGGTGTCTTTTGTCATGGTATTGCAGTCTCTGTATCAGGGGTACTACTAACTACATTATAACAAGAAATCATGCATACAAGCTACGGTACTAAGGTATCAATCAATCAGAAGATAAAAGAACACGAGGAAAGAAAAGAAGAAACCTGCTAACATATTACCTGCAGTATTTCCTATCTCTAACATACACTTAACTCTAGCAATTTACTAACTAATTCATATTCCTGTACACTGGTACCAAGATCCATGAATATATCAATATTGCACACACCTGTCTATTAATACCAAAATCTGATACCAAGAACCTATAATATGACCATGGTTCAATAATGCATCTAAGTTGATACCTCTATCTCCTTAGTACCATACCCTCTGTCAGTTCCCGTTCCTACTACAATTGTCCATACTATTTGTTCTCATCACTCCAGTGCACACCAAGTGTAACACCATACTAAGTGCTGCTCATTCCAACACAACTTTAGATGGACACCCAAGTCAGTCTGCGGTGCCATCTCAAACATGCTCAAATCACCAGATCCTTACATATGTATATCATCTACTCATATTTTAATATTCATATCTCTCACCTACCATAAAAATTAATCCTCAAAATAATCGTCAAGGTTTAATTTCTCGATCAACTTAAAATAAATTGTATATACTTCCTCAAAATCAGATACTCAACATCGAAATAAAAATTTAATCCCTCCAAAAATCTTGGTAGCCTTAACCATGTTTATTGAATTCGTATTTGAAATCCTCAAAATTTAATGACATAATCTCAACTCCTCTATTATTTTAAAAATAAAATCTTATCTCCACCTTTGAATTTATAACTCCACAATGTATATATCAGTGCTCACGGTCTCTGATACTCAAGGTGCACTCAATGCATCTAGTGTCTATAATTGTGTACTAAAATTGTACTGCCTGAATCACTTGTACTATTACCTCCAATGATCAAAGTTATCATCAACTGTGTTTTCTTTCGTAATTTTAATTTATGTCAACTGGTATATCCTCTAATTATCATCACACCGAGTGCTTACTGTTATTAACATTATTCTCGACTAATCCTCGATATAGAATCCTTAGCACTGTTGGTATTATATCACTAGCTTTATTAATGGATCATCTCATCAAGCTCATTATAACTCATGATTACATGCACTTTCTATAATACCCATGCTTTACTTCAATCTCAAGGGCAGGCATATGGTTCTATATCTCGATTGATGTATAAGCATACCTCTTAATCCTTTACAGCCTGTTAAACTAATTGTGATACACTTCACAACTTTCATTACTAATCCTGATATTTCTCTACTTATGACATCTCATTAAACCCTTTATGCATATACATTTCTTTGCCTTTAACATTTTTGATATCAATCATCAAATTAAACATCATGCTCCTTAAATCTTTAACACAATTCCTGGATACTTAATTGTTCACGTAGATCATCCAGTTGCATAATCATGATTATCCAGGACGGGTATGTTGGCTCTGATACTAACTCTTGAACTTTCACTGATACTCTATACTCTCCTTCTACTCACAGTCTCTAATGACCTTATCCTAGAACCATTGTTACAAGGTACTATGCTATGGGTTAATTCTAGATCAAGGCCTACTGCTCACATATCCAACTAGAAACACTTACAAACTCACAAGTCACACTCAGCCAAACTAATACAAGACACAACCAAAATTGCAAGTCACTAATTATCATACTAACTAGGAGTCCTCAAAGGAAATAAGCTCAAAAAAGAACTGGATCAAGGACGGAAGGTATCTTTACTGCTAGTAAAGAAAAGAAGCGATGGAACAAAGTCCTGGAATAACATCAATAGATAAGTCTTGAGATGATATTTTAAGAACCAATTTAAGATACAACCTGATAATCATACACGTCTATCCGAAATTATGACACTCAGAATCCTCGCCACGCCAGTAAGCATAGATGCGATAAACGACAGGTTCCGTAACTAAGGTATGCAACGCTATAATCATGTCATCTAGAATCCTCGCCACGCCAACCGGTATGGCTGCGAGAAACTCTAATTCTCATAACTAAAGTATGTACATCCAAGTTATGTTCCTACATTCTAGTCACGACGGCTAATATGGCTGCGATAAACTCTAGGTTCCATAACCAAAATAGACGTTTTACCTTTCTCACTGTCCTCATCAATATATGTCATCAGATGATACCACAAATTCTAGTCCGTAAAATTTATCTCGATATGAAATCAATTCAACAACGATACCAAGAATTAAATTTAACAACTGGTCAACAAGAATCAACCTCAACAATGATACCAAGATTTTAATTTAATAACTGATCAATAAGGATCAAGTTCAATAACAACAAGCGAGAGCAGACGGGAACAAGGGGGAAGGATTTAAATTGGAATTTATAATGAGATTCTCAAGGGTCATCCCAGGAATCTCTCAAATAATTTGTGATTGAGTATTCGCTCTCGTCCTAGTATCCTATGTCCTAGATCCTATCACAGGCACGCAATAGTGTAACAAAGATGCCACACTACTACGACATCGCACAACTCGCGAAGTCTGACCTACATGGGCTACCACTAAAACGTGTCACGATCTGCACCCGATATAAGGGCACGAGAGCGTGGGTACGTCCAGCCTATGCCGCAGCATCGGCGGTAGAACGCTGTCTAGGTCAAGTACTATCTAAATAATCTCACACTAGTATCCAACTCCATAAGGAGACACGGATACCACTATAAAATGAACAACATACTCAATCACAACTACAGCACGATAAGAATTTGAAGAAACAAAAGAATACAACACAAGTCTAATGACAAAATAATCATACCTGCAATCAGTAACAACCAATCCCCAAGTGTCAGAAACAAGTCCACTAAGGTCACAGTCTGGAAAAATATTTCCAGTCAGGAAGGAGCAAAGTACATCTCTAAATAGCAGTTCTATATAAATGACATAAACTATGTAGCAGTTCTAGATAGAAATATACCAGAAGCATGTATAGGTACGAGAAATGTACAATGAAAGAAATACTGGAAATGTTGTAAGTAACTGCAGGAAAAGAAACAATATGTCCAAGAGCAAGAAACCTATGACTACGTGTGTGAGTACTAGCTTTAACATGTGATCGGCTTGGAAACTTGATCAGGCTGGTTACATGTGATTAGCTATGATTCACGTAGGTCAGGCTAACCGTTGGTTAGCTATGATGCATGTAGAGGTCAGGCTAATCACACGTAACAGCTATGAAGCATGGAGATGGTCAGGCCGCACCCGACGTGAGATGTGGGGTGAGCTATGGTGCATATAAAGTTGGGTATGATCACATATCTACACTAAAATACTCCCCACCCCCGACTGGTATAGTAGATCCAATCATGGTACGCTATGGCACGGGATTCCCTAGGAAGGTAGCAAGTCTCCCCGAAAATCAGTGTTTGTACATGCACAAGATAACAAGGAAACAAGTCTTGTACAAGCTACACCATGAATAAGGAATAACATCTCATGACGAGATCCGTGTATACCAATCCGTGTAACCAACGTGTCAAGAGCATGGATATCTACACTAGATACAGTGAACATAGGAGATATCATAAATTAGAAACTAATCAGAGAATGTACTCGCCTTGGGTCCTTAGCTGTCAATACCAACGTCCTGTCCCAGAGTGTCGTCTGGAGGAACCAACAGTCCTAAAATATTTCAAATACAATATTTGCATCAGATGCTACGCTAACACACAGTCTATAAAACACTGGCTTCAGGGCCATGCCAGGCAGGGCACTAGTCAGTTAGGGTCACCTAGTAGGGATACATATTTAAATAAACATCTCATTAACTAACTAATATATATAATTTCCATAAATTACAATAATAGATATATGTATAAATATATTCTTTAAAATAAATAATTCTTGTACGTATATATAAACATAATAATTTATACTTACAATATTTTATACATGCACCAAATTTAAATATATTTACAATATATATATATATATGCCTTTTAAACTACATATTTGATTTATACTAGTTGAACATTATATGTATACTCATATATATGCCAAAAATACATTTTAGAATATATATATATAGTCAACATTTTCATTTAAATATACTAACACTAATACACCAAATTAAATTTATACTAGCATATACTCTTTTTTTTATTAAATAGATATCATAAAAATAACCCAATGTATATATATATATAAATATATATACATATACCCATACATTATATGTATACCAAAAATATTATTTAATATGTATACGTTAAATACCTACACATTAAATAATATATACTAACACATATACTACTAAACATTAAATTAAATACATATTTATACAATTTATTTAAATACATACAAATACCATACATTAATTATATATATACATATACAAATTAATTACACTAATTATACATATACCTTTCTTTATATACACTCATACGTATATATGTATGTATATATATACATATATATATATATATATATATATATATATATAAAGAAAGAAGGGGAGAAGAAGAAGAACTTACAGTGGCTGGTGGCTGGCCGCCGGAACGGAGGGGGAAGCCGCCGGGTTGGCCGCCGGATGCGTCGAGACAGCAGCGGGAGTCGGGTGGCGATTTGAAGCAGCGAGGAGAGGGAGATGAGGGGGTTGGCCGGAGGCTGTATGGGAGGAGCAGCGGCTTCGGCCGTCGGACGCGTCGGGGGGAGATCGTGAGGGAGGACGCTCGGGCTGGAGTTGACAGCGCCGCCGGGGAGCAGCGGACTGGGTGGTTGGCCGGATGTAGATGGAGATGGAGGAGAAGCTCGTGAAGCGCCGGCGGATCGGAGCCTGGCCGGACTCGAGCGCGGGGCTGCTGCCAGCAGGTTCTGAGGGGGGCCGCCGGAGCAGTCAGAGGGCCGCCGTGGAGTTGATGGTGGTGGAGGTGGTTGAAGGAACAGAGGTCGAGGGGGATCGAGGCTGTAGGGAGGATGGAGGAGGGCTCCTCCGGCGGGTCGGCCGGAGAAGAAGGCCACCGGGGGATGCCTGGCACAGTGGGGAGGTGATGGTTTCCCTCTCTCTATCATTTCAAATTTGAAAAACAAGCAAAGAAGGAGAAGAGAAGAAGAAGAAGAAGAAAAAGAAAAGAGGAGAAGAAGAGAAGAAAAAGAATCCTACATTGGGTTGAGGGGAGATGGGGGCTTGTGAGGAGGTAGGAAAAACTAGGTTTCTTGGGATTAGGGTTTGAGGGTACAAGACATTAAATAGGATGAGAGAGAGGGTGTGAATGAAGGGCTGTGATTGACCCCCTTTACATGAGGGGTCCAGATTTGACATGAAGAAATATTCATGTGGGGATGAGGGTGATAAAAATTAAATTATTAATAGGCTCCCTCATTGTTTTAAACAATGAGGTGTTGACACAAATGCCAATTTGCAAATTAACCCCCCTTAAATTTGGGTATTTGCACAGACACATGAAATGACAAAAATTTGGCGGGCGATTCGGGGTCCGGTGTTTTGTAGGGTCAGGACGCTGTAAATTTGGTGTGGGCTAAAATAACAGGACACTGGAATTAAATTGGGATTTTAGAATCAGATAAAATAGTATCCTCAATTTAAATAGAAATAAATGCAAGTTGTGTTCAATAATTAATTAGGAGTACATGGGGCCAAAATTAGTTCAGGTCATCAATACCAATAATGAAGAAGATTCAGAACAGAATATTACCCTAATTTGGGCCGCACGAAAAATAGGTCAAGATTGCCTCCAATTTTCGATTGGAACGCACAACGATACAAAATAGAAATTTATTAAATAACGTCCGCGACGATTTTTGTGCGGCTAGAAATAATGTACAAAGAGCATAATTACGAGCTGCAAAAATAGCAGAAAGGAAGGCAGGCATGTCTAGGGCAAGATTGTAAAATTCGTTGGAAGACAAAAGTCAGGATAGCGCTCCAAATATCGAAGCAAAGGCAATACGCAATAATTAAATAAAATACAGTAATTAATTACACCTCCAATAAATTAATTCTAAAATAAAACAATTAACCTCAAAATTCCATAATTCTGACAGGTGCTCATCTACTGGCTTCTAGGTCAGTCTACCATCACAAACACAAATGAACACTGTCTATAATATAATATATTAAAGTACACATCACACAGTTATTTAATTAAATATACTATCATGCAATTTATTAATTATAACCACAATAATATTAAATATTGTAAAAAGTCGAAAATACCCCTATTTTCGGAATGTGGTAGTGACAAATGGTTCGTAGCCTTGATATCTACGCTTGTAGTTTATATCCACAAGGCCATGCTTGTCAATTTTCCAACCTTGATCTTGAATCGGATCGAACCATTCACACCTGAATAGCACGATATTAGCAGGTTCTGGGCCATAATTATATGTCAACTCCACAATCTCTCGTAAGATGCCAAAAAAATCATTGCCGGATTGACGTCTTTGTAGTTTGTAGATTTGATACACAAACCACTGTTTTTCGTGGAATCAAGATCCAGAAAGCTGTCTCTGATAGGAGCATTTGTTGACTTGAACCTGAACCCATTCACACAGAAACTTGGCCATATTTTTACGGCAGTAATTGGTCCCTTGGCTAGAGTCCTAATAGATTCAGTCTTGGGTGATATTAGACGATCGACCTAAATACCAAAGTAGCGATAGTAAGTTATTTGTTTTGCAAGTGCAGAAATAAAAAGTAATTACCAAGCATCTTACATATGCGCTCAACCAAGAAGAAAAATGGCATCTCATATCTTGTTCTACTTCTTCGTCTGTTATGTAGGGTCTAACTGACCTCAACTCATCATTATATGTGCTGAAAAACAATGAAGCAACTGCTGATTAGTAGCATAATAGTATCTTATACTATTACATTGAGATGATGTAAACGTGGACGTATTAATTACTTACCCCTCTAGCTTCTCCACTTCATCCTCGTCGCAATTGAGTAATATATACAATTGAGCAGCCCTTAGCTCATCGTCATTCAAATATCTCTTTTTTATTTTTCCCGAGGGCTTTCCGGATGCATTGAATACTTTGAGTATTGCATCATTAGATTCCTGATATGCGTCGTCATTTCTGGGAGCTTTCGTCCTATTAGTAGCAACATGCGGTTTGAAATACGTCGAGCAAAAGTTTGTAATCTCCTCGAGAACATAAGCTTCACAAATAGAGCCTTCAATCCGTGCCTTATTTTTCACCTTTCTCTTTAGGTGATTCAGATGGCGCTCGAAGGGGTACATCCACCGATAACCGACAGGACCACCAACACGTGCCTCATAGGAAAGATGAATTGGCAAATGCTCCATAGAGTCAAAAAATCCAGGAGGAAACACCTTCTCGAGCTTACATAGTGTTACCGCAATGTCCCTCTCTTGCTTTTCTAGACGATCGACGATCAACTTAGTACAACAAAGATCTCTGAAGAATATGCTCAGCTCTGTCAATGGGTCCCAAACGACCTGCGGTAAGAATTCCCGAAATGCAATCGGAATTAACCTCTCCATGAATACGTGACAATCGTGGCTCTTCATACCTACTAGTTTGTTCTCCTTGAGGTCGACGCATCTTTTCAAGTTCGACACGTACCCGTCTGGAAACTTTAGACCCTGAATCCACCTACAAAGTCTACCTTTATCCTCTTTATCCAGTGAGAAAACTGACTTAGGTTGCTTTAACTTTCCATTTCCCTCCTCTATCAAATGCAATGCAGGACGTCTACATATGTCTTCTAAGTCCAACCTCGCCTTCGGATTATCTTTCGTCTTCCCCTTTACATCCATTACAGTATTAATTATGTTATCAAACACATTCTTCTCGATATGCATGACATTAAGGTTATGTCTGATCAGATTGGTGCTCCAATATGGCAGATCCCAGAATATACTCCTCTTCGTCCAGTTATGGGTGCGACTAAATCCGTCACACTTGTACCCCTTAGCAGTCTCTTGGATAGCACTTGGTAAATCTTTTACCTCTTCCCATATCGTGCATCCGGGCCACCTTGGCGGTGGATTGGCCTTCTCCACAACTCCCGCATGAAAAGTATTCCGATTCCTCCGGTACGGATGATCCTTACGCAAAAATTGTCGATAACAATTGAAGAAGCACGGTTTGCCTCCGTGTTTCAAACGGAAAGCCTGAGAACGGTCCATGCAATACGGACATGAGAGACGACCATGGGTGCTCCATCCCGATAACATTCCATAGGCCGGAAAGTCGTTGATGGTCCACATAAGTGCTGCCCTCATCTGAAAATTCTGCTTTCTAGAAACATCGTATGTGTTGGCACCGACTTCCCACAGCTGATTCAACTCATCTATCAAAGGCTATAAATACACATCGATGTTCCTCTTCGGATTGTTCGGACCCGGGATAATAACGGTTAGGAACATATACGGAGTCTTCATGCACATCCAAGGCGGTAGATTATACGGAGTGACGATCACAGGCCAACACGAATACTGGGAGCCCAAAAGTCCGAATGGGGTAAAACCGTCAGAGCAGAGCCCCAATCTGACATTACGTGCTTCCTCGGCAAAATATGGATACTCTCGATCAAAGTGCTTCCATGCTTCTCCATCGGATGGATGATCCAATACTCCTTCGATCTGTTTTTGCCTGTTCCAACTCATGTTTTCTGCAGTCTCCTTAACCATAAACAACCGCTGCAACCGCGGCATCAAAGGCAAGTAGTGCATCGAATCGGTAGGCTTCCTTGCACCGACAGACTTTCTTCTAACAGTGGCCTTGTAGCGATCAGCACCACAGAATCTGCACGCATCTTCATCCTTGTCGTCTTTGTAGTACAACATGCACCCGTTGCGACATGCATCGATTTTCTCATATCCCATCCAAAGCGATCTCACCATCCTCTTAGATCGATAGAAGTCTTTAGGCAACTTTGCACCCTCGGGCAAGATCTCTATAATCAAATTGAGCAGTCGATTATAGCATTCTTGCAACATGTTAAAATCGGACTTGATGCTCAATAATCTTGTAACCACCTCCAACGGTGAATGATCCTCACAACCAGGATATAGTGGAGTCCTTGCATTCTCAAGCAACTCCATAAACTTTATAGCATCGGCATTTGGTGCCTCCTCAGCTGCATCATAATTGTCCGGATTGAAACTAGGTCCCGCCGTATCATAATTGTCAGGATTGAAACTAGGCCCCGCCGCATCATAAACCATGTTCACCAACCCGTCGTCATAAGCATCGTGGTCTTGGACATCCATATACGGCTCCACATAGGGCTCCGACTCTGATGCTAGAGATACAAGTTCTCCGTGCGCGGTCCACTGATAGTAATTCGGCGTAAAGCCCTTCGAGTATAAATGATATGTAACTTCCACTTCAGGATGATATTTCCTGTTGCGACATCTCACACACGGACACTTAATTTTGGTACCGTCCATGTATTGAGGGAAAGCGTTTGCGAACTGCAGGAACTGCTGTACACCCTCAATGAATTCATCCCACACACCGCACATGTCATCAGGATGACGGTTGTACATCCACGAACGATGACGCAGATAGTAATTCATATCCATTTCTAGAAACTTCTGCAAAATTGACAGTATGTATCATATAAATCATTACATGCAAAATTAACCGTACTATAAAAATCATAACTGATATAATACATATTTTTATTTATCAAAACTGCAGCTGCCCCCAACCTCATAGTACTATGAACTGCACTATAAGTGTGCAGTCAACACTACAAATAGTGTGTCATACTATAGAACTGCAGCTGCCCCCAACCACACTCCTAGGTCAGTGTCCGTTATGGGAAAAGCAGTCATGGCATTGCACTAAGGCACCTGGTGCTTGAACAATTTTTGTATCAAAAGTTTCCCAAGTACACGGGCTATTGCTCTATGAAATGGGTAACCCCATGCATTGTGGCTGTACTCACTCACATTTACCGGCAGATTACTGCACTCCCTTTAGTAAAAAAACCTAACCCCCCAAACTGGCACACTGATACACACATACACTCTTAAGAATTCTGTAATCAAACCTCACCTGGTACCAACAACACCTATTAAGTACTCTAAATTCTATACTTCATATAAACACTCCATCTATACTCATATAAACACTCCATCTATACTCCCAGATCTGGGATACACCTATATGAATGCTCAACCTTCACACCTATTACTTATTCTCTTCAACACATATATTCACTCAAACACCTGACTAATACACCTCTTTAAATCAGTCACCCACTGCTACTGCTTACCTTCTTCCTCAATATTTGATTACCCCTTATCCCGAGCCACACACTCATGTGTGCACTATAGTATCACTATGAATACCCAATCTTCTCTCAGATGTTGGTGTTATATCTGACACTTGCCCTTATGTCCTTCAAATCATACGAGTTCAAACCCCATCTCAAACACATCCAAATCCTGCCTTGCACTAGTTGCTGACTGGCTCAGTAAGTTGCTGCACAAGGATGCAGTATTTACACTGTATTAGGACCCCCTCACACCTGCCTGCAGAAGCTAACAACCAACTACAATGCACCTAAACCTTAATGCATACTATGTTCAGCTGTGCAGTGCCTCCCCAAGTTGCCTGTTGCACATTGGGCTGATGTGCCTCTAGTCTCCCCCTGCTCACTGCTAGTAAGCAGTGCTCACTGCTGCTGTTACCTCTCTCGTCGACTTAGGCCAGTAGGCCCTAACCCTAACCCAAACCCTAACCCCATGTCAACAAACCTAACCCTAACCCTAACCCTAGGTCCTGATCAGTGTCTGTGTCAGTGTGTGTGTGTGCCGTGTCTGTGTCTGTGTCAGTGTCTGTGTATGTGTCGTGTTTGTGTCAATGTCACATGTGTCCTGTGAGAGAGAGAGAGAGAGAGAGAGTAGGGTTTACCGGAGTAGTCGCGGTGGAGAGCGGGTCGACGGAGCGCGGGGGGGGGGGGGGGAATTTTTTTTCTTTTCGAAATTTCAGCAGATGGGGAAAAATGAAACCGATCCCTAATTAACCAAATTTTAGTGACGTTTAGCGACGTCCAAGAAAAACGTCGCTAATTTAAATTTTAGCGACGACAATGCGTCGCTAAACACGTTGCTAAATATTTTCAATATTAAGGTCGCTATATACGTCGCTAAACGTCGCTAAATTAGACATATTAGCGACGTTTAGCGACCTAAACTCAACTTATAGCGACTTATCTTTTAAAATCTTAATAAAAGTCGCTAAACGTCGCTAAATGTCGCCATTTCGCGACGTCTAGCGACGTTTTAATAAGGAGTCGCTGATTTATATATTATTAGCGACGTTTCTTTTAACGTCGCTAAAATACGTCGCTAAGATCGCTTTTTCTAGTAGTGCGGTGCTGCTCTGGGTACTAACTCAATAGTGAACTCCACGTCTCTATCTGGTGGTAAACTTGGTAACTCCTTCGGGAAAACATCCTCAAATTCTGCAACTATCGACGGGGGTGCCATCTCCATAGTCTTGTAGGCTCCAGCTATCCGTCCTACTCCTTGTTCGACGGTCCCTCGTATGTACTCGAACTCCGGTTGATCCGGCAGTCTAAAAGTGATGCTACCTTTCCGGCAAGCTAGTACGGTATTATACAGGCTTAACCTGTCCATGCCTAGCACAACGTCAAAGTATGGCATGGGTAATACCAAGAATCGCGCTCTCATCTCTCTATCACATACGACTATCGAACACATTCTAATAGTGCTGGTAACCTACACGATACCTCCTCCGGTAAGAATCTTCCAACTCTTAGGTAAGGGAGAGGTAGCTACTCTATGCATTGCTATAAATCTACTAGATATGAATGATAGTTTAGCTCCAGAATCAAACAATGCAGTTGCAGGTAATGATGCAACTAAAATGGTAGCTTTGATAGCTTCCATTTCTGTTTCCTCCTCAGTAGCTGCCAGTGCAAAGGCCTGTCCGTGCCTCTGTCCTCCGATCTGTTGTTGGGCTCGATCAAACTGTGCCTACTGTGGGGCCAAGGGTGGTCCCCTCTGAAATTCTCCAGGTACTGGTAGACGATGTCCTCCTAGCGTGGGTAGTATCCTCGGAACTGGTGCTGATGGCCTCTGTCCGGTCTGTGGTATTATGTCTCTGTGCTGTGGGCAGTCTCGAGCGTGGTGCTGGCTCGCTCCACAAATCATGCATATTCCTAGTCTCTTTCGGCAGTTATTCTGGATATGTCCTACCTTACTACAGTAGTGGCAATTCGGAAGCTCCTTTTTCTGGTACGGTGCTGTCCTCTGTTGTGTCTGCGCTCTGTGACGACAGATCGGTCCTCCTACTCTGGGCTGGGCTCTGGCTGGTATGATTGTGCTGGAACGTCTTGCTCCCTTGCCGATGGCCTCCTGGATCCTCGCCTCTGCAAGTACCTCCTCATATGAAATCCTCGCCTATGTGATGGTATACCTCTGTAGCTCGAAGGTGAGGCCGTAATGGAATCTCTGGACCTTCTCTAGATCATTGGGTATCAGAACGACACCAAATATGCTAAGACAGCTAAACTCTGCATCATATGCGTCAACAGTCATATTCCCTTATTCTAGATGTAGGAACTGGGAGTACAGTGCATTTCTGACTGTGTCCAAAAAATACTTCGTATTGAAGTATTCTAAGAACTGTTCCCAAGTCTGGTTCTTGTCTATACTACGCTCAATAGAATCCTACCAATGATGAGCGTTGCCTTTCAGTTGGGCCCTCACAGCGGTCATCCAAAGGTCTGGATGCAGTTGTGAAGCCTCTAGTAGCATCTCCGTGTTGGTGACCCAATCGAAGATCTCTTTTACGGTCTCATTGCCTGAAAAAGTATCTGGTCCCATCTGTCGGAACCATCTAACAGTGCCACCTGTCTGGGCTGGTGGAGGTGCTGGTACTGGTGTTGTGACAGGTGTCCTCTCTAGTACTTCCATCAAACTCTGTCTTAATGTCTCGTTCTGATACCACTGTGCTTGCATCATAGTCTGGAAGAACTGAAGCATCTGTGGCTGTCCATCTAATTGCGGCATCTGGGGTGGATAAGGTGGAGGTGGTGGTAATGGAACCTCTGGTTGTGCAGTAGGTGTCTCCTCAGATGTCGGCCTCTCGGTCTGCGGCATCGGTGTAGCTCCGGAAGTCTGGCCCTTAAAGTGCTGCGTAGGGATCATCTTGGAAGTCTGTCCCTCGTGCTGTTGGGTAGGATCGACCTGAGAAGTCTCGTGCCAATGTATCAGCGGGGTCTGTAGCGGTGGTTGCCCTCCAGGTAGTCCCTGGGGTACCTCCTCTCTTTGGGTGGTGTTGTCTGGCACCACGACACTGGATGCTCCTCGTCCATTACACAAGTTCATCTTGCTGCAAGAGATATGACTTCATCAAAAAGAGTACGGAATCAAGCAATCAGGATGCAGATATTTAGAAGTAATACGAAGGAAGTTCAAAGACGTAATCAAAGTGGATGAGACCTAGTAATTTCTATCCTATTGCAGGCTCGCTGGGCATGTTACCATACCACAAGCGATAAAGTCGACCTGCATGGGCCACCACTAAGACCATGTCACGCCCCAGTCCCAAAATACACGGGACTTGGCCACGTGGCAATAGCCAGTTGTCACGTCTCCGAGGATATCCCAATTTAATGGATCCAACGAATAGTGCTACGCTGTCCTAAATACTAACATGTCCCATATAAATCAAAATTAGGTAATCTAATATCATCCATAATATAAATAGCAAGAATGTACTAATAATAAATGCTGGAAGATAAATGCCAGTCTCAAAATATCATAGTACAACCAAAAATGTTTGGTGGGAACAAACCCACTACTATGACAAAATAAAAGTACTGAAATGATAGATAAAAGAGTAAAGACTAGGGCATCAACTGACTAGATAATGATGCTCCCAATCCTAGGCAGAAGGCCTACCAACTGATTACGAAAAATCTAACGGTAGCACCTCTAGCTCCTCAGTTGTAGCGTACCTAGTCTTCTGTCCTGGGCCGTACACTGTGGGGTAATATGCCTCGTCCAAATCTGGAAAGGTACCAGGTCCTCAGAGGGACGTAACAAGATACATAAAAATATGCCATATATATAAATACTAAATAAAATAAATACAATAAAGGGTGTGCTAACCATCTAAGTGAATGCAATATGAGGACAACATTGGTATGTATGGGTAGGTATAGGCATAACGTCCATACTGCTCCGAAGAACGCGAAAGCTGTATAGTATATATATAACGTCCATATCGCTCCGAAGAACGTGGAATCTGCATAGAATATAATGTCCATATCGCTCCGAAGAACGTAGAATCTGTATAAAGGGAGTTATTGGATCCGTGGCGTCTCTGGATACTACGAATTCTAATGGGTGTATCCTATACGCCTACTAGTTGTCCTCCCCGCCCAATGTAGATACACCTATCGAATACTCGACGTGCATACCACGTATCTATATGCCAAGTCTCTATAAATAAAATAATCACAAGTTACGTACTAACCGTGATGCATGACACATGCACCGATAACTAGTCGAATACACGAACCCGCATCCCAATATGAATTTGTCACCATGTAACGTATATGAGTGTCAGGTCCCGAAAGATATCAGAGTATCCTCCCAATGGGGTGAGTCTGCAAGTGACTAGGTTAAGTACACTAAATCATCGACGCATCCGTCGACTGCACTCGAGTCAATCTCGGACGCGCACAGCCATATAAAATAAATAATAAGACATCATACAACATGTGCATAATTTAAATTAGACAGTAAATATGGCAATGTATTTTGCCTTGGTCCTGAAGCTGTGAATGCCAATAGCCTGCTCCCGCGGTGTCTCCTAGCTGGTCCAGCGACCCTAAACACATAATATAATATAACAATCTAGCATCAGACACTAAAGTAGTACATACACGACTACGATGTTGCTCTTAGGTACTAACGCAAGATTTCGGCTAGCCAACTATATAGTCGCGTGTGCATGTAGCTAAGATGCACATGTGGCCTATCCTCAGTCACCGTGTATCTCACGATAATAAATTACCACATTATGGGTTACGAAACTTTTTGTGTTTAGTATAATTTATATGTCCTTATTTCCCATGTTTGGGCATACAGGCAGAGGTACAGGTTTTTAGGTGAAATACCAGTCTTTATAATTGAGTTCTATCATTAAGGTAAATGCTGGTTATTAAATAAATGCTAAATCTTATTAACATCAACATTCATCTTTATAGTTTTAACATAAATTCAGGGTTGTGTCCAAGACTACGACACTCGATACGACGATACGACGAATATATATAAACACGATACGAGGAGGGAGAAAAATAGGGCGAGTACCTAGTTGGCTGAACGAGGGTCTCCTCGCTTCCTGGTCGTCCTCCGGTGAGTGGTGGGGCTCTGGCGTCGGCCGGCGAGCAAGGCAGCAGCAGCAGCGACTGTAACAGCAACTGCAGTAGTTGCAACAGTCTAGCAGCGGCGACAGCGGGGCTTGGTCGGCGGGGAACCGCGCTTGGGTGATGGTCAGGTCGTGGGGGAGGTCGAGGTCGGCCTGTCGGTGGGGGTTGGTGGTGCTAGAGGCGGTGATCCGGCTGGGGGCCGTCGGGGTCTGGGTATCGGTTTGGCGCTCGGGTTTGAGGGTGATGGAGATGGGGGATGGCAGTCGGTGGTCCGGCGGGTGGTGCGGTAATCTTGGGGTGGTGGAGTTGATGGTCAGGCGGGTGGCAACGACTGAGGTGGTGGCGGCCTGCGGTGGTGGGTGTCTGGCCGGGGAAAGGAGGGGCTTGGGTTAGGGGTAAGGAAGCAGCTTGGTTATGGAGGTGGTGATGGCGTTTATGTTCTAGGTTTTCCATGTGAAAATAATTGTATATTTATATGGGTGATAGAATTTGTGGGCTGGCCTTGAGGCTTGGGCCAGCCAGGGCTCATTGGGGTAGGGGCTGGTCCACATGAAAGGGTGTACGTGGCTTGGTCAGATCCTGTTTAGGGTGAAATTGCCTCCAATTTAATTTAATTAAAAACAATATGCGCGGCGTTCCTTAATGAATTAAAGACACATGAAACTAAATTCGAGTGGAACACAAGAGTTATGGGCGTAGCTGGCTCAACGTAGGCTAATACCCTAATTTGGGTTATAGGAAATTGGATTGTGGTTGTGCCTCAAATTTAAGTAGGAATGGACAATTAAGGGAAATTAATTTTATTAGCATAATACATAGACATTTGTAACGAATATTGTGCAGCTCAAATGAAGCACAATGTTGAGTATCTAAAAGTTACACAAGGGTCAGATGGGTAGTCTGGCATGTCTAGGAGATGAGTATTTAATTAGTTTGGGGGTACCTACTTGTGTAGCGCTCCAAACATCGAAGCAACGGTAAGGTGTATTAAGTCACATAATTATTATACATTAATCCTAATTGTATCCGAAATAATCCTAGTCTCTCGATTTAATTTAAAATAATCCTAAATTGGTCGAGGGGGTTTACAGTTAGGTCGCATGCAGCCTATCCGACATTCAACTATGAGGCTGTGATCCTTAAGCTTATGCGACCTTCGACTGAAGACAAGTGCTTCTGTAACCTCCGATTTCCAATTTTCAAAATAATTAGATTTTTAATTTATTTTAAAATATCAAGTTTATGAAATATTTTCTCCTTGAAATTTTTATTTTGATTTTTTAACAATGTTTGATTGTAGAAGGTGATTTAAAATCTTTTATAAAAATCATTTTTCCTAAATGTCGATTACTTATAAAATAAATAAATAAATAATAATGATGTAAATATAATATTATAACTTCGAATATTTTTGGCTTGAAATCATAAAATTATTTGTTTAATAAAAATTATTGAAGGACTAGTTGTTCATAATAAATTTCATATCCATTTTTGGAATAGTAAATAAATGAATTTCATATTTTCTAGGGTTTTGAAAAATGGAATTAATTAGTAGCTAAATTAGAATCGGTTAGCCTTGGAAGCCTCTTAAAACATTTTCTTAAATTATATTTTCCAGTTTACCGTCTCCCATTCACACCCTCATTCTTCCCACATGAAAGTCCCCTTTATATTAAATCCTGGCCATTCATCATTGGGCCAATCCTCACCCTTAGCCCACAATTCTCTCTCCCTATTTAAGTCCCTCATCACCAATCCCAAGAAACCCTAATCTCCAATTTATTAGCTAGCCCCCACAATTCCCAAAGCCAACAAACCACCACCACCATTTTGCGTGCTTGTGTCCGTGTGTCCAGCATTACCGTGTCAGCCGTGTTGGCCTCGGGTCTGACCCCGGGTATCCCACCGTATCCATTCATTTTTCTGTGTCCAGTCATTACAATATTACAATTTCGTGTCCGACACCATTTTTCTGTGTCCAGTCATTATAAACAGGTGTGTGCCATATGGATATATTCATGGATCTTGTGGATAAATGACTAGTTGATATGGATATCAGTGTACAGGAATAGGAATTATTTAGTGAATGTGCTAGAGTTAAGTGTTTGTTAGAGATAGTAGATACCGCAAGTAATATGTTAGCAGGTTCTTTCTTTATCTCCTAAATGATTTCTTCTTCCATCTTTCGATTGATTGATTTTCCTAATACTGTAGTTCGTATTCATGATTTTCTTGTTAGGATAAAACTAGTAGTACACCCTAGCAGAGACTGAAATACCATGACAAGGCACATGACCTATATTTTCTTAAATTGCATGGCTGTAGGTAGAGTTTTCTTAACCCATGATCATTGGGGTTTTGACCATTGCAAAGATCTATGACAAGGTTATGACTGACAAAAATAGACAAGATGACTAAATTGTGGATGAGCATTAATTTAAATAAAAAATTTAGGGGATTGTTATAACAGAGTTGATGGATCATTGATTTTGCGAAAATCGAGGTTTGATTGAAACTCGAGGACAAACGTTAACTTAAAGGGAGAATTAAGAAATTCACAGAGCCAAAAATTTGAGAATTTATTAATTTTAAGGAGGTCTTGATATGATTGAATTGATTATTAAAAATTTGAGAAATTTGAGAGATTATCATTTTACCTATTTGATTGCAAGATAGAAATTTTATATATTATGAATGTTGCATTGAAGATTCTGGAAGCATCGCATCGTTGAGTATTTGAGGAAAAAAGAAAATCAGGAGATAAAATCGTAAATGGAATAGTGTCGAATTCAATTCTTGGGATGAGGAGTTAGATTGGAATAAGCATCAATTGAATTTGAGTTAGAGGAGTAAGATGATTGATGGGTGTTTAAAATTTAAATTTTGGGGATACAGATTTTTTTTTTGTTTTATAAATATGCATTGATTGGATTTCAATTGGAGGATTGGATATTAAATCCTTGGGTATTTTAGATGCGAACTTAAAATTTTTGGAGGAGATTATGACAAAGAGGATTTGATTTTTAAACTTGAAGATTTTTCAGGAATATGATGTTGTATAATTTTTGAAAGGTTGTGAAATAACATTATGAAATTACTTCATGATTATGGGTTTAAAATTTAAATTTTGATAGAAATAATATGATGAGTAAAGGCAATTATTGAGGATCTTAAATTTCGAGGACGAAATTTTTCTAAGGTGGGTAGACTTGTAACCTCCGATTTCCAATTTCCGAAATAATTAGATTTTTAATTTATTTTAAAATATCAAGTTTATGAAATATTTTCTCCTTAAAATTTTTATTTTGATTTTTTAACAATGTTTGATTGTAGAAGGTGATTAAAAATCTTTTATAAAAATTATTTTTCCTAAATATCGATTACTTATAAAATAAATAAATAAATAATAATGATGTAAATATAATATTATAACTTCGAATATTTTTGGCTTGAAATCATAAAATTATTTGTTTAATAAAAATTATTGAAGGACTAGTTGTTCATAATAAATTTCATATCCATTTTTGGAATAGTAAATAAATAAATTTCATTTTTTCTAGGGTTTTGAAAAATGGAATTAATTAGTAGCTAAATTAGAATCGGTTAGCCTTGGAAGCCTCTTAAAACATTTTCTTAAATTATATTTTCCAGTTTACCGTCTCCCTTTCACACCCTCATTCTTCCCACATGAAAGGCCCCTTTATATTAAATCCTGGCCATTCATCATTGGGCCAATCCTCACCCTTAGCCCACAACTCTCTCTCCCTATTTAAGTCCCTCATCACCATTCCCAAGAAACCCTAATCTCCAATTTATTAGCTAGCCCCCACAATTCCCAAAGCCAACAAACCACCACCACCATTTTGCGTGCTTGTGTCCGTGTGTCCAGTATTACCGTGTCAGCCGTGTTGGCCTCGGGTCCGACCCCGGGTGTCCCACCGTATCCATTCATTTTTCTGTGTCCAGTCATTACAATATTACAATTTCGTGTCCGACACCATCTGGACACAACCTCCTCCACTGAACACAGCAAACCCGCCGTGTCCAGCCCCGGACACGTCCATCCCTGTACAGTACACCACCCTCGTGTCCAGCCCGGACACGAACCCAGACCCTGACACACACAGAACCCTAACCTAACCTAAATCCCGTCGCCGCCAACGACTGGGACCTCCGCCTCCGCCGAGTCGACGTTCCACCGCCGCGTCGGGCCGATTGATCCAGCCCGCCGAGTTCGACGCCGCCGCCGAGATCTCCTTCCGCTGAGAAGAGCCGCCGTCCTCTCCTTCCGCTGAGTCGAGCCGTCGAAGATCCGCCGTGGATCCCCCTCATCGTCGTCGAGCTCCTTCCGTCGCGTCAAGCTCGGAGTTCCACGCCGCCGCCTGAGGTCCGGAGTCGACGCAGCCGCCGCGTCGTGCAGATCCGCCGCCTCGAGCAGACCGCCGCCGCTCTCGAGAAACGCCGACCACCGCCCTGAGCTCCCCGATCCCGCCCGAGACGAACGCCGACGCCCTGCCGGCCTGATTCCCGACGGACGTCCCCGCACCGGCGACGAAAAACCCTAGGTGAGCCTCCCTTCTCCGTTCTCTTCGTTTCTCAGAATAATGTTTGGGGAATGAGTTAAAGAGGATTAGGTTAGTTAATTAACTAGTTATTAAATGTATATAATTAGTTTAATTGATTCATAATTAGTTTAATTAATTCATAAAATTAGTTTAGTTAATTTAGTATTCAATTATTTATTTTTAATCAGTTAGTAATTATTTATTTATTTGTTTAGTATTTTCATATAATATATATTAATAAAATATATACTAGGTATAATTTCAATTAATGTTTTAGTATCTGTATTGTTATTTTAATGATGGTATGCTACATATATTTTATATAAGCTTTTAGTATACCCTTAATATATAGTATGAACTTAATTTGGTATTAGTATTAGTATATTTAATAATGATGTTGACAATACATATATGTTATAATTCTATTATGAGTATACAGTTATACATATTTTGTATATAAAATTGGTATATATGTATATCTGTATTTTCAGTATATGTTGGTAAGTGTAAATTGGTATATGTTTAACAAAAACATAATTTGGTATATATAAATAAATGTAGCATAATAATATATTTTGGTATAATTATAAATTGGTATAGTATAATATAAATACGTATTGTATCCCTTTTCAATAAACTATGTCTATATAGATATACATTCAAGTATTAATTATTATGCTTATATATATATACAAGTATTATTTATTTTACAGTATATATATATACTGGTATAAATTAAATTCATGTATTAGCATAGTCATTGTACTTTGGAATTTAGTACATATAGTAAAATTCTAACTTGGCTTATTTTTATGACTATACCTTGTATAACGTATTTCCTAGTAGCTATTTGTAATTAAAACATACAGTATTAATATTACTTAAGGTATATATAAATATACTTATCTATTTTTGTACCAAATGTAATTGATGTACAATATGTACACTTCTATGTCTCTAATAGACGACCCTAATAGACTAGTGCCCTGCCTGGCATAGCCCCTGAGTTAGTATTTTGTTTGTGTGTTAGTATAGCATCTGATGCAAATGTGATATTGTGATATGTTTATAGGACTGTGGGTTCACCCAGGGGATACTCTGGAACAGGACATCAATAATTACCAGCTAAGGACCAAAGGCGAGTACATTCTCTGATTAGTTTCTAATTTATGATATCTCCTATGTTCACTGTATCTAGTATAAATATCCATGTTCTTGACACGTTGGTTACACGGATTGGTATACACGGATCTCGTCATGAGATGTTATTGCTTATTCATGGTGTAGCTTGTACAAGACTTGTTTTCTTGTTATCTTGTGCATGTACAGACACTGATTCCCGGGGAGATTTGCTACCTTCCTAGGGAATCCCGTGCCATAGCGTACCATGATTGGATCTACTATACCAGTCGGGGGTGGGGAGTATTTTAGTGTAGATATGTGATCATACCCAACTTTTCATGCATCATAGCTCACCCCACATCTCACGTCGGGTGCGGCCTGACCATCTCCGTGCCTCATAGCTGTTACGTGTGATTAGCCTGACCTCTACATGCATCATAGCTAACCAACGGTTAGCCTGACCTTCGTGAATCATAGCTAATCACATGTAACCAGCCTGATCAAGTTCCCAAGCCGATCACATATTAAAGCTAGTACTCACACACTTAGTCATAGGATTCCTGCTCATTGACATATTGTTCTTTTCCTGCATTTACTTACAGTATTCCAGTATTTCTCTCATTGTACATTTCTCATACCTATACATGCATCTGGTATATTTCCATCTAGAACTGCTACATAGTTGATGTCATTTATATAGAACTGCTATTTAGAGATGTACTTTGCTCCTTCCTGACTGGAAATATTTTTCCAGACTGTGACCTTAGTAGACTGGTTTCCGACACTTGGGGGATTGGATGTTACTGATTGCAGGTATGATTATTGTGTCATTAGACTTGTGTTGTATTCTTTTATTTCTTCATTTCCTATCGTGCTGTAGTTGTGATTGAGTATTTCTAGATTTATTTTATGATATCCACGTCTCCTTATGGAGTTGGATACTAGCGTAAGATTGTTTAGATAGTACTTGACCTAGACAGCGTTCTACCGCCGATGCTGCGGCGTAGGCTGGACGTACCCACGCTCTTGTGCCCCTAAACCGGGTGCGGGTCGTGACACGTTTTTAGTGGTGGCCCATGCAGGTCAGACTTCGCGAGTTATGCGATGTCGTAGTAGTGTGGCATCCTTGTTATACTACTGCGTGCCTGCTATAGAATATAGGACATGGGATACTAGGATGAGAGCGGATACTCAATCACAAATTCTTGAGAGATTCCTGGGATGACCCTTGAGAATCTTATTATAATTCCTAATTTAAATCTTTTTCTTGTTTCCGTCCGCTCTCGCTTGTTGTTACTGAACTTGATTCTTGTTGAGCAGTTATTAAATTAAATTCTTGGTATCATTGTTGAGTTTGATTCTTGTTGACCAGTTGTTAACTTTAATTCCTGGTATCGTTGTTGAGTTGATTTCAAATTGAGATGAATTTTACGGACTAAAATTTACGGTATCATCTGATGACATATATTGATGAGGACAGTGAGAAAGGTAAAAACGTCTACTTTGGTTATGGAACCTAGAGTTTATCGCAGCCATATTAGCTGTCGTGACGAGAACGTAGGAACCTAACTTGGATGTACATACTTTAGTTATGAGATTTAGAGTTTCTCGCAGCCATACCGGTTGGCGTGGCGAGGATTCTAGATGACGTAATTATAGAGTTGCATACCTTAGTTACGGAACCTGTCGTTTATCGTATCTATGCTTACTGGCGTGGCGAGGATTCTGTGTGTCAGGATTTCTGGCAGACGTGTATGATTATCAGGTTGTGTCTTAAATTGGTTCATAAAATATCATCTCAAGACTTATCTATTTCTGTATTTTTCCAGGACTTTGTTCCATCGCTTCTTTCTTTACTAGCAGTAAAGATACCTTCTGTCCTCAATTCAGTCTCTGAGCTCCTATTCCTTGAGGATTCCTTGTTAAGTATGATAATTAGTGACTTATAATTTTGTTTGTGTCTTGTATTAGTATTGACTGTGTTGCTAGTGAGTTGTAAGTATTTCTTAGTTGGACGTGTGAGCAGTAGGCTTTAATCTAGAGTTAGCCCTTAGCATAGTACCTTGTACCAATGATTCTAGGAGTAGTGTCATTAGAGACTGAGTAGAAAGAGAGTATAGAGTATCATTGATAGTTCAAGAGTTAGTATCAGAGCCAACATACCCGTCCTGGATAATCATGATTATGCAATTGGATGATCTACGTGAACAATTATGTATCCAGTAATAGTATTAAGGATTAATGGAGCATAACGTTCAATTTGGTGATTGATATCGGGTGTGTTAAAGGTAAATAAATTTATATACATGAGGAGTTATAATGAGGTGTCATGAGTCGAGAAATATCAAAATTTGTAATGAAAGTGGTGAAGCGTATCACGGATTAGTTTAACAGGCTATAAAAGGTTGAAGGGAAATACATATACATCAATTGAGATGAGAACCATATACTTGCCCATGAGAGTAAAGAAACATGAGTGTTATAGTAGATACATGTAATCATGAGTTATAACGAGCTTGATGAATGATGCATTAATGAAACTAGTGATATAATACCAAGAGTGCTAATGATTCTATATTGAGGATTAGTCGAGAATAATGTTAATAACAGTAAGCACTCTGTGTGATGATAATTAAATGATATACCAGTTGACATAAATTAAAAATCATGAAAGGAATTACAGGTGATGATAACTTTGATCAATGGAGAAAATGGTGCAAGTGATTTAGGCAGTACAATTTTAGTACACAATTATAGACACTAGATGCATTGAGTGGACCTTGAGTATCAGAGACCGTGAGCACTGATATGTACACTTGTGGAGTTATAAATTAAAAGGTGAAAATAAAATTTTATTTTAGAATAATTGAGGAGCTGAGATTACGTCATTAAACTTTTAAGGATTTCAAATGTTAATTCAATAAACATGGTTAAGGCTATAAGGATTTTTGGAGTAATTAAATTTTATTTCGATGTGGATTATCTGATTTTGAGGAGGTATATGCATTTTATTTTAAAGTTGTTCGAGAAGTTAAACCTTGACGATTAATTGAGGATTAATTTTATGGTAGACGGGAGATATGAATATTAATATATGAGTAGATGATATACATGTGTAAGGATCTGGTGATTGAGCATGATCGAGATGGCACCGCAGACTGACTTGGGTGTCCCTCTAAAGTTGTATTGGTAAGAGCAGTACTTAGTATGGTGTTGCACTTGACGTGTATTGAGTGATAAGAACGACTAGTATGAACAATTATAGTAGGAACGAGAACTGACAGAGGGTATGGTACTAAAGAGATAGAGGCAACTTGGATGCATTATTGAACCATGACAATATTAGAGGTTCTTGGTATCAGATTTGGTATAAATAAACAGGTGTGTGCCATATGGATATATTCATGGATCTTGTGGATAAATGACTAGTTGATATGGATATCAGTGTACAGGAATAGGAATTATTTAGTGAATGTGCTAGAGTTAAATGTTTGTTAGAGATAGTAGATACCGCAAGTAATATGTTAGCAGGTTCTTTCTTTATCTCCTAAATGATTTCTTCCTCCATCTTTCGATTGATTGATTTTCCTAATACTGTAGTTCGTATTCATGATTTTCTTGTTAGGATAAAACTAGTAGTACACCCTAGCAGAGACTGAAATACCAAGACAAGGCACATGACCTATATTTTCTTAAATTGTATGGCTGTAGGTAGAGTTTTCTTAACCCATGATCATTGGGGTTTTGACCATAGCAAAGATCTATGACAAGGTTATGACTGACAAAAATAGACAAGATGACTAAATTGTGGATGAGCATTAATTTAAATAAAAAATTTAGGGGATTGTTATAACAGAGTTGATGGATCATTGATTTTGCGAAAATCGAGGTTTGATTGAAACTCGAGGACAAACGTTAACTTAAAGGGAGAATTAAGAAATTCACAGAGCCAAAAATTTGAGGATTTATTAATTTTAAGGAGGTCTTGATATGATTGAATTGATTATTAAAAATTTAAGAAATTTGAGAGATTATCATTTTACCTATTTGATTGCAAGATAGAAATTTTATATATTATGAATGTTGCATTGAAGATTCTGGAAGCATCGCATCGTTGAGTATTTGAGGAAAAAAGAAAATCAGGAGATAAAATCGTAAATGGAATAGTGTCGAATTCAATTCTTGGGATGAGGAGTTAGATTGGAATAAGCATCAATTGAATTTGAGTTAGAGGAGTAAGATGATTGATGGGTGTTTAAAATTTAAATTTTGGGGATACAGATTTTTTTTTTGTTTTATAAATATGCATTGATTGGATTTCAATTGGAGGATTGGATATTAAATCCTTAGGTATTTTAGATGCGAACTTAAAATTTTTGGAGGAGATTATGACAAAGAGGATTTGATTTTTAAACTTGAAGATTTTTCAGGAATATGATGTTGTATAATTTTTGAAAGGTTGTGAAATAACATTATGAAATTACTTCATGATTATGGGTTTAAAATTTAAATTTTGATAGAAATAATATGATGAGTAAAGGCAATTATTGAGGATCTTAAATTTCGAGGACGAAATTTTTCTAAGGTGGGTAGACTTGTAACCTCCGATTTCCAATTTCCGAAATAATTAGATTTTTAATTTATTTTAAAATATCAAGTTTATGAAATATTTTCTCCTTGAAATTTTTATTTTGATTTTTTAACAATGTTTGATTGTAGAAGGTGATTAAAAATCTTTTATAAAAATCATTTTTCCTAAATATCGATTACTTATAAAATAAATAAATAAATAATAATGATGTAAATATAATATTATAACTTCGAATATTTTTGGCTTGAAATCATAAAATTATTTGTTTAATAAAAATTATTGAAGGACTAGTTGTTCATAATAAATTTCATATCCATTTTTGGAATAGTAAATAAATGAATTTCATTTTTTCTAGGGTTTTGAAAAATGGAATTAATTAGTAGCTAAATTAGAATCGGTTAGCCTTGGAAGCCTCTTAAAACATTTTCTTAAATTATATTTTCCAGTTTACCGTCTCCCTTTCACACCCTCATTCTTCCCACATGAAAGGCCCCTTTATATTAAATCCTGGCCATTCATCATTGGGCCAATCCTCACCCTTAGCCCACAACTCTCTCTCCCTATTTAAGTCCCTCATCACCATTCCCAAGAAACCCTAATCTCCAATTTATTAGCTAGCCCCCACAATTCCCAAAGCCAACAAACCACCACCACCATTTTGCGTGCTTGTGTCCGTGTGTCCAGCATTACCGTGTCAGCCGTGTTGGCCTCGGGTCCGACCCCGGGTGTCCCACCGTATCCATTCATTTTTCTGTGTCCAGTCATTACAATATTACAATTTCGTGTCCGACACCATCTGGATACAACCTCCTCCACTGAACACAGCAAACCCGCCGTGTCCAGCCCCGGACACGTCCATCCCTGTACAGTACACCACCCTCGTGTCCAGCCCGGACACGAACCCAGACCCTGACACACACAGAACCCTAACCTAACCTAAATCCCGTCGCCGCCAACGACTGGGACCTCCGCCTCCGCCGAGTCGACGTTCCACCGCCGCGTCGGGCCGATTGATCCAGCCCGCCGAGTTCGACGCCGCCGCCGAGATCTCCTTCCGCTGAGAAGAGCCGCCGTCCTCTCCTTCCGCTGAGTCGAGCCGTCGAAGATCCGCCGCGGATCCCCCTCATCGTCGTCGAGCTCCTTCCGTCGCGTCAAGCTCGGAGTTCCACGCCGCCGCCTGAGGTCCGGAGTCGACGCAGCCGCCGCGTCGTGCAGATCCGCCGCCTCGAGCAGACCGCCGCCGCTCTCGAGAAACGCCGACCACCGCCCTGAGCTCCCCGATCCCGCCCGAGACGAACGCCGACGCCCTGCCGGCCTGATTCCCGGCGGACGTCCCCGCACCGGCGACGAAAAACCCTAGGTGAGCCTCCCTTCTCCGTTCTCTTCGTTTCTCAGAATAATGTTTGGGGAATGAGTTAAAGAGGATTAGGTTAGTTAATTAACTAGTTATTAAATGTATATAATTAGTTTAATTGATTCATAATTAGTTTAATTAATGCATAAAATTAGTTTAGTTAATTTAGTATTCAATTATTTATTTTTAATCAGTTAGTAATTATTTATTTATTTGTTTAGTATTTTCATATAATATATATTAATAAAATATATACTAGGTATAATTTCAATTAATGTTTTAGTATCTGTATTGTTATTTTAATGATGGTATGCTACATATATTTTATATAAGCTTTTAGTATACCCTTAATATATAGTATGAACTTAATTTGGTATTAGTATTAGTATATTTAATAATGATGTTGACAATACATATATGTTATAATTCTATTATGAGTATACAGTTATACATATTTTGTATATAAAATTGGTATATATGTATATCTGTATTTTCAGTATATGTTGGTAAGTGTAAATTGGTATATGTTTAACAAAAACATAATTTGGTATATATAAATAAATGTAGCATAATAATATATTTTGGTATAATTATAAATTGGTATAGTATAATATAAATACGTATTGTATCCCTTTTCAATAAACTATGTCTATATAGATATACATTCAAGTATTAATTATTATGCTTATATATATATACAAGTATTATTTATTTTAAAGTATATATATATACTGGTATAAATTAAATTCATGTATTAGCATAGTCATTGTACTTTGGAATTTAGTACATATAGTAAAATTCTAACTTGGCTTATTTTTATGACTATACCTTGTATAACGTATTTCCTAGTAGCTATTTGTAATTAAAACATACAGTATTAATATTACTTAAGGTATATATAAATATACTTATCTATTTTTGTACCAAATGTAATTGATGTATATGTTAGTACAATATGTACACTTCTATGTCTCTAATAGACGACCCTAATAGACTAGTGCCCTGCCTGGCATAGCCCCTGAGTTAGTATTTTGTTTGTGTGTTAGTATAGCATCTGATGCAAATGTGATATTGTGATATGTTTATAGGACTGTGGGTTCACCCAGGGGATACTCTGGAACAGGACATCAATAATTACCAGCTAAGGACCAAAGGCGAGTACATTCTCTGATTAGTTTCTAATTTATGATATCTCCTATGTTCACTGTATCTAGTGTAAATATCCATGTTCTTGACACGTTGGTTACACGGATTGGTATACACGGATCTCGTCATGAGATGTTATTCCTTATTCCTGGTGTAGCTTGTACAAGACTTGTTTTCTTGTTATCTTGTGCATGTACAGACACTGATTCCCGGGGAGATTTGCTACCTTCCTAGGGAATCCCGTGCCATAGCGTACCATGATTGGATCTACTATACCAGTCGGGGGTGGGGAGTATTTTAGTGTAGATATATGATCATACCCAACTTTTCATGCATCATAGCTCACCCCACATCTCACGTCGGGTGCGGCCTGACCATCTCCGTGCCTCATAGCTGTTACGTGTGATTAGCCTGACCTCTACATGCATCATAGCTAACCAACGGTTAGCCTGACCTTCGTGAATCATAGCTAATCACATATAACCAGCCTGATCAAGTTCCCAAGCCGATCACATATTAAAGCTAGTACTCACACACTTAGTCATAGGATTCCTGCTCATTGATATATTGTTCTTTTCCTGCATTTACTTACAGTATTCCAGTATTTCTCTCTTTGTACATTTCTCATACCTATACATGCATCTGGTATATTTCCATCTAGAACTGCTACATAGTTGATGTCATTTATATAGAACTGCTATTTAGAGATGTACTTTGCTCCTTCCTGACTGGAAATATTTTTCCAGACTGTGACCTTAGTAGACTGGTTTCCGACACTTGGGGGATTGGATGTTACTGATTGCAGGTATGATTATTGTGTCATTAGACTTGTGTTGTATTCTTTTATTTCTTCATTTCCTATCGTGCTGTAGTTGTGATTGAGTATTTCTAGATTTATTTTATGATATCCACGTCTCCTTATGGAGTTGGATACTAGCGTGAGATTGTTTAGATAGTACTTGACCTAGACAGCGTTCTACCGCCGATGCTGCGGCGTAGGATGGACGTACCCACGCTCTCGTGCCCCTAAACCGGGTGCGGGTCGTGACAGCTTCTAAGGACTATGAATAGGGAACAATAAACTCTCTATGTGGTAGACATCAATCCTTTGTCTATACGGCCAGGACAGTGACTTCGAAAGCATGTATGTGGCAAAAATCCTGAACCCTGCTCGCCAACCGGTATGCTTATATCCCTCAGCGATACCCTACACATCACTTTGTATGCGTATTTCCCTCAGCAACCCCTTACGCATCAGCCTATGTATATAAGTCCTTCAGTAGGCTCCCTGCACGTACTCTCCTACCATCTTCTTCCTATGCGCATTAAGACTTGTGCGCAGAGCTCCTCTATATGCCGTATGTGCTGGCACTTAAATGGCTACATGTACACGTCATGTACAACTTTCAGTTGTTTCGTGGAAGATCATGCACGCATATCTCTCCACCGTGTAGAAGGCCCCTTCAACAACAGTAACCCGCCACATGTTTTCAAAATCTGTGTGGTTATAGATATGGAGGATTCAGTTGCGACCACATGTCAACTTTATTACAGCCCGCCTCCCTGCGCATAAGTAGTATGCACGCATATCCCAGCTTTGGGTTCATTCTTTAGGCGTGGCCCTTGGCGGCACCATGCGTATGCAGCCATCCAAATGTTATAAATAGATGGTTTCAACACCATCTCGAAAAACTTGGGGAGAACTTCCACCAAAGAAAGAGAGAGAGTCCCTTTGCTGCCCAAAACTGCTAGCAGAGCAGAGCAAACAAATATTCTACCCCCACTCTCGCGTTTGGATCATTAATGTAGAATAAGCATCGATAATAGGCCTGAATTATATTCTAGTGTTGAATATGAGGAAAGAGGGGGATTCATCCACACACACACGTAAAAGAATAAGGAAGCAGAGCCAGCCACCTCTACAAAATAAGGAGAAAGAGAAAAAGACAGAGCACCGCCGCCTCGTCAACCTCCTTGGTCCCATATCGTCAACGGAGTAAAGGAGACGCTGCAGTGCTCGATCTCTACCGTCATACTTGTCCAGATCTTTTGTACTTAGATTCTCTTGTATATGGTATCTCTTGTACTCTTTGTCAATTTAAAATAAATAAAAATTGTACACCTTCATACAAAATACTTTGTTTTTGCGACGTCGACAATCCACAAATAACAATCATATCATAAAAGGATAGTCTAGTCACAATAATAATAAAATTAAACTGTCCATCACAAGGTAGTAAAAAAGTAATATCGTGGGGAATAATCCGTCATCAAAATAATAAGAAGAGAAAAACCCAAGTACAAATATCCAGTAGTCACTAAACCATGTCCATATGTCTAAGAATGACTAAGCATAACAAATAAAGAAAATTGCTACGAGCTCATGAGAATTCCTCTGGAACAACCTCGTCCTCTGATGCAGGTATGGCTCCAATATCAGCTCCTGACCGGTAAACTTCGGGATAACTCTACTCATCTATACCTGGGGACATAATCCGGATCCAGGTCATCAGGGAACATAGCAAGGTACAAAATAACTCAAGCTAATATAAAAGTAAATAATAATCAGTATGCTCAGGGGTATCTAACATAACCAACTAAGTGAATGCATCTGAGAACAACCTCGTCCGCTAAACCACCAATGATGGTAGGTCTCAATAGACATGACCATAACTAAGGAAAGTGGAGGGAGTATATAAGCTCCATTATAGGTACCCGCAGTACTAAGAATGACCGAAGCACATGCAACGGTAGTAAGACATAAGTGATAGCCCAATGATACGGGTATGTTCTCTCCAATCCCCATGTATCTTACGTCTCATGTCCAAAACAAGATAATATCTAACTATGTCTCTAGTCAAGGTATATATATAAACATGACCACTATCACGTATCTCGGGTCCTATCCTACATAGAAGCCAAAACCTCAAATGTCTCAAGTAAGATTTTTGTACATGAAGTCATATACATTGTCATAGGTATTTCGTGCAAGAGTTAGCACAAATAAGGGAATACGATAATAATGCAATCTAACAATATCCGATTTCGTATACGGAAGTTGGCACCCGAATACAACTCGGACGCTAAGTATTGCAACGGTCCTAGGGTCTCAAAAAAGTACGTACAAATAAATATAATATACAATCAAAATCTAGTAAGGCATAATTCACATAATACCGGAACAAAGGCAAGGTACACTTGCCTGCTGTATGTTGTTGCGGTATTGTCTGACTGGTGTCCTTAACCAGAGGTGAAATAGATCCAAGTTTCCCTATATAACTGTTCTAATCAATACTTACATACCCTAATCTAATTAATATAAAAGGGTAAGATTGTCGTACCATATAACTAGTATTGTGACGTTCGTGCCAACAATCAAGCAGTCGCATAGCATAGGATAACGTGTCGATAATACATACCATGATACTATCTATTATTTTATGAGGGTCTCGTACATCATGTTATCATACGTATATTTAGGTAATTATATGAGTTTTGATAAACGTGTTCCTACATGTACGTAGATATAATACGATGTCCCAAGACTCACAATAACGTTAAAATATACTTCAAACATACATGTAGCAAAAAAAACACATATGTCAACTTAAATAATACTGAATTAAATTTTGGAATTATTATTTATTTAGTAAAAATGCTGAAGCAGTAGCAGTTATATGCACACAATTTTGTTGCGCGTCGACTAGGTGTTCTTGCAACTTGACAACTAGTTTGTGTATGCAAGGTTGCCAACTTTTATAGAAAATTATTTAATATAAAAATATATTAATTAATATTCTTGAAATTATAATTTAATTCTGAAAAATCATATTTTCATAATAAAATAGCAACATCTATCAAAACTAGGTTATTATGATTACGACAATGCTATGTATTGGTTTCGTGCCATCAATGAGTAGTTTTGCATATAAAATTAAGATTTCTCATGCATGAAGGTTTAATCATTTGTCATCTAACATGTTTATGGGTTCATACAAGGTTTCTCACATGGAAAAAATAAATATAAAATAAAAGTTATGAAACTTACGTGATCGTGCTTATGACGGAGGCTTTTCTTGCGACATGGACATTTTGGAGCGCCAAACGGACTCCAAACTCTACGAAAGTTAAGAAAGCTCTTGGGAGCTTTATGTAAGATATGAATCTAGGGTTTTGAGGGGGTTTTGGGGATGCTTTGGTGCATGAACTGCTACTGCAACCAGTAGCTAGTATTCGGCCCTAGGGGGTGGCTGAATACTTCTAGGGTGTTGGTCGGCCCTTGGGGCTTGTGTGGAAGATTGGAGATGATTGGTAACAGAAGTAGAGAGGTGGACTAAGTCTATTAGGTTTTTGAGGAAGGTGGAGGAGTCAACCAAGAAAGGAAGAAGTTAGGGTTAGGGTTTGTGAAGGGGAGTTGTTATATATATAGTAGTTGGTTTTTGGGCCCTCTTTGGTTGAGTTTGTAATAGGCTTAACCTTTGGTTCAGAACTAAGAGTTTTGGTTTAGCCCTTAGTAAGGCTTTGGGTGCACTTGGGTCTAGTTATTTGGGTCTTGGTTGAGTTTGAGTGCAAGTGCATGAGAATGTTCTATAACGGTACTTCAAATAGGTTATTTGTTGTGTTATTGCTTTATTGTGCATGTGAAAGGGTCTAAGTGTGCAATAGTTTCCAAACGAATTTGAATTCGAATGAGCCATAAATTTCAACATATTTTTGACGCTGAAATCTATAGAAAACCATGTATGAAAGTCGAGTTTGTATCGGTTGACTTTTTTGGTCAATAGATTGCCTCGATTTGCGTGCCATGAGTCTCAAATTGGTAAAATTTAGTTTCTTTGGACAAAATTTAGGAATTAACCTAAAAATTAGAATAATAAGATTAAAATAGGATTTTAGAGTAATTATTTTAGAATTAAATAAATTAAAATAAATTATCTTTTGATATGGTAAATTTGTAATACATAGGCTATTTGGATTGTGACTTGGACTCTGATTCATACCAGCTAAGGACCATAGACGAGGACATTCTATGATAATTTCCATTAATTGATAATTTCTATAATTCAAGTATTTAGAAATATTACATCTGATTCTTGACACTGTGCTACACAAACTAGTATATAGATTGGATCTGCAGCAATGAGAGATGTTATATTGGTTATCGTATTGACATTGTACATGATATTGATATTAGACATTGTACATGATATATTAAAAATTGATCGTATATCGTGACGTATCATGGTTGGATCCACAGTACTAGTTGGGGGCGGAGAAATTGCTAGTGAGAGATGTGATCAAATCCTTATCGTACAAGTGTAGATATTGTTAGTGTTAATCATATACCTCATGTATGATTAGCCAGGTCATGTAGTTATCTACAAATTTCCAAGCCGATCATATTTTGAAACTACTATTTCAAACACTTAGAATAAGTTCAGTTCTTTAATTCAGTTCATATACTACATCACCCGTATATGATATTGTAGCTCTTTCTCTTTATTTCATATATGTACTGACTGTACCATATTGCCTATATTGCCTGTTCTCTTTATTTTGCTATTACATTTATTTATTGTCTTCTCTCAGTATATAGCATCATCTATTTATTTTTTTATAGTCCTTATCAATTAATTGGAACTGTTATTGGGTTGTACTTCGCTCTATCCTGACTGGAAATATTTTTCCATACTGCGACTTAGAGGACTGGTGTCCGACATATTATGGACTACAGGGAGAGTAGATGTAGCCTTGGATCTTGTTGTTCAGTTGTGATTCCGGGAGGTCTAGGCAGGATTACTAGTTATTCAGTTAGTTTCTTTTAGCAGTTTATTGGTACCGAATTTGTTTCCGACATACTTTGAGACTTGGATGTTATTGTTTGAGTTAGATTATTTTTGTTTAGACTTGTGTTACATTTTATTTATGTTCCTCGATATTTTATCGTGCTTTAATTCTGTGATTGAGTATTTCCATATTATATTGTAATATTTGTGTCTCCTTTTGGAGTTTGATACTCGTGTGAGATTGAATAGATAGTATTGTGACCTATACAACATTCTACCGCCGATGCTGTGGCGTAGGCTGGACGTACCCACGTACTCGTGCCCCAAATTTTGGGTGCTGGTCATGACAAAGTGTAAAAAATATATATATTTGAATAGGTAATGAGCGTTGGGTAGTGTATATGTCTCATAGGAATTAGTTTGAGAGCCCGAGTAGGGTATTTGGGCTTGGTTGGGTTCAACTAGCCAAATAAAGTTTGTTTTGCAATGTCAATATTTTATGATGTTTGCCAATATTTCTAGAGCATGGGGAGATGAAACTAATGCAGCACTTATGTACCAAGTGTACTAGGTACAGTCAAGGTCCATAATATGAATTTGGTTGGTTGAAAAAAGTTTGTGTATTGCTCAAAATATCCAAGCCATGGCAAAGTGTCATATATTTATAAATGGATTCTAAAAATTAATTCTTTAAATCTATCTAATTAAAGAAAATAATAAAAATAATTGTAGATTACCAAATTATCCCTATTCTAAAATGAGGTGGCTTATACGAACTGACCGTGCATGGGCTTGTTTTTTCTCGAATGGTAACCGGGGCACCGGGACCGTTCGACCTAGGAGGAAATAGAAGGTGCTTACACATCATGACATAGCGAGACGTACAACTGAGGAGTTGTAACCTTTGGATGGATGGCACATTGCTTACCTCGACTCATGTTGCGATACAAGGTACTTACGGGACCTACAGTTGAGGCATTGCAACCAAATTATACTGAAAGAACGGTCCACATGTGTTATGTAATAGTAAAATATGGCTCGTCCATGGACCTTCATATAGATATGTTGTACACTAACGAATGTCTGATGCAGGAGCGAGAAAAGTTTTTGTCTTGCATCAGTGCAATAGTGTGCGCATCGATTATGGAAGTATATCACGAATAAGTGACACGATACAAGTATAACATGCTTAGTTTTTTACGCGATCGTGCATAACATGCTTAGTTACCTATGCGTTCGAGTTTAACATACTTACATGATTATACTACTTTACATTCGTACATGCTTTTCTACTTTCGATATATGCCATGATTATGAACTAAAATTTATCTAGTTCTAAATAGAAAGATTACCATATAAAATAGTATGCTTTACATATTTACTTTATGAAAGTTTAGGTGAGTGGGTTAACCTGCTCACTAGTACAAGATGCGTACTGATCCTATGGAATAGGGGAGGCCAAATAGTAATAAAATCCTCCAATTTGTTTCAATATTCTCTGATTTATGCTATTACTAGCTTTTGATTATATTCTAGTTCTTTGCATATACTTTATTGTGACCCTAGGACCGTTATGATACTTAGCGTCCAAGTTGAATTTGAGTATCGAATTTTGTACGCAGAATCATGTCTCATTAGATTGTATTGTTATTGTATACCTTGTTTGTGCTAATTTTTGCACGATATACCTTCGGACACTGGGCACGACTTTCATGTACATAATCCTTACTTTAGATATTCGAGGGTTTTGGCTTCTGTGTTAGGATATGACTCATGATATGAGATAGTTGACTTTATTGAATCTTCCTTGTTAACTCGAGACGTAGTTAGTATTTGTCTTACGTGTTATGGACATAACGTGAGATATATGGGGATTGGGGAGAATATACCAGTACCATTAGGCTACAACTTATGTCTTGTTACCATTACCTGCGCTTTGGTCATTTATAGTGCTACTGTGGGCACCTGTAATGGGGCATGTACACTCCCTCCACATGCCTTAGTTACGGTCATGTCTATTGAGACCACCGTCATTGGTGGTTTAGCGGACGAGGGTGTTCTCAGATGCATTCACATAGCTGATTATGTTAGTTACCCTTGAGCACTTGGTATATTATTACTATTACTTTGGCATATTATTTCTTGTACCTTGTTACGTTCCTCTGAGGACCTGGCCCCATGCCAGTTTTGTAGCATAGTTGGTTGTGGAGATTTTTGGAGCTGTTGATGTGTATCGTCTCGTTATGCTGGTATTGGAATTAGGTATTGTTATTATTTCTACCCCAGTTATGTTTATCATTTCTTAATACTATTTTTGTTGTTATTGCCTAGTTTTATAGACTCTTTTATTTATTCGAGTCTATTCGGACAAATATTGAATGGGGTGCATATGAGGATATATGTTGTACATTCTTGTATTTTGTTTTATTGTGGATTGAGAATTAGAAGTTTAATATATTATTTAGATAATACAGCTTAAGTGCACTCTAACGGGTCTATTAAATTAGATTTTTCCATTCGAGTTGTGCTGATGGCCATTGCCACGTTGCTAGTCCCTCGGTATTTTGGGATAGGGGCATGACAATGGAATAGTAGATTAGTCATATTAATTAGGATTCAATCATGAAACTAATGAACATAGACTTAATTCCCAGATATGCAATAGATTCAAATTATAAGTATAAAATATGTGTAGAAGCAAAATTAATCCATACTTCCTTTTAAAATTCGGTTGAAAGAAATACAAAAATATTGGATTTAATCTATACAAATATATGTTATCTAAAATACATACAAACTAAAAATAGGAAGAAGTACTTTATCACTTTCATCGATGACAGTACTTGATATTTCTCTATTTTATAAAAATCAAAAGATGAGACAATATATATGTTCAAGCAATACAAAAATAAAGTAGAAAACCAACTTAATCAAAATATTAAAGTTCTTAAGAGTGATAGAGGTGGTGAATATGAAGCACCCTTTACGGGGTTCTGTGTAAAACATAAAATTATCCATCAAACCACTGCATAATATTTATCATAATCTAATAGTATTGCTGAACAAAAAACTTGAACAATTAAAGAAATGATGAATTCTTTATTATTAAGTTCAGGCTACTAGATAACTTGTGGGAAGAAGCTGTACTTATACCAACTACCTTTTAAATAAGATGCCCCATAAAAAAATGATAAGACCCTATATGAATTAGGGAAAGAAAAAAAAACCTTCCTATAAATACCTCAAAATGTGGATGTGCCTTGCAAAAGTGGCAATACCTTTGCCTAAAACGGTTAACATAGGTCCTAAGACCTTCGATGGTATATTTATAAGATATGCTAAAAATAGTTCTCCTTATCGGTTTCTTGTACATAAGTCAGACATTCCAGAGATACATAATATTGAATCTAGGAATGCCTCATTCTTTGAGAGTATATTTGTAGATAAATAAAAAATAAATACTAAAAAGAAATCATAATGATCTAAAGGATGCATATATTGAATTTTCTAATAAAAAAGATGATCCTAGATGCAGTAAGAGGTCTAGAACATAAAAGTCATTTGGACCTGAATTTATAGTCTTTATGTTAGAAAATGAGCCTCAAACTTTCAAAGAAGCAATGTCTACACTAGAGGCACCACTTAGGAAAGAAGCTATAAATAGTGAAATAGAGTCCATTATGCATGACCATACATGGGAAATAATGTATCTTCCTCCAGGATGTAAGCCATTAGGCTACAAATGGATATTCAAGATAAGATAAAAGCTGATGGAACTATTAACAAATATAAAGCAAGGCTGGTAGTCAAAGGATATAATAAAAAATAAAGAACTGATTATTTTGACACATATTCACCAGTAACTAGGATAATATCAATTCAGATGTTAACTGCAATTGCAGCATTGCATAATCTTGAAATCCATCAAATGGATGTAAAGACTACCTTTCTAAATGGTGACTTAGAAGGAAAAAAATTTACATGAATCAACCAGAAGGATTTATAGTAGCAGGTAAAGAAAAAATGTGTGAAAATTAGTTAAGTTTCTATATGGATTTAAAGAAGCATCAAAATAGAGGTACCAAAAGTTTGACAATATAATAATTGTGAAAAATGTGTGTATTCTAAAAACACACAAAGTTGATATGTCATTATATGCCTATATGTAGATATGCTAATAATAGGAATAAAAAACTTCGATATGAAAGAACTGGGATTTGTTGATGTTATTTATGGGCTGACATTATCTCAATCTCATTACACTGAGAAGATTTTAGAAAAATATAACCAAAACGATAATAACATTGCAAAGACTCCAGTAGATTTAAATCTTTATATAATAAAGAATATCGATAAAAGTGTAACACAAGTAGAATATTCTCATATAATTAGGAGCCTAATGTATGTCACGAATTATATACGACCAAACATAGCTCAATCAATTAATAAAGTTAGTATATATACGAGTAATCCAGAAGAAAATTACCGAAAGGCTATCATTAGAGTACTCAACTATCTAAGATATACCAAAGATTATGGACTGCATTATACTAAATACCCAGCTGTACTCAAAGGATACAATGATACAAACTGGATATCTGATACTAAAGACTCAAAAATCTACAAGTGGATATGTCTTTACACTTGGAGGTGAAGCAATATCGTGAAAGTCCTCAAAAAGATGTGCATATTCAGATCAATTATGGAATATGAATTCATAGATCTAGATAAAGTAAGTGAAGAAGCATAGTGGATTCAAAACTTGTCACGACCCGCACCCAGGTGATCAATGCATGAGTATGTGGTACATCCAGCCTACGCCACACCATCGATGGTGGAACGTTCTCTAGGTCAATAATAACTAAACTATCAAACTAAACTACCAATCTCACATAATAACATAAACTAACCTGTCAATGATATCTCAACTCCATAAGGAGGGCAAAATGATAATATAATATAATGACAATACTCAATCCCAAAAAATCTATAAGGAAGATAAATGGTACGATAAGATAATAAGAGAAAAAACCAAGTCTCAAATATCTAACAAGACAACACCGTAAGTCAAAAATCATATAATATCCCAAGCCTAAAGTAAATATTGGAAACAGATCTGGTACCAAAAATACTAAATAAAGAAGCTGGAATAACTAGAGACACTGGCTAGACCTATCGACAATCACTCCAGAATTAGAGGGTACAAGGTTGCTGGTACTCCCTCATGTAGTCTATAATTAGTCGGACACAAGCTTTCCAAGTCAATAATAAAATTTTTTATCCAGTCAGGATAGAATGAGCACACCTCTAACAATAGTTTCAGTTAATTGATAAAGACTATAACAGTAATAGTGAATAAAATAAATGAGGAGTAAAAGTAGAACTAATATCATATCCTGGCAATGGTAATATAAGGAATAAGTAAATACTTAGTATGTAGCATACAGGTAATGAGAAGTAAGTAGATAGAGCAAGTAAGGTATAATTCAATAAGTATGAAATAGACTGAAAGAACTATTAGTAATTGTGTGTTTTGAAATACTAGTTTCGTTATGTGATCGGCTTGAGAACTTGTACGATAGCTAAATGGTCTGGTTAATCATACATAAGGTGTATGATTAACACTAATAATCTTTTACACTACTATAATAGGAATATGATCACATATCTAGCTAGCATTTCTCCCACACCGACTAGTACAGTGGATCCAACCATGACACGTCACGTTACACTAATCAATGTCCAATAATAATACCATATACGATGTCTACTATCAATACCATGTATGATGTATCAATACCATGTACGATGTAACATCTTATGACTGAAGATCCAATAGGTATACTTGTAAGCCCCTGATTTTTTCAAAAATATTAAAATTAGGATTTTTCACAATTTTCTGGAATTTTCTGGGAATTTTCTGTAATTAAAATCAGGGTTTTAAATTATTACCTAATTTTTAATTGATAATAAACAACATTAAAATATTATGAAAATAATATTTTTGGGTGTAAAATGGAAAACTGGACTTAGGGTAATTTTCCTGGAATTTATTGGACCCCGGACCTATTTTTAAAACACCTAAAAAGTATTTATTAATTATTTATTTAATTAATTGATTTATTAATATTAATATTATTATTATTATTATTATTATTATTATTATTAGATTCCAGCCCATCCCAGCCCACGGCCCATTGGGCCGGCCCGGCCCAGTCCCCCGCGGCCCGTCACCCTAACGGGTCGGGTCCGCTTGAACCCGACCCGCCCGGACCCCGACCCGCTCCCCAGCCCTCTCCCCCACGACCTGCTCCCCGCTCCGCTCCCGCCGGCCGCGCCGCCCGCCGCTCCGCCAGGCCAGCGCCACGTGTCCCCGCGCCCCGCGCTAGCCGCCGCTCCGCCCGGAGCCCCCTCGCCTCGCCACCCCTATTTAACCCCCCCCACCGCCGTCGCTCTAGACCACACCACCGCTGCCCGACGCTGCCACGCCCACCGCCACCGCTGCCCGACGCCGCCACCGCCGCTATCCCTCTCCCCGGCCTCCTCCTCCACCGTGCCCGGCCCCCTCGACGACTGCCTCCGGCTCCCCCTCAGCAGCAGCGGCCGCAGCAGCCCGCCGACGGCCGCCCCTGCCGCCGACGGTCCCCAACCGCCTCGCCGTGCCCCCCCGCGCTGCACCCGGCCCCCTCAGCCTCTGTCCGGCCGCCCTCCGCCGGAGTCCGGCGAGAAAACCCTAAACCCTAATTCTTCGTGTCGGACACAGCCTGTGTCGTGTCGGACACGACACGGACACGATTTCAGCCCCGGTTTCGAGCCCTGTTCAGGTACTCATAACTTTTGCCTCGTAGCTCCTTTTTCAATTCCGTAAATTGCGTTGGGAAGCCTGTATGACCCTCTCGGTGTCCGGACAAACTGTTCGGGGCATCGCATCCTGTGGTGATCGCTCACCGCGATCCAAAAACAGGAAAAACCAGACCCTGTTTCACCCCGGAACTGAGTGCGCCCCGCCAAACGGGACGACTTGGTCGCGTGCGGTCTTCACAGATACGTGCGCATCGTCGATACGGACGTGTGAGAGTCCGTGGAAGCTGATTCGGGTGTGCGTGCACACCGGAATCAACGCGTATCCGCGGACATCGCCCCATATCCGCCTTTTCTGCAATTTACCCTAACTTCGTGCACACTCGTCAGATCGAGACGAAACTTGCACCACCGGACTCGTTGCGATACGCTGGTCCTGTGGGTCAAGTTTGGTTTGATTCTGAGAACGTTGACAAAATCGCGTGTCGTGGGCCCCACAGGCCCCGCTCGACGGGCGATTTTGTGTTCGGCTCATCGGAATCCAAATCTGGAAGTTCCGTTGGGTTCATATCAGCGTTCCTGACCTGTTGACACTAAGTTTGGTGAATTTGGAGACCTTTGACCCGGACACGTTTTTCGGTGCAAAGCGGGCCCAACGGCGGACCCCGTTTTGACCCGAAACTGTCGTTTTTGCCCTTGTCTCCAAATTGGACCCAAGGACAGGCGTTTCTAGCTATTTGACATCTTCTGAGCATGATGGTAATGTTTATTTTAGCATTTGGACTCATCTCTGGATTTTTCCCCAAAGAACCATATTAATCAGATCCAAACAACAGGCAAGTACCTGCACTTCAAGTTTAACCTTTATATTATGATAAATAAATTCCCTGCTTTATTAGTACCATTGATGATTATATGTAGAGTTAGAACACTGGATTTCATGTCTTGAATAATGTATTTCGTGTCTTGATTTTCGTGTCGGGCGGGAGAATACTAGGAGGCATGTAGTTACCCTTTCCCCCTGTAATCACTGTGTGCCAGCTGTTGGTACGCGATTGTACCATCAGCCTTATACTTGATTATTCCCGTAGTCATTGTGTACTAGTCGTCTATGACGGCCCTATAGCCTTATAAACCCCTACATGCCAACTAGGTATCCTAAATATACAAGTTCACGCACATAAGTTCCTGTCTTGTTACAGTTATATTTCTTGTCACATTTTATTCCTGTTTTACTCGAATTTCTGGTTTATAGCAATCAATCATATTTTACTTCTAATCTTGCTTTATAACATTATTTCTCAGTTAATTTCACTACTTACTTACGCATTTCTCAACATAACGCTTAGTCAGTTATTTTCTACCTGTCACGAATATTTAGTTTAAATCTTGTTGTGCATTGTGTACTTTGCTCCTTTCCTTACTGGATCCGTTGTTTTGGTGATGATGAGAACCTTGCCCCCACCTATTATGGCCCCTATGAGACAGCAGGTGATACAGTTGCAGAGCCGGTTCCCACCCAGGAAACTACTCCTGCAGAGTAGTTAGCATTTAGCTATTTGTTTTCCTTTCATCTTAGTAATCGGGTTTGTCCCCGATATAATCTATGGTTCTGTAATAAACTCTGGATCTGATTATCATATTCTGGTTATAAAATCTTAGCATTCTTTTCCTGCTATTTTTCCTTGCCTATTTAATTTTTGTGAATGAGCTAGATTTATCACCTGTGATCATGCCCTAGACAGCGTACTACCGCCGACACTGCGGCGTAGGCTGGACGTACCCACGCACTCGTGCCCAAATTTCCGGGTGCGGGTCGTGACACGTTTTTGTGGTGGCCCATGCAGGTCCTATCCTAAAATAGGGTAATACCCTAGGACAGGGTATAGAATAAGATTGAGGATTCTAGGAAAAGCTCATTCACAGTATAGGGTCCTTATTTCAATTCTTGATATCATTTCTGCTCAATTTTCCTATCGCCTTTGATTTTCAAGTATTCTATTCTGATCTTCCTACCCCCCCTTAATCTTTCAGCATGGTTCAGACGAGGAACACAGTAGGAGGCACATCAGAACCAGCTGAGCAGAATGTGCCCGAAACTCTTGTACTCCCTCCATCTCCATCTACTCCGGCAGTTACTTTAGATGGGGCACAACTACTTGGAGTATTCTAGGGACTAGTGGAATCCCAGAAAGAACAGACTGCACTTCTGCGGACCAGCCTCTCAGAAGCTATTAAGTCCCAGGAGTCGCCACAAAAGAGGCCAGGAAGTGCCAAAGATTTCAAAAACCTCAGACCCCTGGAATTTTACGGAACTGAAGGCATTCTCTATGCCGATGAATGGATAGAGAACGTAGAGAGACTCCTGAAGACTGCTCGGGTTCCTGATGATCTCAAAGTGGAGTCCGCAAGCCTGCAACTGTTCGACATAGCTCGGACCTGGTTCAGAGATGAACCCCAACTATCTGCTCCTGACCTCACCTGGGAGGACTTCAAGAGGCTATTTAAGGAGAAATTCTACCCCAAAGTGGCTCGGGAAGCTCTCGAAAGCCAATTCGAGAGACTGGAACAAGGTAACCTATCTGTTGATGAGTATACTGCTGAATTTAGCAGGTTAAGCCACTTTGCGGAGTATATGGTTCGTACCCCGGAGGACAGAGCCCGTAGATTCAAGAAGGGGCTATCTTCGGATATTCGCCTTGCTGTCACCACCAGCCGAGCTCGCACCTATGAGGAAATCTTGAACGTGGCACAAGGCGTTGAGAGAGACATGGGGCATAAACTAAAGCGAGAGAGAGATACCGGAAATACGGGACCCAACAAACGCCCTTTTCAACAACAACAACAGCAGAGGTCCCCGCAGCAAACCCAGCGTCCTCTCCCTCAAGCTACAGCACCCCAACACCAAGCTCAAGGACAGAATCAACGAGTTTCCACTTGTGGCTTTTGTAAAAAACAAGGTCACACCTGGCAAGTTTGTAGGAAGAGACTAGGTGCCTGTCTGTATTGTGGATCAACAGCACATCGAGTGAGGGACTGTGCCACTGCTCCAGGACGCGGACAAGCTTACGTGATGACCGTGGAGAACGCGCAGACCTTGGGAGCAGCCAATGCGCGTAAGTGATTCGTAGATACCTTTTCCTAGTATTGTTTTCGTGCCTGTTGGTTCGTGACCTCAGCCCCAACCTAGTAATTTTAAACTTGCTAAATAACCTGGAATGCTTTTATATTTGATAACTGTAGAGATTTTGAGATTTTTGCTATTGTGCTTATTATATGTGTCTTGTGAACTTCAATAATTTGCACCTCCTTTTCATCATCATCTAGCGCACTTAAATTTTGCTGAACTTGACATATGCTGCTATTTTATAGCTTAGTTTTGCAAGCTTACCCTTTATCGGGCTTGTTCATGACACATGTATTATTGAGGCCTGATCAACCCCACTAATGCAAGTGTCTATTCAGAATCAGTGTACTACGGTCTGATCAACCTTAGTGCATTTTGATTCGCACTTCGCACGACTACTTTACGTGGATTGAGAGATATAGTGACTAGTATACTTGCCCCTAAACATGTCTGAGCATATCGTATCAGTTACATAACCGTACTAATACGAGCATGCGAATAAATGATTACCAGAATAGAATCTCAATCCATAACCGCCTGACAATCCCGATTAGAATTCTTTAAACGCCTTGATCCCTATACCTCTGTTCTACCACCTCGCCCTTAAACTCTTTATTATTGATCCTCGTCTTCCCTTACTTCGGAAAGACAAAATCCTGTGTTTGATATAAGTTAAATTATAGTGCTAGACATACCCCTCAGACCGGTCAAATTGATGATAACCCTTTATGACTAAGGCAATACCCTAGGTGATGTGTTATGTGTTACAAGACGTAAAGATTCAATACCATGATTTATTAAGTTGGACCTAGCTTTACTAGTTGTACAGCCTTAGAGGATATATGGGTAAAATTATAAGTTGGGTAGCGACCGCAATGTTCACCTGAGAGAAAACCGTTGGACTGTAATCAAGTGAGATTGGACAGAGAGAACCCTGCCATATTTTTAAATTTTGAGGAAGAAATTTTATAAGTTGGGTAGATTGTAAGCCCCTAATTTTTTCAAAAATATTAAAATTGGGATTTTTCACAATTTTCTGGAATTTTCTGGGAATTTTCTGTAATTAAAATCAGGGTTTTGAATTATTACCTAATTTTTAATTGATAATAAACAACATTAAAATATTATGAAAATAATATTTTTGGGTGTAAAATGGAAAACTGGACTTAGGGTAATTTTCCTGGAATTTATTGGACCCCGGACCTATTTTTAAAACACCTAAAAAGTATTTATTAATTATTTATTTAATTAACTGATTTATTAATATTAATATTAATATTATTATTATTATTATTATTATTATTATTATTATTATTAGATTCCAGCCCATCCCAGCCCACGGCCCATTGGGCCGGCCCGGCCCAGTCCCCCGCGGCCCGTCACCCTAACGGGTCGGGTCGGGTCCGCTTGAACCCGACCCGCCCGGACCCCGACCCGCTCCCCAGCCCTCTCCCCCACGACCTGCTCCCCGCTCCGCTCCCGCCGGCCGCGCCGCCCGCCGCTCCGCCCGGCCAGCGCCACGCGTCCCCGCGCCCCGCGCTAGCCGCCGCTCCGTCCGGAGCCCCCTCGCCTCGCCACCCCTATTTAACCCCCCCACCGCCGTCGCTCTCGACCACGCCACCGCTGTCCGACGCCGCCACACCCACCGCCACCGCTGCCCGACGCCGCCACCGCCGCTATCCCTCTCCCCGGCCTCCTCCTCCACCGTGCCCGGCCCCCTCGACGACTGCCTCCGGCTCCCCCTCAGCAGCAGCGGCCGCAGCAGCCCGCCGACGGCCGCCCCTGCCGCCGACGGTCCCCAGCCGCCTCGCCGTGCCCCCCCGCGCTGCCCCCGGCCCCCTCCGCCTCTGTCCGGCCGCCCTCCGTCGGAGTCCGGCGAGAAAACCCTAAACCCTAATTCTTCGTGTCGGACATAGCCTGTGTCGTGTCGGACACGACACGGACACGATTTCAGCCCCGGTTTCGAGCCCTGTTCAGGTACTCATAACTTTTGCCTCGTAGCTCCTTTTTTAATTCCGTAAATTGCGTTGGGAAGCCTGTATGACCCTCTCGGTGTCCGGACAAACTGTTCGGGGTATCGCGTCCTATGGTGATCGCTCACCGCGATCCAAAAACAGGAAAAACCAGACCCTGTTTCACCCCGGAACTGAGTGCGCCCCACCAAACGGGACGACTTGGTCGCGTGCGGTCTTCACAGATATGTGCGCATCATCGATACGGACGTGTGAGAGTCCGTGGAAGCTGATTCGGGTGTGCATGCACACCGAAATCAACGCGTATCCGCGGACATCGTCCCGTATCCGCCTTTTCTGCAATTCACCCTAACTTCGTGCACACTCGTCAGATCGAGACGAAACTTGCGCCATCGGACTCGTAGCGATACGCTGGTCCTGTGGGTCAAGTTTGGTTTGATTCTGAGAACGTTGACGAAATCGCGTGTCGTGGGCCCCACAGGCCCCGCTCGACGGGCGATTTTGTGTTCGGCTCATCAGAATCCAAATCTGGAAGTTCCGTTGGGTTCGTATCAGCGTTCCTGACCTGTTGACACTAAGTTTGGTGAATTTGGAGACCTTTGACCCGGACACGTTTTTCGGTGCAAAGCGGGCCCAACGGCGGACCCCGTTTTGACCCGAAACTACCGTTTTTGTCCTTGTCTCCAAATTGGACCCAAAGACAGGCATTTCTAGCTATTTGACATCTTCTGAGCGTGATGGTAATGTTTATTTCAGCATTTGGACTCATCTCTAGATTTTTCCCCAAAGAACCATATTAATCAGATCCAAACAACAGGCAAGTACCTGCACTTCAAGTTTAACCTTTATATTGTGATAAATAAATTCCCTGCTTTATTAGTACCATTGATGATTATATGTAGAGTTAGAACACTGGATTTCATGTCTTGAATAATGTATTTCGTGTCTTGATTTTCGTGTCGGGCGGGAGAATACTAGGAGGCATGTAGTTACCCTTTCCCCCTGTAATCACTGTGTGCCAGCTGTTGGTACGCGATTGTACCATCAGCCTTATACTTGATTATTCCCGTAGTCATTGTGTACTAGTCGTCTATGACGGCCCTATAGCCTTATAAACCCCTACATGCCAACTAGGTATCCTAAATATACAAGTTCACGCACATAAGTTCCTGTCTTGTTACAGTTATATTTCTTGTCACATTTTATTCCTGTTTTACTCGGATTTCTGGTTTATAGCAATCAATCATATTTTACTTCTAATCTTGCTTTATAACATTATTTCTCAGTTAATTTTATTACTTACTTACGCATTTCTCAACATAATGCTTAGTCAGTTATTTTCTACCTGTCACGAATATTTAGTTTAAATCTTGTTATGCATTGTGTACTTTGCTCCTTTCCTGACTGGATCCGTTGTTTAGGTGATGATGAGAACCTTGCCCCCACCTATTATGGCCCCTATGAGACAGCAGGTGATACATTTGCAGAGCCGGTTCCCACCCAGGAGACTACTCCTGCAGAGTAGTTAGCATTTAGCTATTTGTTTTCCTTTCATCTTAGTAATCGGGTTTGTCCCCGATATAATCTATGGTTCTGTAATAAACTCTGGATCTGATTATCATATTCTGGTTATAAAATCTTAGCATTCTTTTCCTGCTATTTTTCCTTGCCTATTTAATTTTTGTGAATGAGCTAGATTTATCACCTGTGATCATGCCCTAGACAGCGTACTATCGCCGATACTGCGGCGTAGGCTGGACGTACCCACGCACTCGTGCCCGAATTTCCGGGTGCGGGTCGTGACAATACTAGTCCTTATACCATCGTGTCAGGAATTAAATATAATATCATTAATTACATGAATCATAGTAAATACAAAATAATAAAAACTGTCAGAGAATGTACTCGCCTGAGATCCAGAGAAATAAATATCAAACAGTGTCTGTATTGGAGTCCAAGTGACCTATATATGAATTATCAATATTAAAGAGTGATTTAGAATCATAAAAATGGTTAAATAAGTTTAAACTAGGTTTCTAGGTCAAAACTAGGTTTTCATGGTCAAATTAGGTCAATACTCAAATTCGGGTCCAAAACTAGCTTCTAAGTTGGTTTCTAGAGTCATACTAGCTAATACTAGATGTTACTAGGTTATCTCTAGGTTTCTAGGTCATACTGGTAGATTTCTAGCTTATTACCTTAATATAAATACTATTACCTACAATACCTACTAATACCTTAGCCAATAGGTAATAGGGATACTAGATATCATACTATGTGTGTATGGCTATCTAAACTCATAAATACTAATAACTCTTTTTACATTAGCTATATTTTAATACTTTAACTCAATATCCTATTGTGAGACTCTGTCTCACGTATCTATATTGGTATAAGGATACGTATTTTATACTGCATATTTTGTTTTTCTCGATTTTTTGGGATTTTAAAACTTAAAAAATTAAAACTTTACTTCCTAACTGGTATACTAACAGTATACTACAGTATACCGACGGTATATCGCCCGACAGATATTTGTATTGCTTTTTCAAGATTTCTCTATAAATAGTACTTGGTTTCATTTATCTTTTCTCTTTCTCTCCCTTCTCTTCATCCTTTCACCCTCGAGTTTGGAGATTGGTCTTGAGACCTGGAGAGTGGTTTCTGAACCCCTTCATGGTGGTGGAGTTGAAGAGTTAGGCTGGGAGCTCGCTGTAGACAAGTACATCTTGCCGATTCTATGATCTTTCCTTGCCTTCTGTAATTTTCTTTCCTGGAGCTTTGGTTGTTGTTTTTTAGCTTAGACTTGCTTTACTAATATCATTCATCTAGTGATTTCTAGTGCTTTGACCGTTTTGATTTTGATTTCTCGTAGAAACTTGGTCCGTCCCTTTTTGGTAACTCGGTAATAGAGTCGGTATCAGAGTTATGATCGTGAGATCTATTCCATATTTTGATATTTGACTTACCACTAGACTTGACTTCTTGTTACACTTGGTTCTGGGGATTTTCGGGGTTTGATTTGGATCCCGAAAATCAAATTTAACTTTGGCATAGTATTCCCAGGAAACCGGCATATCGACGGTATACCGATTTCGACCGACTTAGATTCTAGATATTTGTCGTATTAACCTTATCGGCATTCCGACGGTATACTGGAGTATACCGACGGTATACCGATCCACCCGACATTGTTATATATTTGACTTGGCCGACATACCGACTGTATACTAGAGTATACTGACGGTATACTGATTTATTAGAATCTAGAACTGCTTTCTTTTTGGTAGCTCTTGGCCAACATACCGACAATATACTGGAGTATACCGACGATATACCGATTTGTTAAAAATTTTAGCTGATGTGTTTTATTTATCTCTGGACCGGCATACCGACGGTATACTGGTGAGTACCAACAGTATACCAATCATGCACTCTTTTTTATATGCTTTCTGATTTTGTGCTATTCATTGTTCTCGCATAGTGCTTATGTGTAAACTGCTTCACCCTGTTAGTTGTGTCTCAACAAGCAATTAAGGACAGGGATAAACTCGGGAAAATATGTAATCCCGATCTTTGTTTAGTTTAAGGGTTATAGTATTGATCTCGAGGAGTTCCCAAGTTTTTTATTGCTTACAGGCCCATCGAGAAAGATCTATAATCCCGGTCCTTATTTGGTTTAAGGGTTATGGTATCAATCTCGATGGGGTTATATTTATGTTTCCTCTTGGGTTTACTTGGTTGCACATGACTTTATCTGGTTTCTCTTGGCTCCATACTGACATGTTTATAGTGACTCATCATAGTGAACTTCTGATTGCTTGTACATGTATTCACTATTGTGGTTTGTCTTACTTGCGCCATGAATTGTTAAATTCTTGGTCCAGTCTTGCATTTGTGATTAGGATGGATTCTGCGGAATTCCACACCCAGAATCCTAAACAAAATTGTTAAGATTTAATAACTAGTATAAAAATTAGATCATGGGAGGGGAGGTTTTCCTTGTTGCATGGAGTTCCGTTATCCAGGCCATACCAGTAGATTTGTAGCCTGCCATCTAATAGGGCACATTTTTAGCTCACCATCGAGTGATGCAACCCAGCTATGATATGACATTGATATTGAAATTGCTTTTACATTGATATTTTCCTTACATTATTTTCCTTAATTATGCATTGTTAATTAGATTTATTCTGTCTTTACATTACATTGCCTTTACTTTTACATGGTTGTTATATTTGTGATGTCTGTACTCGAACATCGTTATTCTTGACATGGACCTTGCCTGGATAACCTAGACAGACTGCAGGGCGTGCAACCATTGAAATCCTAAGTAGTGCATTTGTTAGTAACTAGGAATTGTGACAACCCTAGTTAGTTAACGTATCACGTTGTTCTATTACTTGGCCGTACTTGTCGATTATTACTTTATGATACTGTACAGTCCTTTATCTTCTCGTATTGTCATATGCGTCGGTGGGTGGCCAGAGGCTAAGTTCGGCTCGGGAAATGTTCCATAACCCCGGTCCTTATTTGGTTTACGGGTTATGATTTTCGATTTTAAGAAGTTTCTATGCTCTATTGTCGCTTGTCAGCTTATCTTTTACTATAGTTATTTTATATCATCATTTAGTAGATGTAGATTGTAACACATGAATGGTAATGGGGGTAGTTTCTACCTTTTGTCCTTGTTTGGTGTAAAGGTGGAAAACCAGGCCTATTGCTTTCCACGGGTTTCGTTAGTTGTTTAGTATCACTTTCAGCTATTGTACTTTCACTTACTCATAATATATCATGTGCTAGATCTTGTACCGTACATGCCCACTAGTCTTGGATGTCTTGCATTTTTCTAATCTTGTTTCCGATCTCGTATATGTTCTCAGTTTTGTTTCGGCACATTACATGCTCACATATACATGATTATTTTTCCATTGCTCTATGATTATTTCTATGTCACCAGTAGCTTACTATATATCATATGTTACTTATCTTATTGTCTTTTCTTCTCAAGATAAGTACAGTGGTAGCACACGACTCTCAATACACCTTTATTTTACTTCTTTCTTTAATTATTATTGTGTTAATATAGTATTGGTTTTAGTTCATAGTCTTGGCCTTCCTTTTTGGTAATTGCTATTGGGGGTCTAACCCCACTGGTTTTGCATGGCCAGATCTTATAGCGAGACCAGAGGACACTCCTTATCTTCCGCTTGATAATGACCACTCGGAGCACTAAGCGACTTGAGTAAGTTTCTTCTTAATCATCCAGTAGATCTTGTACTATATTCTTTTGAGGCGTTTAGCCACCGAGCACGTATTTAGCTCGTGTTTTGGACTTGACTTCTAGCCTACGGACCAGGCATGGTTAGCTTATTCTAGACTATGAGTTTGTCATGTATTACTTATACTCTGCTAGTTCTTTATTTTGTATTTCTAGCTTCATGATTATCTATGTATATTTTGTTTGGGACGCTTTATTATCTTCCTCCAGATAATCATATTCATTGTATGTTGTAGCTTGCTTATGATTGAGACACCTATGACTGCTTGACCTAGGATTGACTGTTGGATTGTAGCATTAACCCCCATGATCTACAACTTTATCATATATGCGGAGTACTGGCGTGCTCTTAGTATATGTATCTGGCTATTGTCCGTCCCTATTCTCTAGTATTCTTGTTTTGAGATATGACATAATTTTAGTGGTGGCTGATCCAGGTCTGTTTTTTAGACTTGTGGGAGATTATTGTGATTAGAAGTCTCTATCCTGATTATTTCTCCTTGATATCTCTCATCTTATTCTATACCTCTGATTTGGACCTGTTATTTGGTTTGATCATTGATCTATCATGCCCCTTCGATTTATTCATTATGTCCTCTAACTTTTAGGGGCACTATTCCTGATCCTTCAGATTAGATCATTCAAGTTCCAGCGATGGCAGAGCAGGGACTAGTAGGTCAACAGATTCCTGGGGATCAGCCCCAGCCTTCAGAAGAAGTGTCTAGGATGGATCCAGGAGCTGGTCAATATGTTCAGCACGACTAGCCGGTAGCACTAGTTCAGCCATAACAGACTGATGTGTCACGATCTGCATTAGATGTAGGGATGCAAGTCAGGAACAACACCCAGCCTACGCCACAGAATCGGCGGTAGAACGTTGTATGGGTAATCTATCTAGTAATATAATAAATCATCAACAATAACAATATACTCAATCACAGATCTAAGATGGAACGAGCACGAATATGATAAAGAATAGAATAGTCACAAACAACTCATGAGTCTAGAATAATACATTAATGAGTCTGAAAGAAATACTAACAAATAAGTTGGAGACAAATCCAGTACAAGAATACTAAGAAGCTACTAAACTTGGGTCATCTGTCTCAGTTGGGATAAGTCCCTCCTGAACCAGGGTCTCTGACTCTAAACCCACAACATCCTGAGGTCCATAATGTATAGGGTACCGATCCTTAGTGTTATATGAGAAAAATATATCTAGTCAGGAAAGGAGCAGAGTACATCTCTAACAGCAGTTCTAATCAATGATAAAAACTATATAACAGTAAATAGATGTGAATATACAAGATGCACAATAGATACAAGAGATACACAATAAGGAAATACTAGAATAAATACAAGAATGAACAATATGCCAAAGAATAAGAATACTAATGTCTAAGTGAGTGAGTACTAGCTTTAACATGTGATCGGCTTAAAAATTTGCACAAGAGTATAATGGCATGACTGATCATACGTGTGGTGTATGATCAACACTCACAAGGAAAAAGATATGCACAAGGAGGGTATGATCACATATCTACACTAAAATACTCCCCACCCCGACTGGTATAATAGATCCAACCATGGTATGCTATGGTACGGGATTCTCTAGGAAGGTAGCATATCTCTTCGAGAATCAGTGTCTGTACATGCACAAGATAATGAATAAAATAAGACATGCAAAAGATACACCATATACAAGAAATAATATCTCATGACGAGATTCGGATATACCAATTCATGTAATCATCGTGTCAAGAAACATGATATCTACACTAGATATAATGAACATAGAGGATATCATAAACAAAAAACTATCAGAGAATGTACTCGCCTGAAGTCCAATGAATAATCTCACAGATTCTGATACGGTGCCTCGAAGACATAGTTATGGAATACAACATCAATACAAGGTTCTGGAAAGCAAATACGTTAAACTAGTTAATTTTTAGGTTAACAAGTTAACTCTAAGTCACAAGTCAAACTATGGTCAACTATAAGGTCAACTATGGTCAAATATGGTCAAACTATGGTCAATTGTGGTCCACTACCTAATTCTAGGTTGCAAAAGTCTAACACAAGGATATTGGGTTTAAATACTAAAGTCTAGGTCGTAGAACCCATATCTTAAAATACTAGAATACCGTATCTCTGGATACGTAAATAAATAGATAAAATATCACATACAAATGCCAAAACAATATTATTAAACAAAATCTAAAAGACAAATATTAATTAAGTACCTTGGATTTGAACCAACTTGGTATCACAATATAAACCCATAATCTTGATACCCCAAATCCAATACCTTGGATATCCCCAATATCTTGGTACTTACCTTGGTATCTTAAGGTAATACCCAAATACTTGTTATACTAACTACCCGTAAGTATTTATATATGCTATAATAATTATTATACATATATTATAATGTAATGATCAAATAGGAATATATTTACTTATATATTAAACACCAAATATATATATATATATATATATATATATATATATATATATATCTAATAATAGGAAATCTGCCAAACTGTCACTAAAGACCGATGTTGACTGTCGCTGAAATCCCGATAATCAGATACGCTATCGATTTAGTGATGGTTCTGCTGCTGTTGCTAAACTATTGTCGTTGCTGCTGCTGTAGGTTCTTACTGCTGCTGCTTTGACGACGGTTCTGCTGTCGCTAAACTGCCGTCGCTGCTGCTGTTGAATGCTACTGCTGCTGTGCTGTTCTGTTGCCACGTTGCTGCTGCTTGCTACAGCTGCTGTTGTTGTGCTGTTGCGACGCTGCTACTGTCGCCTTTGCTGCTATCGCTAAAACACTTATATATTTATATATATATATATATAATTATACTTACATCTATAATTACTAATATATGTAATTACTACATATGAACAATTCATACATCTATACATATATACTAATATTTATATATAATTACACATACCTGAATATGTATATAATCATACGATAATATGCATACATGTATTATATAAATATATACATATAATATAATAACTTATATATATATACATATACATAATTCATAACCTCAACATATGTACACTATAATATTTATACACATGCACTACACTATTAAAGAGCTCCTACATATGTAGAATAATAGCTAAATGCAATATACATAAATAGAAACATATATCTAAGACAGAAAAACATAATTATATATATATATCCACCACCATACACGCAACAACCACATATGTACACACACACACACACACACACACACACACACACACATATATATATATATATATATAAATATATATAATTACATAATACAATGAATAAGAACACAAAAAAATAGATCTATCTATAAATTGTACAAACACATGGAACGTATCACTCCGTATTCCACTAGATCTAGGATACACTTGTGACACGAGTCCACCACACAACTAAACGTACCCCGAAGGACACGAACAAGTTATATATATTATTTATGAATAATACAAAGAGTCAAATACAAAACTACGTGTCTGTGTCAAAATATGACATGCTCAAAGTCCCGTGTCGGAGGAAAACCCCCCAAATCAACACGTATCACCAAATTGTTAGGATACGACCTACATGTACCCAATTGTGGAAATGATACTAGCCCCAAACTCACAAGCATATGCCAAATTGATCTATAGGACCAATTGACACACACGACAAATATCAATCTCGGAATTCTTCTAAAATTGACACAAAAAGTGCCATAACTTTCACAATAGACCTCCTATGAACACAAAACCAAATCCTATGGGTAGCCTATGCATATGGGTTAATTTCTCATGGTTAAATATCAGATTTAGAACCTAATTTAAGAGAAAAAACTAAATTGTACCTATTAGGAGATGGATTCCCAATGAAATATCTAAATATGATAAAATTATCCTCCAACTTGTAGATCCTTGCTGCTCTTTATAGATCCTTGCTTCCTCCTTCTAGATTCTTGCTCTACTAGTCTCCAATGGTGATTTGGGAAGTAATTGGGATAAAATTTGGCAGAAAAATAAAGTGAAAATGAAAGAATTTGTTTGAGAGAAATTCTAGATCTAGTTTTGAAATGAAAAAAGGAGAGAGAAATCAATTCCCCCCTCTTTAATAGGCCGCCCCCCTTTACCTCTCTCTCAAGCTACTATATAATGTCCAATATATCCCTTGGGGCCTCTCATGAAGAGATAATTAAGGAGGGAGGCTTCTAGTCTAATGGTTTAATTAATTTAACCCATCTCCTAATCAATGGGCTTTCTAATTGGGCTCAAATCTAACAATTAATACATGTTGGTCCATGAGTCTAAACTAAACTAGTTAGGTCCACTAACACCAGTCCAAAATAAATAACTAACATCTAGCAATAATTAAATAATATAACAAATAATTATTTATCATGCACAATATTTATTTAAATATAAAATTACTAAAATATCCCTTTCCTAGAAAATATGGTAGTGACAAGTCTACCCTCCTTAAAATAATTTTGTCCTCGAAATTCAAAGACGAAAACTACTCCCAAAAAATAATAGTTCATAACAAAAGAACAGAACTAAAGAACATAATTAACTATGAAAGATCTATCATAATAAGGAAAGAATATACCTCAAGACACAAACAAATATGGATAACGCTCTCGTATTTCATCCTCCCTCTCCCAGGTAGACTCTCCTGGAGAGTGATACCTCCATGCAACGCGCACCAAAGGAATAGTCTGGTTCCTCAGCACCTTCTCTCTCCAATCCAGAATCTCAACTGGCTGCTCTGGATAGCTAAGAGTAAGGCCCACCTCTATCTCCGAGTGATCCAATACATGACTAGGATCTGCCACGTACCGTCTCAACTGTGACACATGAAATATGTTGTGCACTTCCTCCAATGCAGGTAGCAAGTCTAGCCTATAAGCAACTGTACCGATCCTCTCTAAAATAGTGAAAGGTCCGATGAATCGCGGACTAAGCTTTCCGCCTCTACCGAAGTGAATCGTGCCTCGTGTCGAAGAAATTCTCAGAAAAACCAAACTATCCACCTAAAACAAAATATCACCTTAAGAACTTAATCCAAAACAAACAACCAATAACAAGTACAAAATAAAAATCTAAACTATACCTCAAACTCCAAAGGTCTCCGGTGGCTATCGGCCCAATGCCGCTGTTTGGCCTGCGCCATACGAAGTCTATCTCTGATCAACTGACCCTTCTCCGCTATATCGACAACCATCTCTGGCCCAAGAAAAACTCTCTCTCCAACATCATCCCATGACAAGGGAGTACAAAGCCTCCGACCATGTAGAGCTTCAAAAGGTGACATCTCTATACTAGCTTGGTAACTGTTGTTATAAGCAAACTCGACCAAATAAAGATGGTCCTCCCAAGAACCCCCAAAATCTAGTACACAAGTGCATAACATATCCTCAAAAGTTTGAATAGTCCTCTTTGACTGCCCATCTGTTTGGGGATCATATACAGTACTGAACTTGAGCTGAGTGCCCAAACTCTCCTACAAACTCTTCCAAAAATAAGAAGTAAAACTACTATCCCGATCTGAGACTATGCTGATGGAAACTCCATGTATCCTAACGATCTGCCTTACATACATCTTTGCCAGCTTCTCTGTAGACAAACCTACCTTGAAAGGCAAAAAGTGGACTGACTTAGTCAACCTATCAATGATGACCCAAATCGCATCTTTTTCTCCTGAATATCATAGAAGTTTGGACACAAAATCCATAGTAATGTGCTCCCACTTCCAATCTGGAATAGGTAATGGCTGAAATAAACCTCCTGGCCTCTGACTCTCGGCCTTCACCTGCTGGCACACTAAATATTTGGATACAAACTATGCCACTTTTCTCTTCATGCCATACCACCAAACACTCTCTCGCATATCCCGATACATCTTGTTGGCACCTGGATGTATAGAATACTGAGAGAGATGCGCTTCCTGCAATACCTCCTCATGCAGCTCCCCACTAGGCATACACAATCTAACTCCATGCCTCAAAGATCCATCGTCAACAATGGTAAAATCATCCTCCAATCCTGCTCTCACCTGAGCTCTGATGCTCCTCAGAGATATATCCTCATACTATGCTGCTTTGATCCTGTCCATCAAATCCGAATGTATCTACAATCTCCACATCTGCATGCCACAACCATGAACTATCACCTCAATGTCCCAGCTCTCCAAGTCCTCCAACAAATATCGATCCTGCGTCAAGAACATAGCTACTGGATACCTACTCAAAGCATCGGCAACTACATTAGCTTTCCCAGGATGATACTGCAAAGATATATTAAAATCCTTCATCAGTTCCAACCACCGACGCTGCCTCATGTTCAACTCATTCTGTGTGAAAATGTACTTCAAGCTTTTGTGGTCTGTGAAGATCCCCATACGCACTCCGTACAAGTAATATTTCCACAACTTCAGGGCGAAGATGACTGCTGCCAACTCCAAATCATGGATAGAATAGTTCTTTTCATGATGTTGTAATTGTCTGGATGCATAGGCAATCACTTTTCTATTCTGCTGAAGAATACAACCCAAACATTTCTCTGATGCATCACTATAAATAGTGAAACCTCCAGACCCTGATGGCAACATCAAAATAGGAGCAGATGTCAACCTTCTCTTCAATTACTCAAAATCAACCTGGCAATCCTCCGTCCAAACAAACTCTATATCCTTCATGGTGAGTCTGGTCATTGGCTCAACAATCCTCGAAAAATATTGCAAAACTTTCTTTAGTAGCCTGCCAATCCCAAGAAACTCCTGATCTCTGCTACCGAACTCGGGGTCTTCCAAGATTCCACTGCTGCGATCTTCTTTGGATCTACTGAAATACCATCACCAGTCGCAACATGCCCTAAGAACTCCACCTTCTCCAGGAAAAACTCACACTTGGACTACTTCCCATACAACTTCTCCTTCCTCAGCACATCCAACACAATCCTTAAATGCTCCTCATGCTCCTCTGGTGGCTTCGAGTATATGATTATGTCATCGATGAATACCACCATGAACTTGTCAAGGTACTGATGGAACACCTTGTTCATCAAGTTCATAAATACCGCCAATGCATTAGTCAACCCAAACGACATCACCATAAACTCATACTGACCATACCGAGTTCTAAAAGCAGTCTTCTGTATGTCCTCCGGCTTCACCTTCACCTGATGGTAGACTGATCTTAAATCTATCTTAGAAAATACCTTGGCACCACTCAACTGATCGAACAAATCATCAATCTATGGCAAAGGGTGCTTATTCTTGATAGTAAGATTATTCAAAGCCCTGTAATCAATGCACATGCACACCGATCCATTCTTCTTTGGTACAAACAATACCGGGACTTTTCATGGTGAAGAACTCGATCTGATAAACCCCTTATCCTATAATTCGTCTACTTGCTTCTTCAGCTCGATCAGTTCACTATTGTTTACTCTATAGACATGTTACAAAATTGGTACTGCACCTGGCACCAAGTCTATAGAGAATTCAACATCTCAATCTGGTGGCAACCCTGGCAATTTCTCAGAAAACACATATAAGAATTCTGCTATCAATGGATGTGGCAACTCCTCGTCTTCCACCATAGCTCTACAAATAATGTATTTTTCTTGCTCTGCAGCTCCTCTAGCAAACTCAAACTCTGTCTCTCCTGGCGGACCAAACAAAACTCTACCTCCTCTACAATCTATACTAGCATAGTGCCTACTCAACCAATCCATCCTGAGTACAATATCGTAGTTCGAAAGTGGCATTACAAGTAGACACGCACTCAACTCTCGGCCTCCTAGAGTAACTCTCCGATCCTTGCAAATATCATTAACCAGGATAATGCCTCCCCCGGTCATGATCTTACAAGTCTTAAGAAATGACTCAGCTACCAAACCATGCTTCAGAGCAAAAGAAATATATACAAAACTATGGGAAGCACCACTATCAAACAGAGCTGAAGCTGGAATAGAATCAAGAAGAATAGAACCTCCGATGATATCTCCGATGGGTTCATCCTTCTCGACGTTCATAGCAAATACTCGTCCCTGACGTGCACCTTCCTGCTGTTAATGCTGTACATAATGCTGCTGCTGTGTCGAAAGCGGTCCCCTCAGCTGTACTGCAGATAGTCTCGTCTGTGCCCTCGGAGCTGAAGCTACTCCCTGAACTGCACGACGAGGATTGGAAGGACACTCCCTCAGTTGATGCCCTTCATTACCATAATACAAATAAACTCCCAACCTCTTCCCATAAACTTTCCAGATATGGCTGGGCTTCTTGTAGTAGTGGCAGAAAGATTGCTGTAACTTTCTCTGCTGCTGTGATGCCTGGTAAAAAGGCACCCTAGCTGGAGTCTGGTGCTGCTGCGGCTGCTGGAAAGGTCTAGACTAGAAATAAGGACGTTTTGCATATACTATACTGTTGTTGGCCCACAAAAAAGAATCACAGTCTCTCTTGGGCTTCAAACCCAACTCCCGCTCGACCTTGCGTGTCTCCGCAAGTGTCTCCGAGTATGTCTTATAAAAAGACAGAATGATGATCAATATAGCACATGATGTAAGACACTAAAGGAAAGGACAAATTAAAATATCAAATATCGATATCAAAGGAGAATAGTTGAATGAATCAAAATAATTTTTCCTAGATATGATTGAGTATTCTCAGCCTATAGCCTATATTCTATATCTTAAATCAGGCTCGTAGTAGTTTAACTAAGTCGTCGCATTACTATGACATCGCATAACTTGTGAAGCCTGGACCTGCATGGGCCACTACTAAAATTGTGTCACGACCCGCACCCGATGTAGGGATGCAAGTCGGGAACAACGCCCAGCCTACATCGCAGAATTGGTGGTAGAACACTGTATGGGTAATCTATCTAGCAATATAATGAACCACCAACAATAACAATATACTTAATCACAGATCTAAGATGGAACGAGCACGAATATGATAAAGAATAGAATAGTCACAAATAACTCATGAGTCTGGAATAATACATCAATGAGTCTGAAAGAAATACTAACAAATAAGCTGGAGACAAATCCAGTACAAGAATACTAAGAAACTACTAAACTCGGATCATCTGTCTCAGTTGGGATAAGTTTCTCATGAACCAGGGTCTCTAACTCTAAACCCACAATATCCTGAGGTCCATAATGTGTAGGATTCCAGTCCTTAGTGTCATCTGGGAAAAATATATCCAGTCAGAATAGGAGCAGAGTATATCTCTAACTACAGTTCTAATCAATGATAAAAACTATGTAACAGTAAATAGATGTGAATATACAAGATGTACAATTGATACAAGAGATACACAATAAAAAAATACTGGAATAAATACAAGAATGAACAATATGTCAATAAACAAGAATACTAATGTCTAAGTGAGTGAGTACTAACTTTAACATGTGATCGACTTGGCAACTTGCACAAGAGTATAATGGCCTGGCTGATCATACGTGCGGTGTATGATCAACACTCACAAGGAACAAGACATGCACAAGGAGGGTATGATCATATATCTACACTAAAATACTCTCCACCCCCGACTGGTATATAGTTCCAACCATCGTATGCTATGGCACGGGATTCTCTAGGAAGGTAGCAAATCTCCCCGAGATTTAGTATTTGTACATGCAAAAGATAATCATTGAAATAAGACTTGCACAAGATACACCATATACAAGGAATAACATCTCATGATGAAATCCGGATATACCAATCCGTGTAACCATCGTGTCAAGAAACATGGATATCTACACTAGATACAATGAATATAGAGGATATCATAAACGAGAAAATATCAGAGAATGTACTCGCCTGAAGTCTAATAAATAGTCTCACAGATTCTGATACGGTGCCTCGAAGACCTAGATATGGAATATAACATCAATACAAGGTTCTGGAAAGCAAATAAGTTAAACTAGTTAATTTCTAGGTCAACAAGTCAACTCTAAGTCACAAGTCAAACTATGGTCAACTATAAGGTCAACTATGGTCAACTATGGTCAACTATGGTCAAACTATGGTCAACTGTGGTCCACTACCTAATTCTAGGTTGTAAAAGTCTAACACAAGGATATTGGATTTAAATACTAAAGTCTAAGTCGCAAAACCCATATCTTAAAATACTAGAATACCGTATCTCCGGATACGTAAATCAATAGGTAAAATATCATATACAAATGCCAAAACAATATTATTAAATAAAATTTTAAAGACAAACATTAATTAGGTACCTTGGTTTTGAACCAACTTGGTATCACAACATAAACCCATAATCATGATACTCCAAACCCAATACCTTGGGTATCCCCAATACCTTGGTATCTCTAGGTAATACCCAAATACTTGTTATACTAACTACCCGTAAGTATATATATATATGCTATACTAATTATTATACATATATTATAATACAATTAGCAAATATTATATATTAAACACCATATATATATATATCTAATAATAGGAAATCTGCCAAACTGTCACTAAAGATCGATGTTGATTGTCGCTGAAATCCCGATACTCTGATACTCTGCCGATTTAGGACGGTTCTGCTGTTGTCGCTAAACTGCTATCGCTGCTGCTGCTGTAGGTTCTTGCTGCTGCTGCTTTGGCGACAGTTTTGCTGTCACTAAACTGCCGTCGCCGCTGCTCTTAAATGCTACTGCTGCTGTGCTGTTCTGTTGCGATGCTGCTGCTACTATCACATTTGCTGCTGCTGCTGTGCTGTTGTCGCCTTTGCTGCTGTCGCTAAAGCACACACATATATATATATATATATATATATATATATATATATATATATATATATATATGCAACTATATAATTATACTTACATCTATAATTACTAATATATGTAATTACTATATATGAACAATACATACACCCATACATATATACTAATATTTATATATAATTACACATACCTGCATATGTATATATAATCATAGGATAATATGCATACATGTATTATATAAATATATACATATAATATAACAACTTATATATATATATATACATATACATAATTCATAACCTCAACATATGTATACTATAATATTTATACATATGCACTACACTATTAAAGAGCTCCTACATATGTAGAATAATAGCTACATGCAATATACTTAAATAGATACGTAGATCTAAGACACAAAAAATATAATTATATATATATCAACCACCATATACATATACACACAACAACCACATATGCATATACTATAACTAGTAGATCTTACATATGTAAAATAATGACTACATAAATATATAACACATATATATATATATATATATATATATAATATATATATATATATATATATATATATATATATATATATATATATATATATATATATATATATATATATATATATATATATATATATATATATATATATATATATATATATATATATATATATATATATATATATATATATATATATATATATATATATATATATATATATATATATATATATATATATATATATAATATATATATATATAAATTGCACAAACACATGGAACGTATCACTCCGTATCCCACTAGATATAGGATACGCTTGTGACACGAGTCCACCATACATCCAAACGTACCCCGAAGGACACAAATAAGTCATATATATTATTTATGAACAATACAAAGAGTCAAATACAAAACTACGTGTCCGTGTCAAAATATGACATGCTCAAAGTCCCGTGTCGAAAAAAAGACCCACAAATTAACACGTATCACCAAATTATTGGGATACGACCTACATGTACCCAATTCTGGACATGACACTAGTCCCAAACACACAAGCATATGCCAAATTAATCTATAGGACCAATTGACATACAAAAAAAATGTCAATCTTAAAATTTCCCCAAAATTGACACAAAAAGAACCATAACTTTCACAATAGGCTTCCTATGAACACAAAACCAAATACTATGGGTAGCCTATGCATATGGATTGATTTATCATGGTTAAATCTCAGATTTAGAGCCTAATGTAAGGGAGAAAACTAAATTGTACCTATCGGGAGATGAATTCCTAATAAAACTTTCAATTATGATAAAATTGGCCTCAAACTTGTAGATCCTTGCTCCTCTTTATAGATCCTTATTCCTCCTTCTAGATCCTTGCTCCACTAGTCTCCAATGGTGATTTGGGAAAGAATTGGGATAAAATTTGTTAGGGAAATAAAGTGAGAATGAAGGAATTTGGTTGAAGAAAATTCTAGATTTAGTTTTAAAATAAAAAGAGGAGAGAGAAATTAATTCCCCCTCTTGAATAGGTCGCACCCCTCTACCCCTTCCTCAAGCTACTATGTAATATCCAATATACCCCTTGGGGCCTCTCATAAAAAAATAATTAAGGAGGGAAGCTTCTAGTCTAATGGTTTAATTAATTTAATCCAACTCCTAATCAATGGGCTTTCTAATTGGGCTCAAATCTAATAATTAATATATGTTGGTCCATGAGTCTAAACTAAACTAGTTAGGTCCACTAACACAAGTCCAAAATAAATAAATAATATCTAGCAATAATTAAATAATATAACAAATAATTATTTATCATGCACAATATTTAGTTAAATATAAAATTACTAAATTACCCCTTTCCTAGAAAATATGGTATTGACAGTTGTTTAAGCCCTAATGGATGTTCTGAGAGAGTTTATGGCAACACATTAACACCAGAGTGACATTCTCACATACTCAGTTTAGACGTCCCTAGAGCGAGGTGGTCCTCAGATGTCTAATTTTGCAAGGGACTTCAGGCGTCTCTGTCCCCCATATTTCTATGGCACAGAGGATGCAATTTTGTTCGATGCTTGGATTAAGGATACTGAGGCTATTCTTGAGACAGACGGGGAATCCAGCCCAGGAGAGAGTAACAGTGGTCAAGTTACAGTTATTAGACTTGGCTAGATATTGGCTGGGAGAGCAGGAGAGTACAATGGTGTTGCCAGTGTTATGGTCAGACTTCAGCAAGAGGTTCCGGACATGATACTTTGATACGGTATCGCGAGATAATCTTCAGCAGAGGTTTAACAACCTTAAGTGGCATGATATATCAGTTGATGGCTATGCGACAGAGTTCAGACGACTAAGCCGGTTTGCTCCCACTTTGGCGGCAACCGAGTTGGATCATGCTAGGTGGTTCCAGTATGGCCTTCACTTGGAGATTATTTTGGCGATAGAGTATCACGAGTTTTAGACTTTTGACGTCATGATAAGGGCAGGACAGAGGCATGAGTATAGTTCTTAGAGGATTTCTGAGAGGACTAGAGGCCAGAAGAAGTCTCGTTCTACTTGGAGGGAATCTTCCACCCAAACCACAGCACCAGCACCAACAGTCAGGGCATTAGAGATCGAATCTCAGAGGAGACCAGCACTAATGACATCTTTCCAACAGGCACCTCAGACCCATTATCAATATCAGAGGACACAATTATCAGTCAGGTGTATTCTTTACGGGAAGCCGGGGCATGTTCTTTCTGAATGTCGTCGGGCATGGGGTTTGTGTTTGGCGTATGGAACTTCAGACCATATGATTAGGTCATATCCCTGGAGGTTTTTTGAAGAGCCATTGTCGATCCAGCTATTAGCTTGGATATCCCCAGATCCGCAGTTTTGGGCTCCAATACCAGATCAGCAGTATCCGAGTCCGAGGCCTTTGTCGACCCAGACTCAAACCTTCCAGCAGCAGAGGCCGCAACAATATGCGTAGGCTCAGGCTAGGCATAGAGGCCAGCAATAGAGAGGACCAGCATCCAGATCTTAGGGTCAGCAGTAACCCAAAGTAGTAGCCTCGAGGCAGGTGCATGGAGAGTTTGGTATATTGGAGCAGGTGTCGACCGAGGATAGTCAGATTTTAGGTGATGTTCTGAGCATCCTTTCATTATTATCTATTTTCCTTGGGTATGCTTATCTTCTGAGGGTAAATTTTGAGTTACTCTTCTGCCTGTATATCTCGTGATAGGTGATATTTAGCATATATTACGACTACGAAGGTATGTCCTGGGCATAGTCATGTCTTTGATTTAGTCGTTGGTACGGACTTATCTCGAGACTTGACCCCTGTCTATTTTTAGGAATCACGTAGAACAGCGAGGATGGATTCTTACTTAGCAGATTCGAGAGGCATATATATTCTTGTGCCTCTAGCCCTTCTTCCTGGTAGTCTAGTTGCTTGTGCATTTATTTCTATTATTGACTGCTTCCATTTCTTGTCTATATGCCATGTTTGCCTTATTATATTGAGATAGTTGTATTTTCTTGAGCTTCTTGGTTTTGGTGCCATAGTGAAATTTTGAGGATGGAATTTTTCTAAGGATGGGAGAGTTGTGAGACTTTGTCTCACTATATCTATATAGGTATATGGATACGTATATTATAGTGCATATTTTATTTTTCTAGATTTCGTAGAATTTTAAAACTTGGAAAATTAAAACTTTACTTCCTGACCAGTATACCGACGGTATACTACAGTATACTGACGGTATACCGCCCGGCAGATATTTATTTTGCTTTTTTAAGATTTCTCTATAAATAGTACTTGGTTTTATTTCTTTTTTCTTTTTTCTCTTTATCTCTCTTCTCTTCATCCTTTCTCTCTCGAGTTTGGAGCTTTTTCTTGAAAACCTGGAGAGTGGTTTCTGAACCCCTTTGTGGTGGTGGAGTTGAAGAGTTAGGCTGGGAGCTCACTATAGGCAAGTACATCTTGCTCATTCTATGAACTTTTCTTGCCTTCTATAATTTTCTTTCCTGCAGCTTTGGTTGTTACTTTTTAGCTTAGACTTGCTTTACTAATATTATTCATCTAGTAATTTATAGTATTTTGTCTATTTCAATTTTAATTTCTGGGAGAATCTTGGCCTGTCCCTTTTTGGTAACTACCTAACGGAGATGGTACTGGAGTCGTGACCGTGAGATCTAGTCCATATTATGATATGTGACTTACTACTAGAATTGACTTCTTGTTAGACATGGTTTTAGTGATTTTCTATGTTTGATTTTGATCCCAAAAATTTGATTTGACTTTGGCATAGTTTTCCCAGGAAACCGGCATACCGACAGTATACTACGACATACTGATGGTATATCGATTTTGACCGACTTAGATTCTAGATATTTATCTTGTGAACCTTATCGGCAATCCGACGGTATACTGGAGTATATCGACGGCATACCGATTCTGCCGACACTGTTAGATATTTGTCTTTGCCGGCATACTGACGGTTATCAACGGTATACTGATTTCTTGGAATCCATAACCTGCTATCTTTTTGATAGCTCTTGGCTGGCATACCAACGGTATACTAGAGTATACCGACGGTATAGCAATTTGTTAGAATTTTTAGCTGATGTGTTTTATTTGTCTCTAGACCGATATACCGACGGTGTACTGATGAGTACCGACGGTATACCGATCATGTACTCTTTTTCATATGCTTTTTGATTTCATGCTATTCATTGTTCTTGCATGGTGCTAATGTGTAAACAACTTCACCCTATTAGTTGTGTCTTGGCAAGTGATTAGGGACTGGGATCTACTCAGGAAAATCTGTAATCCTGGTCCTTGTTTGGTTTAAGGGTTATAGTATTGATCACGAGGAGTTTCCAAATTTTTATTGCTTACTGGCCCATCGAGAAAGATCTATAACCCTGTTCTTGTTTGGTTTATGGGTTATGGTATCGATCTCGATGGGGTTATATTTATATTTCCTTTTGGCTTTACTTGGTTGTACATAGCTTCATCTAGTTTCTCTTGGCTCCATACTGACGTGTTTATAGTGACTCATCATAGTACACTCCTGATTGCTTGTACATGTATTCACTATTGTGGTTTGTCTTACTTGCTCCCTGAATTGTTAAATTCTTGGTCCAGTCTTGCATTTATGATTAGAATGGATTCTGCGGAATGCTACACCCAGAATCATAAACGAAGTTGTTAAGGATTAATAACTAGTGTAAAAATTAGTTCATAGGAGGGGAGATTTTCCTTGTTGCATGCAGTCCCGTTATCCCGACCACACTAGTAGATTTATAGCCTGCCGTCGAGTAAGGAACTCTTCCAACTCACCGTTGAGTGATGCAATCCATCTATGACAAGACATTGATATTGACATTGCTTTTACTTTGACATTGTCCTTACATTATGTTTCTTAATTATGCACTGTGAATTAGATTAATTTTGTCTTTACATTACATTGCCTTTACATTTACATGGTTGTTATATTTGCGTTGTCTACACTCGGACATCATAATTCTTGACATGGACCTTGTCTGGATAACCTGGACAGACTAAAGGATGTTCAACCATTAAAATTCTCAGTAGTGCATTTGTTAGTAACTAGAAATTGTAACAACCTTAGTCAGTTAACGTATCAAGCCGTACTATTACTTGGCCATGCTTGTTGATTGTTACTTTATGCTACGGTATAGTCCTTTATCTTCTCGTATTGTCATATACGTCCGTGGGTGGCCAGAGGCTAAGTTTGGCTCGGGAATGGTTTCAGAACCCCGGTCCTTGTTTGATTTACGGACCAAGATTTTTGATTTTGAGAAGTTTCTTCGTTCTCTTGTCGCTTGTCATCTTATCTTTTACTACAGTTATTTTTTATCATCATTATAGTAGATATAGATTGGAACACGTAAACGGTAATAGGGGTATTTCCTACCTTTTGTCCTTGTTTGGTGTAAAGGTGAAAAACCAGACCTATTGCTTTTTACGGGTTTCGTTAGTTATTTTGTATCCCTTTCAGCTATTGTACTTTCACTTACTCATATCATGTCATGTGCTAGATCTTGTACCGTATATGCCTACTAGTCTTCGATGTCTTTCATATTCCTAGTCTTGTTTTCGATCTCGTGTATGTTCTCAGTTTTGTTCCGGCACATTACATGCTCATATGTACACGATTATTTTTCTATTGCTCATAATTATTTCTATGTCACCATATATATTATCTGTTACTTAGCTTATTGTCTTTTCTTCTCGAGATAAGTGCAGTGGTAGCACACGACTCTTGATACGCCTTTATTTTACTTCTTTCTTTAATTGTTGTTGTGTTAAGATAGTATTGGTTTTAGTTCATAGTCTTGGCCTTCCTTTGTGGTAATTCTATTGGGGGCCTGACCCCACTGGTTTTGTATGGCATGATCTTGTAGTGGGACCAGAGGACACTCCTTATCTTCCGCTGGATGGTGACCAATTAGATCACCAGGCGACTTGAGTAGGTTTTATCTTGATCACCCACTATATTCTTTTGAGGTATTTAGCCACCGAGCACGAGTTTAGCTCGTATTTTGTACTTGACTTCTTGCCTATGGGCCATGCATGGTTAGCTTATTCTAGACTATGAGTTGATCATGTATTTCTTATACTTTGCTAGTTCTTTATTTTGTATTACTATCTTCATGATCATCTATGTATATTTGGTTTGTGACGCTTTACTATCTTGCTCTAGATGATCATATTCCTTGTATGTTGTAGTTTGCTTATGATTGAGACACCTATGACTTCTTAACCTAGGATTGACTATTGGATTATAGCATTAACCCCTATGATCTACAGCTTTACCATATATGCGAGTACTGGCATGCTATTAGTATACGTAGCTGGCTGTTGTCCGTCTCTATTCTCAGTATTTTGGTCTGGGATGTGACACTTATCTTCCCTATTTTAGTTCTAAAACCTTGATACCAATACCCAAATCAATTATCTTGGTATTAAGATACTTTATGTATCTTGATACCTTGATACCAACTCTTTCCCATCAAACACATTATACCAACCTAGTATTCTCACATCCAACTCTATCCTGGACACTCAACCCTCACTCAATACCTTACATTCATACCTATTACCTTAGTATCATACTACCACTATACCGTCAACTCTAATTCCCAAAACTTAACACTAGGGTACTTGACACCTATCTAATACACACTCTCGTATCTCTATACACACTATATAACTTGAAGTTTGCTAATATTGTTCAATCATAATTGATACATAACCCCCTTATCAACTCTAACCAATACTGACACACATATATAGTGATAGACTCGACACTATCATCCCCATGCCCCTCACAAAATACACTTGATCCTCCAATAACTACACAAGAGCACCATACCCGACCAATACCTGTCCTACCCTTAACTTTTTACTATAATATATAGCTGAAACTAGTTTCTGACACAATTATCTAACCCACACACCATGCACTTCACTTGACACATTAACATATAAACTGGCACTTATATCAACACCCATATATACCTGCTATTGCCCTCACATTGTATTCTTTGTGTTTCCACAAGACACATTGCATCTATAAACATGAGCTAACTATTGGATACTAAGATACTCAATTCTACACTCAAGCACCACAATACCTTATCTCATGCACACTGTTGCACAACTATCTTTCCCCGCTTGCACACATTGCTACATGCATACTCCTTATCACACATCCCATAAACAGGCTCACAACCTCAACAAACAAAATACTCACTACACAGCTTCATCTGAACCTCCTTATACCCTCATGCAAATATCTACGCACATCAAACCAGGACACAAACATAGCTATACTCCACCACACTGCATACCCCTTTCTCTCTTCTTTATGCAGTTGGAATCCAATTATAACAATGCCACCATGACTTGCAGACCACTGTATCCAGATTGCACTACAATCGAGCAGTCTTACCTTGCCTGGAATCCCCTTACCTGAATTACACGTGCTCAAGCACACAACTTCTACATGAATAAGATAGCACAGCAGTGCATGCCTTTGCCACTGCTGTTGTTTATTTGCTATGTTATTGCCACTCTTATTGGTTCTATGATGTTGCTGCTATTCTACTTCCCGACACCGCATACACCAACATACGATCCCTCTCACCCCTTAGCATTCAATCTTCCCATAACCACTATATCACAAGTACCCTAAACCTTAGCTCCTGATTATTGACACTATCACATACCAATTTTTAACCAATCCAGTCACCACATTCCTCTTCCTTCACTGCTACTATGATAACCAATTGCATAGACTCTCCAAAATCCTCAGAACTCCCATACCACAACATACTACACACTCACCAAACCTACAAACACACTACCAAATAAACCAAAAACAAATACTTGGTGTGCACTTGTGATACACACATGTATCGCATACTGATACACCCGATATACCCTTTCAATAGCCACACCATAAGATACACATGTCCACCATCACATGGAACCATCACAACCCCTATATTATGATATAACAACATATGTATTAGCTAATTATAATGCAATTAGAAAAAAAATACACCTATTGGCCCAAAAACTCCCAATCTACCAACACGTATTATGGTGTATTATAATACGGCATATACGTATCCATTTGTGGACAAATGGGCACACTCCCAAACCAAATCTAAAACTAATAACTAAATTAGGACATACAACAAATACTTGGTGTCCCAAATTTGAAGTTCTACCAAAATGGGCACAAAATTACATAGATCTCCTAGATCAGGGGATAATACCACCTAGTTCTTGGTCTAATGGGTTGATCTTGGCCATGGGTGAATTCCTAGAGGCTCAAATGAGTAAAATAACATTAAAATTAATTAGAAAAATGGATTTATACCTATTGGGAGTTGGCTTACAATAAAACTCCTTGAAGTGGACACAATGGGAAGAAATGGACACAAGCTTATAAAAATCTCCTCCTCCAATGGCCCTCTTGCAATCTCCAAGCTCCTAGGCCTCCATGGTGATGAAGATGAGTGGAAATAAAAGTGGTTTGAGTGAATTTGGTAGAAAATTGGATTGGGTTGGGGAAAAGGGAAATTAGGGTTGAATGAGTAATGAGATGAGGCAAATGAGTGATTAATGGAGGTTAACTTTCTTTATATATGTCTGGCCACACTCTCCTAGGGTTGTGTGCAATCCATAAGGTCTAAAATGCCCTCTCCACTGTTCTAATTGATCCTTCATTTATCATGACTAGAATCTATTTATTAATGGAAAGGTATCTAATCTAATTAGGAGAATATTTTATTCTTACACTAACTAACTAATTAATGTAGATAACTATGTCATGACTAACACAAATGGCACTAACAAATTCTGCTAACACTAGTCCATTCTTACTAACTATCACACTAACCATTATAAATGCTACTCATGAACAAATATCAAAGCTAGTATGTGTGTGTGTGTGTATATATATATATATATATATATATATATATATATATATATATATATATATATATATAATATTAATAAATATTAAAATAAAAAAATACTCAATCTTCTATCGGTAGGACACAACGTCATATTTATAACGGTAAATCAAGACTCATCCGGAGATGTCACAATACCGTTAGGCAACTTCTCTTTAATGGCATAATCACAATTGGTTATGTAAAATCAAAGGAAAACTTTGTAGATCTACTAACTAAAGGTTTGACAAGAGAATAAGTATATAAGTCATCGAGGAGAATGGGCTTGAAGCCTATGATAAAAGAAAGGTATATTTAGACTTTGGGTCTCAAATAAGTTTCAAAATTTGTGTTTGGGTCTGCATAATATACATAATTAGTTAGGCCTGTCAATGGTTGACTGAAAATCGGCATTTGAACCGATAATATCTGGAATTTCATATTTATCGGATATCGGATGCGGATACGAAAAGTGTCATATCCGATCTGATAACATCCGATCCGATAATGGGATAATTAAATATATAAATAATATTTTAATTATATATATATATATATATATATATATATATATATGGTGTAGATTATATTTGATAGAATCAAAGGTTTGGATTACAACTTACAACGCTAAACTAAATATATTTTAATTATATATAAATAAATGGTGTAAATTATATTTGATAGAATTAAATGTTTAAATTACAACTTATAATTCTAAAACACTTATATGAATCCTTATTGGTTAGGATATTATCTGATATCCGATAAAATAAACGGTAACGGATACGGGAGCCAAAACTCATATCTGATAGCTATCAGTTAGGGTATGGTAATACCAACATCAGATCGATAAACTACTATTGACAGGCCTATAATTAGTGTTTAGGACTCAAAAGTGTTACTAATTATCACACCCTAGAACCAGAATACTGGAGAGTGGGGGTCTGGTAAAGCCAGCTACGTATATCTGAGTACAAAGATACCCTAAGATACGATCACGGCTGTCTAGAAGACAAGTGGGAGGACTCTAGCATGCCACTAAAGAAGCAACACAAGAAGCAATAAAGAGTAAATCATATATGCGATGGGTAAGGCGTCCCAAACACATATGCATACATAATCATGAGAGTTTACATAATATAAAGATACATTAATTGAATATAAAAAGGTATGTAAATATACAACTAGCCATGGTCCAGAATATACACATACGTCGTCTAAAGACGGAGGAAAACAAAAGCCATAAATAAGAACTAACGCTTGTCCTTGGCTAATAAACCATAAAATAAAAGCATAAAATAAAGTGGAAGAATATGATAACCCACTCGCTAATCCGAGCTGCAATCCTCTGAGTGCGATCCATCAGGCAAAAGAGAACATAGATCCTTCGGGTCTGCTACGAGATCTGGCCTTGCAAAACTAGTGGGGTCAAAACCCCAAGCAACAAGAACCACAAAGGAAGCCAATGCTATGAACTAAAACCCACAACAAAGAATAGAAACAAAAATAAATAAATACGGATCGAGATTCGTTCACTACCAATGCACTTATCTCGTTAAAAGAAAAGACAATAAGCTAATGACACGTAAGATAAAGTAAATAACTGGTGACATAAAGTAATCCGGGAGTAAGTAAAATAAACGTGTACCTGAACATATAATGTGTCAGAACAATAACTAAGTACAATAACCAAAGAAAAGGATAAGTCGGCAACTGAAAATAGGGCTTAGGGACTTCTCAAAAATGGAGCCATAACCCTTAAACCAAACAAGGATAGGGATTATGGGCATTTTTTTGAGCAGAACTTAGCCTCTGGCCATCCACCGACACATATGACAAAGCGATAAAAGAAAAGACAATACCCAAACATAAAGTAATTTGTGCACAAACAAAGAAATACGGCCAAGCAATTCCTACGGCTTGCTATCATTAACTAACTAGGGTTATCATAATCCTATTTACTAGCACATGCAATTTAGAAATTTTATACGGCCACATATCCTGCAGACTATCCGGATCATCTAGACATAAGGAGTACATAATCTAATTATCACATATAGATATTTTTACTGGTAGTGCAACACTCGATGGTGTGCTGGAAGTGTGCTTCTCACGACGGAGAGCTCCAAATCCATATGTGTTGCTGGAATGTCGGGATTGCATGTAACCAAAAAGTTTTTCTATATGCCCGGGTTTTGGTTGTGGCATTCCGCTGAATCCATCCTGGATATGATGCAAGACTGGACAATGGTTTAACAATTAAACCATAAGCACCAGACAAGCCACAACAGAAATATATATATATATATATATATATATATATATATATATATATGTCAAGAAATATGAGTGCGCTACTACGAGCCGCTATATAGGACAATAAAGGAGTCTCGTGTCAGGAGTGAACTACGACAAGCCACTATAAAGCATGTACAAGAATATGGAGACATGAGTGCACTATAAAGAATTACTATCAAGGGGTAAGACAATGTAAGGACAGTATAAATATAAGGGTAATTGTCAATAAATAGTGCTTCATCTTACAATGTATAAATATAAAGGCATGGTGTCAGTAAATGACATATAATTGTGTCAAGTACATAAGGTGTGCAAACTCATTATAACTATACAAGTTATAAGATCATACTAAGGAATCATTACAGTTAAACAAAATATCAATAATGGACAAAATAATCAAAATTGCACAAAATAAGATTTTAACATATTTTAGAAAAACTGGGCATAACTCTCTCATCCAAACTCCAAATGAGATTTTCAAAAGGATTTGGAAAGGCAAGACAAAGATCTGCAACTTTCATATTTTGAGTTTTACAAGATCTTTCTACAAAAATAGCTAAACAGGCAAAATTGGGTCATCCGGGTCACCATTCGTGCGGCGTACTACGTGCGGCAAGAATACTTTTCATGGAGCGCAGTGTGCATCCAAAATTCTTTGCCCAGCATACTGCTGCGCGACAAGAAAGGGATATGCATGGCAAGAAAGGGATGTGCATGGCAAAGAAGTGATGCACCCAAAAAATCCATGTGCGACACACTATGCGCTGCAAGAATTCCATGTACGACGCATTGCTCGATACAAGAGAGTGATACGCGTGGCGCATCGATGGACGTGACGCATGTGGCAATAAAAACTCTATGCATAGCGTACTGTGCATGGCCGAATTTTTGTTCACGGCGTAATGCGGACAGCACTGTTCATCGTCCCTGCGAGACAATTTTGATAACAAAGCGTCAAAATTTGTTTTGGTTTTAAATCTTTAATTTAACTCCAAATTAAGTGATTTAAAAGTCAAAATCATAAAAAAATTAATGCTCTACCATATGTAACTACTACTTTTCAAAAATAACTAGTTTTAATAGATAAAAACTAAGAAAAACTAAAAAACCCATGGAAACTCGAACATAAAAATGTAGATATACTCAATTCAAGCCATAAAAACCAAAAATTCTAAGTACTAAGCAAGTAGAGTAGGTTATGAAACACATTATAAGCAAATAAAATTCAAGAAACCATGAGAAACAAATATATGCAAGTTCTTCCTCATTGGCAATATATACTTTCCTAGGTTAGTACCCCAAGCCTAGTCTTCTACTCCACCACCGAGAGGTTCCGAAACCACACTCTAGGACTTAAGGCCAAAATCCATGATCCAAGCTTGAAGAACAGAGAAGAAGAATAAAGAGGGAAACAAAGAGAAAGAGAAAATGAGAGAGAGGGAGAGAGAGAGAGAGAGAGAGAGAGGAAAAGTCATATATATATTGGGGGAGGATGGATGGGTGCGTATGCTTCAGGGACCGATGCGCCGGATGCAAGATGGATGCGCATGGGATGTCACTACCATATTTCTAGTTAGGGGTAGTTTTGTTATTTTATAATTATATATAATGTAGTATATATATATATATATATATATATATATATATATATATATATATATTTATATATATATATTGTGTTAGTAGTTATTGATTTATATTAGACTAGCCTATTTATTTGGACTTAACACTAGTGGACCTAATTAGACTAGTCATGACACAATAAATCCAACAATTGGGCTAGGCTCATTAGACTCATCCCTCTTCATTAATTAAGATATTAGATTAAACTTTTATTAGATTAGAAGCTTTCCATTATAGCCCCCTTAATTAAATACCTCATGACTAATCATTGGTGGCAATGTTGGTATTTTACATTGCTTGAAAACCAAGCAAAGGGGGCCGGCCACTATTAGAAAAGGAAATCCTTCTCTATCATCTTCATTCATTTCAATTAGATCCCAAATTATGTTCTTCCCAATTTTACTCATTCCTCCATCAATTTTACCTCAAATCACTCTTATTCCCTTTTTATTTTTATCATATAAGGAGCATTGGAGCTTGGATTGCAAGTAGCACTTGGAGAAGAAGGAATTCGCTAGGAGCCTATCCTAATTGTGTACATTTGAGCAATTTATTGAGAATCCATCTTCCAATAGGTATAATTCTAATTTTCCTTTTATTTAGACTCTAATTCATGCATTTGACCATTAAGAAATCTTTCTTGGCTTAGGTCTACCCATAGAAACAAGAACTATGTTTATAGGACCCCCATTATGACTTCTACATTAAGATTTGTACCCAATTGAGGGAAATTTTGAGATTGGAGCACCAAGTGTTTGTCATTAGGTCAATTAGATCTAACTAGACTTAGATTAAGTATGTGAGACTAGCTACGTGTCCATATTTAGATACAAGTAGAGGGTATCATGGTATTTTGTGATACACTATGATACGGGGACTCATTTTGGGGGGTTTGTGCATATTAGTGTAAATTTTTTTCAATTTTATTTATAACTAGTTGCTTTAGTTATATATAGATGATATTGATATGTATAATTGATAATTATTAAGAATTGTAGGTTTTGATACTTTGTTCGGGTGTGTATTATGAGTATCCTACTTGCACACTCTAGGTGCTTGATGAAACGACTATTAGTGTGCACACTCAAATAATTAATGGTAAATATATTAGTACAAACAAACAAATATATATATATATATATATATATATGAGTTACTTGTGTTGTAGGGTGTTGTGGGTATAATGTTGGTTCAATGAGGACTGTGACAGTGTTGAGTGTTACGGTGGTATTAGAAGTAATAATAGAAGGTATATTGTGTGTGAGTGTCTGAATTAAGGGGAGGATATATTTCTGAGTGTAGTTTGGAAGTAGGTGTAGTCCAGCATGGTGTTAAGGAGAATCTATTTATTACTTCTTTACACCCATTGACATGATATTTCATATATAGGGTTATTTGACACTATTTCGGACATTGAGTCATAATGTTTGTTTAGGACCAGAGGCGAGTACATTCTCTGATAGTTTTCTTATTTTATAGTCTCTATATTACATATATTTAGTATTGAGATATTTAATTTCTGACACGATGCTACATGGATTGGTATACGATGATCCCCGTCATGAGATATTATTGTCGTAATTACTCAGTGATTTCTGTATCGTTCTTCATGATTACTCAGTAATTACCATGATATCTTCGTAATTATTTAGAACGTGATCATAGTACATGATATTATAGATCGTGTATCATGATATACGTGTTATAACATGACAAGATTTGGATTCGTATACTAATCGGAGCAAGGGGATGTATTAGTGGATATGTGATCATATCTTATAGTCCGTAATTTAGTATAGCCCATGATAGCTACTAGATTATGCAACTCACGTGTGGTCAAGCTAGCTCCCCTTATATTATAGCCCGTATTAGGCCCAAGCTGATCACACATCTTACTAATATCTTAAGACATATTTTATTATTATATTTCCTTTATTCCAGTTTATTATATTGATATTTCTCTCTATATTGTTCTAAGTTTATTTTTATTATTTACCATGATACTCCTTCTTATGATATTTAATAGTTCAGTTGCTTCCATCATTTATTTTTATTACTATTATTGTTTTATAGATTTTGATAATAATTGAAACTGCTATTGGGTTATACTTTGCTCCAATCCTAACTGGATATATTTTTTAGATAATTATTTAGATAATTGGTGTCCTACATACTACAGGACATATGATTACAAGCCCGTTGAGATAGCACCCATAGAGCATGTTGAGCTAGTGCTAGCTGTCGAGGAGACTTAGTTACTTCTATTATGATTTTATATATGTTACAGTTAGACATTTTGGCATGTATTATATTTGAGACTATTGTGTTATGATTAGACTATTGGCCTTGGACTTGGATTATATTGTGACTCTTTATTTTATTTCTTCTATTTATATCGTACCATATCTTCCTCTAGTTTTATTGTGATTAAGTAATAATTATCTGATTGCTATATTGTCCTCCATTTGGAGTTGAGATATCTTGACAGTTACCTTATATATTTATGGTGTGAGATGTTAGATAGTATTATTGACATAGATAGCGTTCTACTACCAATGTTGCGACGTAAGCTGGATGTACCCATGTACTCGTGCTCCTACACCGGGTGTGGGTCATGACATATTTTTATGGTGGACCATGAAGGTCAAGGTAGTAGTGCTTAGACTTGGAGTATTACTACAAGCCTGCTATAGGATATAGGACTTAGGATATAGGATGAGAGAATACTTAATTACAACTAGAAAATATTTTCAATCTATTGATTTTGCTATCCTTATCAATTTGAATATTTGCTTTCCTTGAATATAATTGTCCTTCTATGATGATATCGTATCTTACTGTCACTACCACATTCTAAAATAGGAATAATTTTGACATTTTATTTATTATAAGTATTGTGCATATTTATTTTAAATAATTATATGATATATATATATATATATATATATATATATATATATATATATATATATATATATATATATATATATAGTGTTCTTTAAAAGCATGAGCTAGTAGACTAGACCTAGAAGCCCACTAGATAAACCCCTGACCAAATTATAGGGTTATGGATTTTAATTAGCATTTTCAGGATTTAATTATTGAGGTTATAATTTATTATTGTGATTTTATTTAATTGTTGTGCCTTAACGTTGCTTCGATATTGGGAGCGCTACACTCCTTTTGCCTTCCAACAAATTTTACACCTTTGTCCTAGACGTGCCCGTCTTCCATTATGACCTTTATGTAACTCATAAATATGCTTTCTTGTGCTTATTTTAGTCGCACAATATTCGTCGCGGACGTTTATTTTAAATTCCAAATAAATCCAACTGTGTATCTTTGTGCGTTCCAATCTAAATTGGAGACATAATCTTAACCTGTTTGGTGCAACCCAAATTATGATAATATTTTATTCTGAGTCTTCTAAGTCCATGACACTTGTGTCCCACCTAATTTTAATCCCATGTACTTATAATTAATTTTAGAACACCATTTGCATTAATTTAAATTAGTGTAAAGAACCAACTTGACCCAATAGCAAACCAAATCACCTTTCACACCCTCAAGACTCATACTAAACACCACACACCCTTTTAAACCATTACATCACACCAAAAATGGTATTTTCCCCCATCCAATCCTAATGTCCACTTCTGTACAATTTTTTAATTATTGAGGACTTATTTGCAAAAGTGCAATGATGTGTCACTATCCTATTGGTCAAGACCAATAGAGAAAACAACCCCTCCCTTTGACCGTTCAACTCTCTCTCCCTCTCTCCTCCTTTTGTTATGCATTTTCTATCATATTAAATCTAGGCCATCCATTTAAATGGGACAACATCCTAACCACACACCATATCCTATATATATATATATATATATATATATATCATCCCTCATCCTAACCCTTTCCCAATGCCAACCCTATCCTAAGGCACAGCCGGCCCTAATCCCTCGGCCATCACCATCAACCCTCTCTCTTCTACATGCAAACACCTCTCCATTAATTATCATCACCTCCACCTACATCAAAACCTCACACCCGAACCCTAAACCATTTTTTCTTCCTCCTCCTCACCTTCGGCCCGACTCCTCTGACGAGCAGTCACCTTCCCCGGCCATCTTCGGCCATTCCCCACCGGATCCAGCCCCACGATAGCAGCCACCTGAATAACCTCCCTCACCCCCTCCATTCCGTGGTCGATGCCTGAGCCGTCGGCCTCCTTACCGACTTCATCTTCCCCGAGCTCCGAGCAGCCAACCTTCCTCCAAGCACTTCCCGACCTCGTCTTGCTCCGGCCACCGCCGAGCAGTGCACCTCCAAGCATCACGACTAACACCATCGTTCACCTGCTCCTTCTTCCATAGCCTTGCCTCACCAGACCACCCCATTGTCGACTACCCCAACCTCCCATATCGTCTACTCGCCCCGACGTCCCCTCAACCCCTGCCATGACCACCTGAACACCACTATCACCACCCACTCTATCTCCTCCGGTCACCTTCCTCCGCAGGAACCCAACACCACCAGCCTCCATCTCCTCCGGTCATCTTCCCCTGCCGTTCCCAATGACACAACCACCACCACGACCGTCCCTGAGCCGTTCACTACCACCACTCCACGTTCTCCACCCTTCTCGGCCACTCCACTCGCCGGAGCCGAGTCCCCCGCCTTCACAGTAGAATCTCGCTGTCGACGTATCCCGTCGGCCATCGTAGTCATCCATCCCCGTTCACAGCCTCATGTTCACCATCATTATCACCTTCATCATCATCATCATTATCACTATCATCATCACCATCACCATCGTCGTCATCATCGTCATCATCAATATCGTTGTCATCATCGTCATCATCGTCCCCGTGCGTACCTGCCAAGTTTGAACTGCCCTCTCCTGATTCTATGTATACGTGTGTGAATGGTATTAGGTTTAGCATGTCATTTCATGATAGTTTAGTTGATGTGCGTTGTGTGACCCTGTGTTGGTGAACCCAGTAACTAGTGTGTGTATGCGTACGCATATGTGTATAATTATGAAATTGGTATATATATATATATTGTGTGTGGCAATTATATGCTAGTAATATATATGACTATATATATATATATAATGTATGACCCTAGTTTAACTGTGGATATCCCGTAATTACTTGACCTTGTGACCCTAAATTTTGTAAGTTGACTGCCTTACGTACACCGACGTACTGACTAAAGACATGTTAGTTTGACTGTCTGATTATGCACAACATTTGAAGATGTGACACCCGTGCAGTTAGACGCACACTTGGCCCTGTTAGTTGACTAGTGTCATACCTAGCGTAGCCCCTGAGTTTAGAGTATTTATGATTGTGTGTATGTTAGTATATCGACTGATTCTACATTACTATTATATGATGTCTATAGGACGGTTGGATTATTCAGACAAGACTTCAAAAATAGGACATTGATTCATACCAACTAAGGACCGTAGGCAAGTATATTCTCTGACAGTTTTTATTATGTTGATTATCTCTATGATTCTAGTTGTATAGCGTACATGATTCTGACACTGTAGATACACGAGTTGGCACATCAAGACCTGTCATGAGGAGTCGTGATTGGAATCCAACATGCTAGTTGGGGAAACGAGAAAATATTAGTAGATTATGTGATCATACCCAACTCTATATGAATCATAGCTCACCCACACCTCACGTTGGTGCAGCCTGACCATTACATGTCTCATAGCCTGTTATGTATGATTAGCCCGACTATTGCTTGCATCATAGCTATTCGGATGGTTTGCCTGACCTTACATGAATCATAGCTAGTCATACATAGCAAGCCTGATCAGCCCCAAGCCGATCATATGATATGCTGATATTTCACACACTTAGCTAGATATTCTAGACATGTATTTCCAGATCATAGTTCTAGCATTCACTTATATTATAGTTTATTGATCTAGCATTTCTCCATGTTCTAGTTATTGTTCTAGTATTCACTATATTCCAGTCCATTGTTCTAGCATGCACATGTATTCTGTTCATTGCTAGTTGCACCATTGATGACATATGCTCCAGTATTTCTTGTTTTCAGTATTTTATTATTCCTATATTGTTTATTACCAGTATTTATATCTATCTTGTATTTTTTTATACTGTATTATAGTTTTTGTCAATATACATGGAATTGTTATTAGTGCTTGTACTTTTCTCCAATCCTGACTGGATATTTTTTCCAGACTGTGATATAGAGGACTTGTTTCCGACATACTTGGAGATTTGGATATTGATTGCTGGTTAGACTATTTATTATTGTTAGACTTGTCTTGTATTTCATTTATTTTCTTCGATATCTCATCATGCTCTAGCTTCTGTGATTGAGTATTTTTAGATTATATTGTGATATGTGTGTCTCCTTATGGAGTTGGATATTTACGAGAGATTGATTAGCTAGTAATATGACCTAGATAGCGTTTTACCGTCGATGCCGCGACGTAGGCTGGACGTACCCACGTACTCGTACCCCTATATCGGGTGCGGATCGTGACATATTTTAAGTGGTGGCCTATGCAGGTCAGACTTCGTAAGTTGTGCGATATCGTGGTAGTGCGATATCTTAGTTGTATTATTGCGTGCCTGCGATAGGATATAGGACATAGGATACTAGGATGAGAGAGGATACTCAATCACAAATTATTTGAGAGATTCCTGGGATGACCCTTGAAAATCTTATTATAATTTCTAATTTAAATCTTTTCCCTTGTTTTCGTCCGTTCTCACTTGTTTTTGAATTTGATTCTTGTTGGTCAGTTGTTAATCTAATTCTTGGTGTCATTATTGAGTTTGATTTTATATCGAGATGAATTTTATGGGCTAAATTACGGTATCATCTGATAACATATGTTGATGAGGACAGTGAGAAAAGTGAAACGTCTACTTCGGTTATGGAGCCTAGAGTTTATCGCAGCCATATTAGCTGTCATGGCGGAAACGTAGGAACCTGACTTCGGATGTACATATCTTGGTTATAAATTTAGAATTTCTTGCAGCCATACCGGTTGGCGTGGCGATAATTCTAGATGATGTGATTATAGAGTTTCATACCTTAGTTATGGAACCTATCGTTTATCGCAGCTATTCTTACTAGTGTGGCAAGGATTCTGAGTATCATAATTTCGGACAGACGTGTATGATTATCAAATTGTATCTTAAATTGGTTCTTAAAGTATCATCTTAATACTTATCCACTTCTGTTATTATAGGACCTTGTTACATTATTTTCTTGCTAGTAGTAGAGTTACCTTCAGTTCCTTAGTCCAGTTCCTTCTTGAGCTTTATTTCATTAGGGCTCCTTGTTAGTGTGATAATTGGTGACTTACAATTATGTCTGTATCTTGAGTATTAGTGTTGACTGAGTGTGGCTTGTGAGTCTATAAGTATTTTTTGGTTAGACATGTTAGAAATAGGCATCAATCTAGAGTTAATCCGTAGCATAGTACCTTGTAGCAAAAGTTCTATAATATGTGCCATTATAGTTAGTATTGGTACTATAGGTAGAAGGAGAAGTAAAGAGTATCAGTAATGGTTCTAGAAGTTAGTATCAAAGACAGCATGCCAGTCCTGGATAGGCATGAATTCATGTAGTTAGGTGATCCATGTAAATAATTAAGTATCAAGGAAATTGTGTTGAAAATTAATGGAGCATGATATTCAATTGGTTAGTTGATTACTTGGGTGTGTCAAGAGTAAAGAAATATATATGCATAAAGGGTATTAATGAGGTACCATGGGTAGAGAAATATTAAGATTGGTCATGGAAGGTATAAAGTTTATCACTGATTAGTGTACCAGTCTGTAAAAGGTTAAAGGGAGATACGTATACATCAATCGAGATATGGAACTATATGCCTGCCTTGAGAGTGAAGTAAAACATGTTTATTATAAAAGTACAAGTGATCGTGAGTTCTAATAAGTGTGATGAGGTGATCTAATAATGAAGCTAGTGTTACCATACCAAGACTGCTAGTATTCTATATCGAAGATTAGTTGAGAATTGTGCTAGTAATAGTAAGTACCTCGTGTGATAATATTAGATTGGTGTATCAGTTAATATGGATAAAAATATTATTGGGAGTAATAGTGCAAGTAATCCGGGCAGCGCGAATTTTAGTACACAGTTGAAGGTGTAGACAATTGGCATATTTGTGTGTACCTTGAGTGTTAGAGACTGTGAATATATATGTATACTTAGATAGATGTGGATCTAAATTTATAATTTGAAGATCGAAAATAGATTTTAATTTTTAAGAATTTTGAGGAGTTAAGATTTTATGTTATTAAAGTTTTTGAGGATTCAAATTCAATTCAATAAACATAGTCAAAGCTATAAAGAGCTTTGGAAGCGATTAAAAATTTTATTTTAATATTTGAATATTCAACTTTTGAGGAAAGTATATGCATTTAATTTTAAATTATTCAAGAAGTTAAATTTTAAGGATTTTATTTTGAGGATAAAATTTTATGGTGGGTAAGAAATGTATAACAATATATGAGTGGATGAAGTACATGTGTAAGGATCTGTTGGCCTGAGCATGTATGAGATGGCACTACAAACTGACTTGGGTGTCCATCTAGAGTTGTATTAGAGGGAGCAGTACTTAGTGTGTTGTGTTGTACTTGGCATGCACTTGAGTGATAAGAACAACTAGTATAAACAATTACAACAGGTAAGAGAGTTAGCAGTAGGTGTGCTTGTAGTAGAAACAATAGTACCTAAAGGGATAGAGGTATTAAACTTTAGATGTATCATTTGACCTATGGTTGTGTTAGCAGGTACGGTTCTGTTCTTTTCTTTTGTTCATTTTCATCTATTTGATTGATAGATTGATTTCTGAGTACCATAGCTTGTATCAATGATTTTCTTGTTAGAATATAGTTAGTAGTACACCCTCACAGAGACTACAATACCATGACAAAATAGACCATAACCATGCATATTTTCTCTAGATTGTATGTTGTATGATTGTAGGTAGAATTTTCTTAGACTTTGATTGTTGGGGGTTTGACCGTAGTGAAGATTAATAAAAAAGTTATGACTGGACAGAGAGAGACAAGGTGCCTTAAATTTTGAGGATAAACATTAATTTGAGTAAAGAGTTGAGGACTTAATATGGCAGAATTAACGATTTTGTTAAATCATTGATTTTTATGAAGATTATGATATGATTAAATTTGTCATAAAATTCGAGAAAATTAAGAAGATTATCATTATATTTATTTGACTATAAGATATAGATTTATATTTTGAATGTTACATTTGAAGATTCGTAAGCATTATATTGTTTGAGTATTGTGTGAAAAAAAAAAGAATCGAGGAATAAGATCACTAAGGGATTAGTGTTTGAATTCAATTTTTGGGATGAGACTTTAAATTTTATAAATATGCATTGATTGGATTTCAAATTAGAAGATTGGATATTAAATTTTTGTATTTAAATATTAACTTAAAATCTTGTAGATGATTGTGATAAGAATGGAGTTTGATTTTAAATTTGAAGATTTTTAGGAATATGAGATTTATAGAATTTTGAAGATTTTATGTAATAACAATATGGATTTACTTCATGATTATATGGTTTGATAAATTTAAATTTTGATGGTAAAATAAATAAATAAATAAATAAATAAATAAATAAATAAATAAATAAATAAATAAATAAATAAATAAATACAACTATTGAGGATCTTAAATTTTGAGGACGAAATTTTTCTAAGGAGGGTAGACTTGTCTAAAATAATTGAATAATATGGGTAATTTTAATATTTTATTTATTATAAGTATTGTGTTTATTTATTTTAAATAATTGAATAATATGTATAATATAAATATATATATATACTATATGTATAGTGTTCTTTAAATGCATGAGCTAGTAGACTAGACCTAGAAGCCCACTAGATGAACCACTGAACAAATTATAGGGTTATGGATTTTAATCAGCATTTTCGGGATTTAATTATTGAGGTTATAATTTATTATTATGATTTTATTTAATTGTTGTGCCTTACCGTTGCTTCGATATTGGGAGCGCTATACTAGCTTTTGCCTTCCAACAAATTTTACAAATTTATCCTAGACGTGCCAGTCTTCCATTATGACCATTGTTTAACTCATAAATATGCTTTCTTGTGCTTCATTTTAGTCGCACAATATTCATCGCGGACGTTTATTATAAATTCTAAATACATCCAACTTTGTATCTTTGTGCGTTCCAATCGAAATTGGAGACACAATCTTGACCCTTTTGGTGCAACCCAAGTTATGGTAATATTCTATTCTGAGTCTTCTACGTCCATAATACTTGTGTTCCACCTAATTTTAATCCCATATACTTCCAATTAATTTTAGAACACCTTTTGCATTAATTTTAATTAAATTAGTGTAAAGACCCAACTTGACCCAAAACTTGACCCAAAACTTGACCCAATACCAAACCAAATCCCCTTTCACACCCTCAAGACTCATACTAAACACCACACACCCTTTTGAATAATTATTACACAACAAACATGGTGTTTTCCCTATCCAATCCTAATTCCCACTTTTGTGTAATTTTCCAATTGTTGAGGACTTATTTGCAAAAGTGCAATGATGTGTCACCATCCTATTGGTCAAGACCAATGGAGAAAACAACCCCTCCCTTTGATCGTTCAACTCTCTCTCCCTCTCTCCTCCTTTTGTTATGCATTTTCTTTCATCTTAAATCTAGGCCATCCATTTAAATGGGACAACATCCTAACCATACACCATCTCCTATATATATATATATCATCCCTCATCCTAACCCTTTCCCAATGCCAACCCAATCCTAAGGTACAGTCGGCCCTAATCCCTAGGCCATCACCATCAACCCTCTCTCTCCTACATGCAAATATCTCTCCATTAATTATCATCACCTCCACCTACATCAAAACCCCATACCCGAACCCTAAACCATTTCTTCTTCCTCCTCTTCACCTTCGGCCCGACTCCTCTGACGAGCAGTCACCTTCCCCGGCCAACTTTGGCCATTCCCTACCGGATCCAGCCCCTCGAAAGCAGCCGCCTGAACGACCTCCCTCACCCCCTCCATCCCGTGGTCGAAGCCTGAACCGTCGGCCTCCTCGAGCAGTCACCTTCCCCGAGCTCCGAGCAGCCAACCTCCCTCCGAGCACTTCCCGACCTCGTCTTGCTCCAGCCACTACCGAGCAGTGCATCTCCAAGCATCACGACTAACACCACCGTTCACCCGCTCCTTCTTCCATAGCCCTGCCTCACCGGACCACCCCCTCGTCGACTACCCCGACTTCCCATCTCCTTGACTCGCCCGGACGTCCCCTCAGCCCCTGCCACGACCACCTGAATACCACTATCACCACCCACACCATCTCCTCCGGTCACCTTTCCCCGCAGGAACCCAACACCACCAGCCTCCATCTCCTCCGGTCATCTTCCTCCGCCGTTCCCAACAACATAGCCACCACCACGACCATCCCTGAGCCGTTCACCACCACCACTCCACGTTCTCTACCCTTTCCAGCCACTCCACTCGCCGGAGCCGAGTCTTCCGCCTTCACAGCAGAATCTTCCCGTCGACCCATCCTGCCGGCCACCGTAGTCATCCATCCCCGTTCACAGCCTCCTGTTCACCATCATTATCACCTTCATCATCTTCATCATCATCACCATAATCATCACCATTACCATCGTCGTCATCGTTGTCATCATCAATATCGTCGTCATCATCGTCATCGTCATCCCCGTGCATGTCCGTCAGGTTCAAACTGCCCTCTCATGATTTTATGTATACGTGTGTGAATGGTATTAGGTTTAGCATGTCATTTCATGATAGTTTAGTTAATGTGCGTTGTGTGACCCTGTATTGGTGAACCCAGTAACTAGTGTGCATATACGTACGCGTATATGTATAATAATTAAATTGGTATATATATATATTGTGTGGAAATTATATGCTAGTAATATGTATGACTGTATATATATATATATACTATATGACCCTAGTTTAATTATGGATATCACGTAATTACTTGACCATGTGACCCTGAATTTTATAAGTTGACTACCTTGTGTACACCGACATACCGGCTAGAGACGTGTTAGTTTGACTGTCTGATTATGCACAATATTTGAAGACGTGACATCCTACAGTTAGACGCACACTTGGCCCTGTTAGTTGACCAGTGTCATACCTAGCGTAGCCCATGAGTTCAGAGTATTTATGATTTTGTATATGTTAGTATATCCACTGATTCTGCATTACTATTATATAATGTCTATAGGACTGTTGGATTATTCAGACAAGACTTCGAAAATAGAATATTGATTCATACCAGCTAAGGATCGCAGGCGAGTACATTCTCTGACAGTTTTTATTATATTGATTAGCTCTATGATTCTAGTTGTATAGCGTACATGATTCTGACACTATGGATATACGAGTTGGCATCATCGAGACCTATCACGAGGAGTCGTGATTGTAATCCAATATGCTAGTTGGAGAAACGGGGAAATATTAGTAGATTATGTGATCATACCCAACTCTACATAAATCATAGCTCACCCATACCTCACGTCGGTGCAGCTTGACCATTACATGCCTCATAGTATGTTATATATTATTAGCCTGACTATTGCTTGCATCATAGCTATCCGGATGGTTAGCCTGACCTTACATGAATCATAGCTAGTCATACATAGGAAGTCTGATCAGTCCCAAGCCGATCACATGATATGCTGATGTTTCACACACTTAGCCAGATATTCTAGACATGTATTTCCAGATCATAGTTCTAGCATTCACTTATATTCTAGCTTATTAATTTAGCATTTCTCCATATTTTAGTTATTATTCTAGTATTCACTATATTCTATTCTATTGTTCTAGCATGCACATGTATTTTGTTCATTGCTAGTTGCACCATTGATGACATATGCTCCAGTATTTCTTATTTTCAGTATTTCATTATTCCAGTATTATTTATTGCCAGTATTTATATCTATCTTGTATTTTTTTACAATATATTATAGTTTTTCTTAATATACATGGAACTGCTATTAGTGCTTGTACTTCACTCCAATCCTGACTGGATATTTTTTCCAGACTGTGACATAGAGGACTTATTTCTGGCATACTTGGAGATTTGGATGTTATTGATTGCAGGTTAGACTATTTATTGTTGTTAGACTTGTCTTGTATTTCATTTATTTTCTTCGATATCTCATCATGCTCTAGCTTCTGTGATTGAGTATTTTCAAATTATATTATGATATCTCTGTCTCTTTATGGAGTTGGATATTTACGAGAGATTGATTAGCTAATATTGTGACCTAAAGAACGTTCTACCATCGATACTGTGGCGTAGGCTAGACGTATCGACGTACTTCTGTTCCTATATCGGGTGCGGGTCATAACACTTGCGCACTATTGATTCCTTTATTTTGATTTGTCTTCAGGATGCCATCGAAGAACAGATTCCAGCGCTCTGGAGCAGTTTCAGTAAGGTCGGATACTTCTCCACCTCCGAGGCGGGTAGTAATTACTGCTCTACCTTCTCCAACTCAAAGGGTTGCCTCACCGGTTCAGGTGGGGGCTTCAGTAGCTTTCAGGGGTGCTCCTCCTCCAGTTCAGAGGACTGTCCCAGCTATTTCAGAGGAGCTTCTACCACCCCCAGCACTAGTCGATGTCGTACAGATGTTTGCACTTTTTTGGGAGATGATGGATGCCCAGAGGGACCAGACGGAGGCTCAGCACCGCCTGCTAGACATGATAAGGCATAGGATAGTGAATGCTCATCAGTTAGCACTTGCAGCCATGTAGATAGTTACTAGTTCAGCCGTAGATGGTACTGCCTCATCCCGCCCCACAACAACCGAGACCGGGCACTATTATTGATTTCAAAAGGATGATGCCCAAGGAAGTCAAAGGCAGAGAGGAGATATTGTATGCCAATGACTATATAGAGGACATCGAGAGGATCCTTTGATTGGTGCGAATCCCGGAGAGTTTACATATAGAGGCGGACGGCAGCCAGATGTTCGACATAGCCTTGACATGGTTTTGCACATAGCCGAGGATTGCGACACCTGTATTGACTTGGGGATCTTTCAAAGAGATTTTCAAGAAAAAATTCTTCCCATATCTGGCTTTGAGTACCCTGGAGAGCTAGTTTAAGAACCTTGTCAATGGAAGTATGTCGGTGAATGAGTACGCTGCCAAGTTTTGTCGATTGGTTTGTAGAGGTGCAGAACCTATTGGTGAGAGAAAGAAATTTTAAGAAAGGTTTGATTATGGAAATAAAATCATGCACCATGGGTCACAGCACTATGACATTCAGGGAGATTTTGGCAGATGCCCCGGTAGCAGAGGATGACTTAGAGCCCAGGTCCAAGAGGGGAAGAGATGCATCGGGGGGAGCTATCAGCAGCGTTGGTCCAGCTAAGCGACCCTATTTCCAACAACAGATAGCTTTCAAGCCATAGAGATAGCAGTTTATTATACCCTTTCGAGCACCAGTATAGCAGGCACACCAGGCCCAGAGACCAGCATAATAGGCCCCACAATGCACTCATTGCGGGAAGATTAGGCACAGGCAGAAGGTTTGCAGGAAGAGGCTTGGAGTGTGCCTTTATTGTGGAGAAGCAGGGCACCAGTTGAGGGAGTGTTTGTTGGCTCTGGTTCGAAAAGCTCAGGGTGCAATACCGGCGCAAAGAGCACCAGTGAGGCCATCTGTGATTCAGCAGAGGGGACTTCTATTACCGACAAAGTAGCAACGATTCGCCCAACACCATCAGCAACATAGAGGTGTGCAGCGGGGGCGAGCATTTGCCGTGACAGTCAAGAAAGCAGAGACAGTAGGTGTAAACCCCCTCACCCAAAATAGGTATTTCATGTGTATTTTGTATTTTTTTGTATTTATTTTAGATTATTTTTTTAAATAAATAAAATCCAATAATTTTATTAGGACACTTCATCGTGGTTTGGACATTAATAAAGGATGACCCCAAAATCTGTATCGCCCTTCATAGGAAGTAGCCTACACATGAGACACTACTTGTAGGATCTTTTCGTGGCACAAGAATTCAACCCCATGGTATTAGTATGAAATTATTGTAATGACCGTAGATTAATTGTTAAATATTTAGATATTCTATATATAATTTAATTGTGGGTATTTTCCAATTCTAACTCCCTATAATTAGCATCCCATAATTTTCTATACCAAATTAGGCAAATTCTTTTTTTATAGAGTGCATATTATATACTATTAACCTATTTTGCGGATATTCATTTAATTAATTATTTAGTTAATTAGATAATATAATTATTTAATTTATTATATTAGATAAATACTTAATTATTAATATAAAATATTACATACAATATTTTGAGTGTGGTGTTTTGTTAGAATCATACAAAGTAACTTTCTAGAATTTATTTGGTGTACAATATTATTTTTGGATCTTCCTCATCTATATATTCGAATATATGTAAATAAATATATTGTTATTAAATAATAATAATAGTGATAATAATAATACTAATAATAATGATAATGATAATAAGAGTAATAATAATAGTAATAACAATAATAATGATATTATTATTATTATTATTATTATTAATGTAAATAAATAAGACAATAAAAGAAATAAAAAAGAAAAGAAAAGTAAAAGAATATATATATATATATATATGTATATATATATATATATATATATATATATATATATATATATATATATATATATATATATATATATATATATATATAAACCTAACTACTAAACTAACCTAAACCCTCACCTTTCCTTAATTCCATTCCCACAAAACCTTCCCCCCCGCAGACCACAGCACCACCCCTCCCCCAACAATCTCTTATTCTCTCTCTCTCCCCTGTCCCTGTATATATATATATATATATATATATATATATATATATATATATATATATATATATATATATTTATATTTTAATACATTATCTAAACCCTAACCCTAACCGAACCCTTCTGGCGACCGCCCGACCCCCGGCGACATCAACCCCACGACCAGCACCATCGCACTCGCAGCCGCGCGCCGCCGCAGCCCGTCAGCCGGCCGCTATCCATCCGCTAGTGCTCACCGCGCGTACGCACGCGCGCATGCGCACAATTTTGGTCCATCTTCAAGGTGATGTATCTCCCTAAATTTTGATTATTTTTACGTACGGTTTATTCATGTACGCTCACAACCTAACCCTCTAGGATTTTCATTCAAGCGGCACGTGTTTTCGTGTCACGGATTGGTCAAAAAATTGACCAAAAAATAACCAAAAAACTGACCAAAACAGTTCTGAATTTCGAATCCAAAATCCCATGTTCACACCAAATTTGCCATCAACCTATTTATTATTTTCGAAAACTAATAAAAGAGTTTTTCTTCTCCATATAACCGGGAATTTTTTTGTTCTTTTAGTTTTTGTTAATTTGTTCTATGTGTAAAATTATTCAACCTCCAAATTGACCAAAAACTTGTTTTTAAAAGATAGAAAAATTATGATACGGAGCGCGCCCCGCCAAATGGGACCACCTAGCCGCATACCAATTGTAGCGAAAGGCATGTATGATATATTCTGATGTGTGGGCTTTCGTGGAAATTAATTTGAACGTGTTTGCGCGTCAGAATCACCCCGTATCCGTAAAATGTTCTCGTTTCGCGACTTTTGCAAAATACCACCCCATTTTGTGTACACTCGTCGAAATATGATAAAACTTATGCCATTGGATTCATGGTATCATGCTGGTCATATAACCCAAGTTTTACGCAATTCTGAGATAGTTTACCAAGTCACTTATTTGCGGGCCCCGTGGTTGACTTTTAGGGCAAATTTGTGTTCGGATCACCGGAATCCAAAATTGGACATACCGTTGAGTTCATATTGACGTTTAGAATTTGTTTGACCTATAATTTATCCCATTTAGAGACCCTTATTTCTAGCACACTTTTTGGTGCAAAGTGGCCCACATATGGAGCCCGCTTTAACCCAAAATTATCGTTTTGTCCCTGTGTCCAAATTGGACGAAAGGGTAGTATTTTCTAGATATCTTGCTTATTCTGGGAACGTTAGTGATATTTATTTTAGCATACGGGGACGTTCATTCTGATGCCATAGTTTCTGATCTATTGTGCCTGACGTCTAGACGCTTACACTTTGCAGCTTTCTTGCCAGGCAAGATACCTTGCCAAATTATTTATAGTATTTTTTATGCTTATCATATGTCTATATATTCATTACATGTGTATTTTCTTTCAGTCATAATTATATACTATATATGTTGACACACACTTGATTCATAGTTTCATGGGAGGGAAGGACAATCAGTAGGCGTTTGGGCTATAACCACTCTGGTAAACCGTAGTAACTAGCACGCACTATGGTAGTCTTGTCCGATGGTCGCTACCCTCATGGTATATCGGATGATGGTGTCACGATTGTCGCTACCCTCGCGGTATGACGGCTGATGATGTCCCTGACGTGTGTGTGAGTTGTGAGATTAGATAGAGTAGCCTACCCATGCCCATACGTCGAAAAGTTCTCCTCATTATGCATTTCATATAAATTGTCTAGTACAGCGTACTTAAATATTTTCTGTCTATTATGCATGTTTACTGTATTCAATTGGCATGCTTCTATCTATCTTGTTACGTTCCTCTGAGGACCTGGTCCTTTTTTAAGTGTAAACAATCTTGACTATTCGTAGGAGCACGGATCAGGACTTACTACTTATCTCTTTCGAGGAGGTTTTCTCTTCGAGTCTCATTGTTCATTAGATATTCTTATATGGTTTCTCTTATATTCTAGTTGGTAGTGGATTTGTCTCTACCCAACTACTTATTCTTATCAAGCATTTTATACCTGATTCAGTTATAGTTGATTGGTTATTTAATTCTGTGGATGAGATCTAGTTATGCCCTATGACTTGTGACAATATATATACCATATTTGAGTTATTATTCATATTACAACGTACGTGTGTATTATGGTATCCATATATTAGAGTTGTCATATACATACGGCTGACATGTGTTTGATGATAAACAAAAGAAATAAAACTAGGTTTATATGAAACCCTTTCTTTGTTTACAAATAAGAAAAAGAGTACAATTAATCCTATACGAGGATGTTAAGTACAATAAAAATAATTTTAGGGAAAATTTACTATAGGAGTCTGATCTGCGGTCGATCACTTTGTCGCTTGGACCACACGATGATAAAGAAGTGCTGTAGAAGAAGAAGAAGAAGCTTCAAAGATTGCAGGAGGGGTTGAAGTCCCGTTGCCAAAGTTGTCAATCAACACTCTATGTCTGTGCTCTCTCTCTCTCTCTGAACTCTTGGTCTCTGATCTTGATCCTTTTTTGACCTTTTTTCTCGACCTTTTTCTCCACACCCGATCTCCTGTGACCGGAGGTCTCTATTTATACAGTCACTGTCCAGTCGACGTAGAGGCCAAACTGTGAAGAGAGTTGCACTCTTTACGCAGCGGTTATAATAACTGCTACCCATGTCTGAATGATCTCCTGAATCCGCGTATGATGCATGTCCCATTATGAGGTAACGCATATAACCGCTTCTCGAAGATCACGGCATGCAAGCCATGTAGGTAACTGCCCCTCGCGTAAAGATGGTTGGCATAAAAGCCAAATAACCGTCTTGTTGGCGTAAAAGCCAAATAGCTGTCTTGTTGGCGTAAAAGCCAAATAGCTGTCTTATTGGCGTAAAAGCTAAATTCTGCGTAAAGCTTGATGCTGCATGAACAGTAGATAACTAGCGTAAAACTAGCCAATTATCCTTCCTAACTGAGGTCTTGAGTGTATTCTGGGCTAAATAGCCTTATTACGTACCTTTGCAAATATAGCCTGAGTTGGCGTATTTTGAGGGGATAGCATACGTCGTACTCCTATAGTTGAAAATAACCTAGTTGGCGTAACATGCAAGGATGGTGATGTAAGCATATTTGTCCAAGTTTTAGCTCTACCAGTCATTAAAAATAGAACAAGATCTCGTGCATTAAATGCAGGGATCTGCCCCCATCTCGTACATTAAATGCAGAGATATGCCTCGAGCTCTGTACGAGAAACAACTTTTGACGTGGCGTCTGGTTTCGTCTCGTCTTGAGCATAAAGACTCATTTCTGCCCATGTAGAATAGGCAGCATATTCTTTGATTGCGTAAAAATGACTTGTATCAAAGATATGTCACTAAACGACAGTCTGAGTCTCTGTACAGAATCATTATTACAGCCGTCCTCTCGATCGTCGTGTAGTACTCTTTGTCAGGAGTTAGGTTCACTGTTTTGTCTGACAGGTTCATTCGAGGAATACGAAGAGTTCCTCGTACAACTTCACACTGCATTAAAAGCAGACATATTTTACTCCGGAGGGAGGTGTAGCAACCTTTTTATACCAAATCAGCCTAGAATTTCTGCCTTATGTGGGTTATTCTGGAGCTCTATTTTACGCTAAATAGCGTTGAAGCTCTGTTGTACGCCAATAGCTCTGAAGTCATATTTTTACGCCATACAGCGCTGAAGCTCTATTTTACGCGGACTTCATGCATGTTAGGGGGTTTTACGCATATAATTTCCTAGCGTATTTTTTATGCTTCTACAAGACCCCCTTCAAAGTTTTCAAATTCCTCGTAATTTGAAATACTTTGAATGAAGCATGAAACGGTCAAATTTGACTCGTTTTGCGAGGCTGATTTTTCGGAGATATTTAGGAAGTTGTTAGGATTTGGTATGTTCTCTTCTACCTATATAAAGGCAAGCGAGTGAACCTATTTTTCCATACTTCCTTCACCACGAAGATGGCTGCTGAGGTTCATTGGGCTGACCTGAGGAAGAAGGAGATTATGCTCTTCCAGCATATAAAAAGCCGTAAAAAGAGACGTCTTCAAGCAAATATCCTCTGCAACGATGGATCATGAAAGGAAATCATAGCTTTCTTTGCTCGGGATAATCAACAATTTTATATGGCGATTCGTCCAGGAGAGAGGAAGGGTCTCATCGGACCACACAGCTTGCTAACTGTATTTTCCCCTATTATGAAGCTGGACGCAGGTGGGCAGCTTGGCCCTGTCTTCCAGTATTGTGTTGGGTCTGAATCCCTAACATAATTCTAGGCAAGACTGCCGTGGCGTATGGGGGTGGGCTTTATACAGGCCCAGTTCTGTATCCTCCCGCCATTTACTATTTTCTTGTTCATCGGCCGAAGAAGCCGATGAAGTGCCGTAGAAGAAGAACTGAAGATCTCCGTCAGAACCTAGCGTAATAAATTCCCATCATGATCTTGAAATGAAAAATCCTTTGTAAAAAAGGATTTCCATCATATGTAATCATGAAAATGAAAAATCCTTTGTAAAGTGGATTTCCATCATATGTAATCATGATTAATAAACTTGTCTTCTTTTACGCATTGCTGATTTGCCATATTGCTGTGAGAAAGTTTGATAATGCGCAGCTTCAACAGGTCTGAGTAATTTTTTACGCTGACTCTGATAAATGCGCATTCGGGTCCCAACTTTTACGCGTAATGGAAGATGCATAAAAAACTCTTTACCATTAAGTTGTCTTAAAGATCCAACTGTCATGCTATTTTTGGACGAGGAGTCGCATAGAATTTTTGAACTATCTTCTCTGATACAAAGAATTTCTGTTCAGAACATCATCTTCAAGAATTGCTTCCCAAAAGTTCCTCGAAACAGGGCAAGAAATGTCCGTCGAACAGGCCATACTTGAACTTAGATGTAAAGGATTTTGGCTAGACTTCGAATGAACTTCCAATGGCCCAAGAAGAAGAGTCATCTTCAACGCTGACATCTGTGTGCTTCTGGCACTTGCAATGTTTTGTAGCCAAAAAGGAGCATTTTATGCATAAACCCTTATAATTGGCCTTCTTGAGTATAAGACCCAAATTATCAAGATATACGCGTATCCTGTCCTGCGTAATTTTAAAATATGCAAAAAGTTAGATCTGTAGCATCTATAGCTTCTGAGCGTAACATCGTAGATCTGTAGCTTCTGAGCGTAAAAGCTTCTGAGCGTAAAATCATAGATCTGTAGCTTCTGAGCGTAAAATCATAGATTTGTTACGCAGTAAGACTATCTGTCTTCCTTTTCAAATGATAGGCTGACGTGGTCCCCAATCATAACCGATTATTAAAAATTAGATTTGGTTAAGGATTCGAAGAGTCATCTGAACTGTATAAATAGGCCTCGGTCATGAGAGAGAAAAACCCTTCATCTGTCTTTGCAAAACCCTTTCTTTCTGAGAACTATCGTCTTCGTCTCTTTTATGAGAACTCTGAGTTTCGCCATGGCTCCAAAATAGGCCTCTGTCTCTAAGGGAAAGAAAGTTGCTTCTTCATCACGCTCCACTGCTCAAGCACAAGCGACCCCTACTAGGCCAAGCGAGCCTCATTCTGAACGAAGTACTCCGCAGTCTAGCTGCGCACTGGCATCACAGGTAAAGACTTCGAGAGAAATGGGGAACCCTCCGTACACGTTGTACGTGTATGTGCAACAATATGCCTATATTCCTAATATGTCAGCATAAAACTCCATATTTTTGCAGTCTAGCGTAAAAACTCAGACAGTCAAATTTTGGCGTATACTGTAAACTTTGAGTTTTACGCGTTGGATGTAAATTCCAGCATAAAAACTCAAATTTTGACAGTCTGGCATAAAATCTCAGACTGTTAGATTTTGGCGTATACTGCCAACCTTGAGTTTTACGCACTGTAAATAGATTCCAGTGTAAGACTCAGGTTTTTGCAGTCTGGCGTAAAACTCAGACTGTCAAGTTTTGGCGTATACTGCAAGAGTGTAGCGTCTAGCGTAAAACTGACTTGTTTTCTTGTTTTTTGCAGTGGACCTACAGATCCCTCCTCTGGCTGAAGTGATGGGCTCTGCTGCTGGAATGCTGAATTCCAATTATTTGGAGGACTTGTCCCATATGACATTCCCTATCTCTGGAAACGAGTATCCTCAAGAAAGGGGAACTCTGATCTCGGCCCAAGAAGAACGAATGTTGCTGAGTATGATCAGTGGGGAGCCCCTGACATACATAGATGAGACTAAGTATAAGAAACCGACTTTCTTATTCGGGGACGTCATTGATAAACAATCCCAAACGAAGCCCAAGAAGGAAGATTGGGTGTTTTCTGCTGAGGGCACGGTCATATATCTGCCAAAGATGCCCAGACATTACCCTATTTGTGCATTCTTCTATGCCACACATCCCAGGAAGATGGTATGGACTCTGACTCCCATCTTCACGGCCAACCGGGGAAGATCTTTTACAAGAAAGGGTTAAACCGAGGAGCCTTTGTGAGCAGTCCTTCAGGCCCTGTCATGCCTTTCAGAGGATTACTACCGGGCAGCGTCCCGAGTGAAGACACTTCACTGATCCAGCCGCTTCAAATAGCGACTTTCTGTAACGACTTTATAGGGCAGGGAGGAGTATACCCCAAGGTTAACCCTCGCACCAGTGGATGGCTTAGCCCCCAGAATCTTTGATGGGCTAATTTAACTGCCTGGGCCCTGAAGCACTTCCAAATAGAGCTGGAAAGTATTGGCTTATTCGCGGCTGTGAGTGCCACTAGTGTTGGGCTGCCTCTCAACCCCAACTTGTTCTTAGCTTTGATGGAGCGATATAACTCGCTCACTGGGACTTTCGCTACTCCGCTAGGTGACTTGGGCTTAGACCTTCATGAGATGGAAGATATCTCAAAGCTGCCAATGGGAGACACTCCTTATGAAGAGTAAGTTCCCATAAACAGGGAGCTGAGGGATACTAACCCTCGGGCAGTGGCAGTGTACCAAGAGCTGATGAGCCACTACCTTGCATGCACCACCTTCTACAAAGAGCCCTCTGATTTGGCCAATATCAACAAATGGGTATCCTACCTCTTCTGCCATCAAGGCAGAAATGCCAAGCAAGACAAGGTTGTAGATAGCAGAGATAAGCCTTTGAACCTTCTGAGCATGCTTAGTGCCAACACAGTCGATGATCTTATTGAAGACGTAGGGGCTTTAGATTGTGTTATCGATGAGGAGATAGGGGGTTATCCTGCAGGCACTAAAGCGTACAGTTATTTAAGGCACTATCGTAAGCCTCTATCAAGGGAAGCTCAACTGGCTGACTTCCTCTGTATCTGGCTACGCCGATGGGTAGTGCCTGGCATCGCATCTGCAGATCACATTCATTGCAACACCTTATGGCCCACAGTGTGTTTGGTATTTGTAGCAAGATTGGGCCTGCTTCCTGCCATGGTATGCAGGATACAAGCTGGCTTGAGGGCCATTACTGATGGGCTGCTGGCTGATGATACACAGTGTGAAGGATATCCCAGAGTGGAACTACCATTCCTATATCTGATGGGATGGTTAATCCTTCACAACACCAGAGTGATGTCTCCCGGATCCGCCGGTGGTTCGGGCAATAACTTCCTGTTGAATTACAGGAATTCTTCTTGGAATGTTGCTAGCGTCATTGATTATCGACTAGAACTAAATTTTGCCCATAGTTGAAAGTTCATCTGCACCGTCACCCTATACATATCAATCAATAGGGGATGAAACTTCAGGATGTGGGTCAGGTGAAGACTATTCTTTCTCCTGAAGCCTTTTACTGGTTGGTCTGTATTAGACCTTCCCACCTGCTGTACAGAAGTGAGGACCACTGCTACTTGGAGCCTTATCTGCCTAGCCGGTTCGCCAGACAATTTGGGTACGACCAGTTGCACGTAGGGAATCCTATCACCAGCTTCAAGTTCAAAGGTAGACTTATTGATGGAGCTAGAGGATGGCGGTATTTCATCATGGGTTGTACTGGAGCAACCTTTGTTGTGCCCATGACTTCTCTCTCCATGGAGTTGCGCATTCTTTATTCGTACGTGCAGTTTTATACGTCCATCAATACCTTCCATCATTATTTTGATGTACATAGAAGTTTCAGGATGCCCTCCCATAGGTCCACTGGAAAGGAGGAAATACCGTCTATTTCCTCGGATGAAGGTGATGAAACCACCGGTGCAGACGACTATTTGCTGGTTTTATCGAGAGGTGTAATAGCTCCGCCAGCAGAGCCTCTCATAATCTTTAATAAATGAAAGGCTTCCACTCTGAAAGAGCCTTCTTCCCGCAAGAAGAAGCAGACTGCCAGAGGTCCTAAAAAGGCTTCCACCAAGGGGGCCTCTAGGAGTGAGCCTATTATTTCCCCTATTGGGGGTGATTCTTTGATCAGGGGTCCTTCGCCTTTTAGAGAGGGAACCTCCACAGTCCTAGCTGACAATGCTAGAGATTCTTTTCTCGCGATTGTTGCCGCTACCACCGTTACTGGTAGTGCTTTAAGATCGCCTTCGAGGTCGAGCATAATAAGAATCAATATACCTTTATCAAGACAAATAATAGGCCTAGTCCCTCCTTCGTCTGTAATTATCTCAAGCGAGATTCCACCCGATGAACCTCGAGTGGATCTGGGTGACGACTGGGATGATTACCCTCAAGTGTCAGTTGGCGCACCCTCTTCTCCAAGTGTGACAGCTTGTTTAGAAAGCTTGTTTAGCATCATTAAGAAATGATTTAGCTATACAGGCTGCAGACGCAACATACATACCATCCGCCATGGATAAATGTTGTCTTCACGCTTTTTTAGGAAAATTAACATCAAATTGATATTAACTTTCCCTTATCTTATTTTCAGGCGAAGACATCTCGGGGGAGGGCGGAGTTGACACAACTTCTGACTTTATTGCGGATCCAGCTAATGAAGCGACGGTGCTCGACGTCGAAGAAGCATGCTTTGAAGCTGTTGATCTTTCATCCGCAACATTCTCGGGTGTCATCCCGCCAGTAGCAGTTCAAATAATATCAGAGAAGGATGAGCCCACCATCTCGACTGCGCCTCCTTCGTCTAGCATGCCAGCACTTCAACCGTTGTTGGTGTCTCTTCTTTTGTCGCGCCATCTGTTGAAGCAACGACTATGGCAATATCCTCTACAATCATTCCGTAAAAGGAGGCTCACCGATATTGCGGCCACTCCCAGCGTCCATTCAAGCTTTGCTATGCTAGTGGATCAATATACTAGCATATTCTACCTCACTTTGAAAGAATTGATATCCATGGTGCTGGAGAAGAACCTAGGCTTTGATGCTTTGAAGATGTCCTCCAATCTCACTATAGCACAAATTAGAAATTTTAGTGACGCTGAAAGAGCTAATGCTCTTGAGAAAATAGTTAATGGTTTGGAACAACCCATTAACGAATATTTGCAACTATCCCGAGGTAGCATCGATGACCTGGTCCAAACTAAGTATGACTACCTAATTGCAGAACTTGCTCAGCAGACAGAATCTTTAAACAAATCCATCCAGGAACGTCAACAAGAGATGGAGAAAGAGCAAGCAGTATTGGTAGAGAGTATTCCTCAGCTAGCTAAGTGCTGTGCAGAATGTGAGGGATACGAAGTGAGGGTTCAAGAATTGGAAGCTGAACTTGCCCAGACAAGGGAGAAGCTTCTCAAAGCATCGCTAGTCCGCAATGTATTGGTGGGCCAAGTGAGTACAGCCCAGCAGAACTTGACACACGTGGGTGTCATCCACGCAAGCTTTGTTGATAGTCTGTCCGAACTATCTCTTTTGAGCAGTGACGAGGCAAGGCTGGAGCGGGCTCATACTAACATTTTGGACTCCAGGAATGAAAGGATGGCTACTTTGGCGAAACAGATCCACGACTTAATTGCTCCTCCCCAATGATGTACTTTTTGCTTCTTTTGTAATCTGCTATTCCCGGAGATAATAAAGATACATTTTCTGACTTTGTGGACCCATCATTTTAGAATTCAAATGATAGGTTAGGATGAAAGTGATATCGAAGGTAATATGGACATAATATACTTTCGGTTGGGTTTAGCTGGGTATATCTATTCAGAGGTTATATGGACATGATAGAATATGATCCAACTAAATTTGTATACAAAACACTATCAGAGGTAATATGGACGTGATAGGTTTTAAAGTTTTAAATTAGTTAAACATATCTATTCAGAGGTCTAAGAACATGATAGAATATGATCCAACCAATCTTTGTACGTAGTATCATCAGAATGAGATCTTCATCATACTCTGTGAAGCAAAGGAGATCAAGCGTAGTACTTCTTCAGGAATTTGCCGTTGATAGGAGCCATTATCAAATCTCTACTAGGCTTGGCTAATCTGTAAGCGCTATTTGAAAATGTCTTTTCAATCACATAAGGGCCCTCCTATTTGGGCTAAAATTTGCCCTTACTTTTGTGTGTAATGATCATTGGCCTCTTCACAGCTAAAACTAGCTCACCAACTTAGAACACTCTTTCCTTCACTTTTTGATTAAAAGCTCTGGAAATGCGTGCCTGGTAGAACTCAATGCGTTGTTGAGCTTGAAGGCGTTTCTCGTCTAATCCTTCTAGCTCTTGAAGCCTTAAGCGATCATTATTTTCCTGAGTCAGCTCATTAGCCACTGCTATTCTGAGTGATATAATTTGGACTTCAATGGGGAGAACTGCTTCACACCCCTAAACTAATAAAAATGGGGTACAACCCGTTGGCGTTCGTACCGTTGTGCGGTATGCCCAGAGATATTCTCCCAGTCTCTCGTTCCAATCTCTTTTGTTCGAAGAGATGACCTTCTTCAAGAGTTTGATGATGGTTTTGTTGAAGGCTTCCGCTAAAACATTAGCATCAGGGTTATATGTCGTTGAGGCCATATTTTTTATCCGATTCTTATCACAAAATTGGTGAAACGCCTGACTGATGAATTGAGTCCCATTGTCATGAATTATCCTTCGGGGTATCCCAAAGCGATAAATTATGTGGTGCTTGATAAAGCTGATCACGTTGGATGTCTTTACCTCAGCAAGAGGGATCGTCTCAGCCTATTTGGAGAAATAATCGATGATAGCCAATATGAACCGATGTCCTCTAGAAGACGAAGGATGAATCGGACCAATGATATCCATACCCCATGTTTCAAAGGGGTATGATGCCATAATAGGCTATAAATACTCAGAAGGCTGATGTATAAAATCTACATGAACCTGGTAAGCTTTGTATTGTCTTGCATATTTCACAGCATCTACAATCATAGTAGGCCAGTAGTAACCCATCATCCTGATACGATCCTCTAACTTTGGACCGGGTTAATGTGCTCCACATACTCCGTCATGAGCTTCTCAGATAACCCGCTTTGCATCATCAGAGAGACATCGTAACAACAGTCCATCATATGTTCGACGATATAGACTTTGTGAAGAAGCATCAAAATAGAAACGTAATGATCGTCTTTTGATAGATACTGCTTCTTTAGGATCCTCTGGTAAGATTTCGTAAGGCACGAAGTCTTTGAAGGGACTTCTCCAATCTCTTTTAGGAGGAAGTATGTTTATAGTATAGCTGCGTTCTATGTGAAAGTTATTTTTCATACGAAATAAATCTCTGTTGAGAAGGATCACCGAATTCTGCCTTCTTATAGGAATAGCTAGATCTGCAGCTAGACTGGCCAGAGCATCAGCTTCCAAATTTTGAGATCGAGGCACATGCTCTAAGAAGAAACCTTTGAAATACATGGCTATCTCGATCGTTGTTTGGTGATAAGGAATGAGGTCTGGATTGCGAACTTCATATATTCCTCTGACCTGATTGACGATCAGCTGAGAATCACCAAAAGCTTCCAGGTAGTCAACATCCAATTCTTTAGCGACTTAAAGCCCGATGAGTAGGGCATTATACTCTGCCACATTATTAGAGCAGGGTTCACTAAGAGAATATGCTCGATAGATGACGAGTTTATCAGGAGTCAACAGAACAATTCCTACTCCTGAAACCACGTTTCCTTTGGGACCAGTTCTGGAAGCACCATCAAAGAATAGCTGTCATGTGTCACCTTCCATTGCGGAATTACATTATACAACTTCGTCGGGAATATCCTCATATAATTTGGACGTTTTCGAAATTGGATGGGCAGCTAAGAAATCAGCCAAGGCTTGACCTTTCATGGACTTCTGAGGGACGTACACCATATCATACGGTGTTAATAACATCGCCTAAGTCGCAAGTCGGGAATTAAGAACACTCGGCTTATTCATCAATACCCAAAGTGGATTGATTCTGGAGATGATATGAATAGTTTGGCCCGTCACGTAATATTGCGTCTTCTGAATGGCGAACATTAGAGCCAAGCATTCTTTTTCCACTGGATTGTACTAGTGTTCAGCTCCGACCATCATCCTGCTTAAATAGTAGATAGCCTATTCATGACCCTCATTGTTCTTCTGTGTGAAGAGAGCCCTAAAGAATGACCCATTGCTCGAACATACAGCAAAAATGGTCTTCCTATGACGGGAGGCATCAGAACTAGAGGATTAGTAAGATAGCGTTTGATATCATTAAACGCTTGCTGACAGGCTTCATCCCATACGAATGACACACCTTTCTTTATTAGACGAGAAAAATGTTGACATCTTCCAGAGAGGTTGGATATGAATCTCCTGATGTAAGCTAGACGACCTTGAAATCCCCTGAGTTCTCTCAAATTATGGGGCGGTCGTATTTCCACGATAGCTTTTACTTTATCAGGGTCAACTTAAATGCCTTTAGCGGTAATGGCAAATCCCATAAATTTGTCACTGGATACACCAAGAAAGGATTTTGTAGGATTCATTTTGAGTTGATGTTGGCGCATCAACTCGAATATTATCTTCAAGTCTTGGATGTGATTATCCTTGAGGCGGCTTTTGACAGCAATTGTAACCTCCGATTTCCAATTTCCAAAATAATTAGATTTTAATTTATTTTAAAATATCAAGTTTATAAAATAATTCTCCTTAAAATTTTTATTTTATTTTGAACGATGTTTGGTTGTAGAAGGTAATTTAAAAATCTTTTATAAAAAAATCATTTTTCTAAATGTCGATGTATTACAAAATAAATAAATAAATAAATAATAATATATATTATTATAGTTTCAAATGTTTATTGGCTTGAAATAATAAAATTATTTATTGATGAAATTATTATAGGACTAGTTGTTTTCATAATAAGATTTCATATCCATTTTGGAATAGTAAATAAACAAATTACATATTTTCTAGGGTTTTGCAAAATGTATTAATTAGTAGCTAATTTAAAATTTGCTAGCTTTCCTAAAAAAAAAAAAAAATATTTTTCTAAAATTATAACCTTTGTTTTTATTTTACAAGTCGCCATTTCCATTAACTAGCCCACACCCTTTCCCACATGAAGAACTTATTCATGTATTAATTCTGGGCCACTCATTATTGGGCCAACCCGCAACCCTTTATCTCTCACCATCTCTCCCTATTTAGGTTCTCATTCTCACATTTCCCTAGAAACCCTAATCTTCAATTCATTGGCTAGCCTCCACAAATTTCCTCAAGCCAAAGCCACCATTTTTTTGTGTGCTCGTGTCCGTGTGTCCATCATCACCGTGTCAGCCGTGATGGCCTCGGGTCCGACCCCGGGTGTCCCACCATATCCATTTTATTTCCTGTGTCCAGATTTACAGTTTACAACCATCTTTTCCGTGTCCGACACACCCGGACACGCCCACAGTACATCCGATTTCTGTGTCCTGCCCCGGACACGACCCCCTGAAACCCTAACCCTAACCTAACTCCGGCGATCGCCGTGGCCGCCCAGCCCGCCGAGACCTCCGCCGCTGGAACGAAACCACCGCAGCCGCCTCGAAACGCCGCTGCTCTCGAACCCAGCGCCGCCGCCTCCTCGGGACGAGAGATCCGCCGACGGCCGCCACGAAGCCGCCCTGCCCTCGAAGCCGCCGCCGCCGAGTCGAAGCCGCCATCGCCGAGCGTCGCCGCCGCTGCAGATCCAGCCTCCGCCGAGTCGACTTCCCACCGCCGCTGAGTCGAAGGCCCGCCGCCGCCCGAGACGACGACGACGACCCGTCGTCGAGACCGCTGCCGCCGCCTCCTCGGAACCTAGATCTGCCGCCGCCCCGGATCCCCTCGAGCGCCGAGCCCGCTGCCTCGAGCTCCGCGCCGACCCCGCCGTCCACCACGCCGACGCCGGAGACCACCCCGGCGAGCCCCGGCCCGACGACGACTGAAATCCCCTCTGTGAGCCTCTCCGTTCCTTTTTCCCTCTTTCCATTTTCGTTTGCAGAGACCTAGATCATTAGGATAATTCGTTAAGTATAATTAGTAGTGAGTTAATTAATTAGTAAACTAATTAATTTGTTTAGTTAATTAGATTAATTAGTTGAGTTAATTATTATATTAGTTAGTTAATTAATTAATTAAATTAGTTTAGTTAATTATTAATTAGTGGTTAATTAGTAATCAATTAGTTTAATTAAATTCTAAAATCAGTTAAGTATATATAATTAGTTATTTTATATAATTAGTTTAACTAATGTAATTAGTTTATGTAAATTTGGTTATATTAATATAATTAGTCTATATTAATATGTAATTTGGTTATTTTAAATAATTTGATTTTATTAATATGTATTAGTCTAGTAAATTCATATAATTAGTCAGTAAATAAATATAATTAGATTAGTTAAATAATTTATATCAGTTAGTAATTGTTATTTACTTGTTTAGTATTTTCATATAGTTAGTTATTAATTCCACATAATTAATTATTAATTTCATATAATTAGTTGTTAATTGCATATAAGTAGTTTAGTAATTTCCTATAATAAGTTTGGTAATATATATATATATTAGTTTTATTGTTTATAATTTAGTTATTTATTATGTGTATAAATTTAGTTATGTAATATCTAAAAGGGTTTTGATTATGCAAACATATAATAATTTTGGGGTTTTATAATTAATTAAAAAAAATTATAATTTCAATAATAAAATGAGTTCAAAATTAGTTATTTAGATCGGTGACCGATTTTACCATAAATGAAAATATATATTGGCTTTTACGTAAATCCTAGATTTTTATAAATAAACCTTTAAATTGTAAATTTGTTAAAAAGGGGAGTTTAACAATTATTGTTCAAATAATCTCGAAATGATTTATATACGTAAATACGTATTTCTAGTAGATGTAATCAATTTAGTATTTATATATATATATATTTTAAAAAGGTATTTTAGCATATGTATGAGTATACATATATAATGTTCAACTAGTATAAATCAAATATGTATTTAAAAGATATATATATATATATTGTAAATACATTTAAATTGGTGCATGTATAAATATTGTAAGTATTATAAGTGTAATGTATATTATATACGTGTCCCTACTAGATGACCCTAGTTGACTAGTGCCCTGCCTGACATGGCCCTGAGACCAGTATTTTTTGACTGTGTTAGTGTAGCATCTGATGCAAATGTGGTTTGCTTGTGTTATGTTTATAGGACTGTTGGTTTACCCAGGGGATACTCTGGAACAGGACATTAGTTTTACCAGCTAAGGACCCAAGGCAAGTACATTCTCTGATTAGTTTCTAATTTATGATATCTCCTATGTTCACTGTATCTAGTGTAAATATACATGTTCTTGACACGTTGGTTACACGGATTGGTATACACGGATCTCGTCATGAGATGTTATTCCTTATTCATGGTGTAGCTTGTACAAGACTTGCTTTTCTTGTTATCTTGTGCATGTACAGACACTGATTCCCGGGGAGATTTGCTACCTTCTTAGGGAATCCCGTGCCATAGCATACCATGATTGGATCTACTATACCAGTCGGGGGATTGGGGAGTATTTTAGTGTAGATATGTGATCATACCCAACTATCCATGCATCATAGCTCACCCCACATCTCACGTCGGGTGCGGCCTGACCATCTCCATGCCTCATAGCTGTTACGTGTGATTAGCCTGACCTCTCCCTGCATCATAGCTAACCAACGGTTAGCCTGACCTTCCATGAATCATAGCTAATCACATGTAACTAGCCTGATCAAGCTCCCAAGCCGATCACATATTAAAGCTAGTACTCACACACTTAGTCATAGTATTTCTTGCTCATGGACATATTGTTTTCTTCCTGCAATTACTTACAGTATTTCCAGTATATTTCTTTTCTTGTACATTTCTCGTACCTATACATGCATCTGGTATGTTTCCATCTAGAACTGCTACATAGTTTATGTCATTTATATAGAACTGCTATTTAGAGATGTACTTTGCTCCTTCCTGACTGGAAAATATTTTTCCAGACTGTGACCTTAGTGGACTTGTTTCTGACACTTGGAGATCGGTTGTTACTGATTACAGGTATGATTGTTTTATCATTAGTCTTGTGTTGTACTCTTTTGTTCTTCAAATTCCTATCGTGCTGTAGTTGTGATTGAGTATGTTGTGAATATTTTTATAGTATTATCCGAATCTCCTTATGGAGTTGGATACTAGCATGAGATTGTTAGATAGTACTTGACCTAGACAGCGTTCTACCGCCGATGCTGCGGCGTAGGCTGGACGTATCCACGCTCTCGTGCCCTTATACCGGGTGCGGGTCGTGACACGTTTTTAGTGGTGGCCCACGCAGGTCTGACTTCGCGAGATGTGCGATGTCGTAGTAGTGTGGCATCCTTGTTATACTACTGTGTACCTGCTATTAAATATAGGACATAGGATACTAGGATGAGAGAGGATACTCAATCACAAATTCTTGAAAGATTTCCTGGGATGACCCCATGAGAATCTTATCTTCAATTTAAATCTTTCCTTGTTTCCGTCCGCTCTCGCTTGTTGATTACTGAACTTGATTCTTGTTGAGCAGTTTTAAATTAAAATCTTGGTATCATTGTTGAGTTTGATTCTTGTTGACCAGTTGTTAACTTTAATTCCTGGTATCGTTGTTGAGTTGATTTCAAATTTAGATGAATTTTACGGACTAAAATTTACGGTATCATCTGATGACGTATATTGATGAGGACAGTGAGAAAGGTAAAAACGTCTACTTTGGTTATGAAACCTAGAATTTATCGCAGCCATATTAGCTGTGGTGACGAGAACGTAGGAACCTGACTTGGATGTACGTACTATAGTTATGAAGCTTAGAGTCTTTCGCAGCCATACCGGTTGGCGTGGCGAGGATTCTAGATGGCATGATTATAGGGTTGCATATCTAGTTACGGAACCTGTCGTTTATCGCATCTATGCTTACTGGCGTGGCGAGGATTTTGAGTGTCATGATTTCGGATAGACGTGTATGATTATCAGGTTGTATCTTAAATTGGTTCTTAAAATATCATCTCAAGACTTATCAATTGCTGTTATTCCAGGACTTTGTTCCACCGCTTCTTTCTTTACTAGCAGTAAAGATACCTTCTGCCCTCAATTCAGTCTTTGAACTCCTATTCCTTGAAGATTTCTTGTTAAGTATGATAATTAGTGGCTTGTAATTTTGTCTGTATTTTGTATTAGTGTTGACTGTGTTGCTAGTGAGTTGTAAGTGTTTCTTAGTTGGGCATGTGAGCAGTAGGCTTTAATCTAGAGTTAGCCCTTAGCATAGTACCTTGTACCAATGATTCTAGAAATAGTGTCATTAGAGACTGAGAGTTAAGGAGAGTATAGAGTATCAGTGATAGTTCTCAGAGTTAGTATCAGAGCCAATTACCGTCCTGGATAATCATGATTATGTAATTGAGTGATTTATGCAAACGATTAAGTATCCGGGAATTGTGTTAAGGATTTATGGAGCATGATGTCCAATTTGATGATTGATATCGGAAATGTTAAAGGTAAAGAAATGTATATGTATAAAGGGTTTAATGAGATGTCATAAGTAGAGAAATATCAGGATTTGTAATGGAAGTTGTGAAGCGTATCACGGATGAGTTTAATAGGCTTTAAATGATTGAAGGAAATACATATACAACCATCGAGATGAGGAATCATATACTTGCCCATGAGAATAAGAGAAATGAGTGTTATAAAAGGTACAGCTAATCATGAGTTCTAATGAGCTTGATGAGATAATCCATTAATGCAGCTAGTGATATAATACCTAGAGTGCTAATGATTCTATATCGAGGATTAGTCAAGGATGACGTTAATAACAGTAAGCACTCTGTGTGTTGATAATTAGATGATATACCAATTGACATAAATTGAAATCATGAAAGAAAATACAGTTGATGATGACTTTGATCATTGGAGGTAATAGTGCAAGTGATTCGGGCAGTACAATTTAGTACCCAATTACAGACACTAGATACATTGAGTGCACCTTGAGCATCAGAGACCGTGAGCACTGATATGTATATTGTGGAGTTATAAATTAAAAGGTGGAAATAAGATTTTATTTTTTGAATGATTGAGGAGTTGAGATTATGTCATTAAATTTTTGAAGATTTCAAATATGAATTCAATAAACATGGTTAGGGCTACAAAGATTTTAGAAGTGATTAAATTTTATTTCGATGTGAAGTATCTAATTATGAGGAGGTATATGCATTTTATTTTAAGTTGATCGGGAAGTTAAACCTTGACGATTATTTTGAGGATTTATTTTTGGTAGATGAGAGATATGAATATTAAAATATATGATTAGTTGATATGGGTACCAGTGTACATGAATAGAAATTGTTAGTGAATGTGCTAGAGTTAAGTGGTTGATAGTAGACATTACAAGTAATATGTTAACATGATCCTTCTTCCTTCCTAATGTTCCTTTTCTTTCGCCTTTCGATGGATTGATTGATTTTCCTAGTACTGTGGTTCACATGCATGATTTTCTTGTTAGAATATAACAAGTAGTACCCCCTAACAGAGACTGAAATACCATGACAAGACACATGACCTATATTTTCTTAAATTGCATGGCTGTAGGTAGAGTTTTCTTAAACCTTGATCATTGGGTTTTGACCATAGCAGAGATCTATGACGAGGTTATGACTGACCAAAAGAGACAAGAAGATTAAATTTGTGGATAAGCATTAATTTAAATAAAGAGTTAAGGCGTTAATAAAAGAATTGACAGATCATTAATTCTACGAAGATTGGGGATGATTGAAACTCGAGGATAAATATTGACTTGAAAGGAGAATTAATAAATTCACAGAGCCAAAAATTTGAGGATTTATTAATTTTAAGGAGGTCTTGATCTGATGGAATTGATTATTAAAAATTTGAGAAATTTGAGAGATTATCATTTTTATCTATTTGATTGCAAGATAGAAATTTTATATAGTATGAATGTTGCATTGAAGATACTGGAAGCATCGCATCGTTGAGTATTGAGGAAAAAGAAAAGCAGGAAATAAAATCGTAAAATGGAATAGTGTCAAATTAAATTCTTGGGATGAGGAGTTAGATTGGAATAAGCATCAATTGAAATTGAGTTAGAGGAGTAAGGTGATTGATGGATTGTGTTTAAAATTTAAATTTTTGGGATATGATTTTTATAAATATGCATTGATTGGATTTCAATTAAAAGGATCGGATAGTAAATTTTGTATTTAGTTATTTACTCAAAATTGAGGAGATTATGATACGACTGTAATTCAATTAAAATATTGAGGACTTCAGTAGTAAATATTTTACATTGGGATAATAAAATTCAGAGGATGAATTTTTTAAATTCGGAAACATTATACATACGGGTAGAGAAATATGGAATGTAATGAAGCTCATGGTAAAGAATATTAGAATATAATTGATTATGGGATCATATAATTGAAGGTCGTAAGGTAAGATCATGGTATATTGAGGTTGTGATTTAAATTAAAATCTTGACCATGACAGTAACATTGGAAATCGAAGAAAATAATCGAGGTATAGTTGATGTTAAGATAAACAACTCGAATTTGATAATAAGGATTTTGGACATGTAATAAATTTTGATTCAGAAATTCGAAGATCTAATCCAATAAAGTTTGTGGAATTTGAACTTTTATAAATATTAGTTAATGATGAATCACAAGATTGAGAAAAGTAAAATGAACGAGGATAAAAAGGAAGGATTATTTTCAGATGGTAGTGAAGACTTTTTTCCTAGAAATCAAGAAAGGCGATTAGATGTCTCTTGATTACATTCTGAAGGATGTATTTAATTTTCTTAAATCAAATTGCCGACCGTATCTTTCGAATTAGCCATAACTTTCATGTCTATATCATTCTTTATACTGGGTCTTCCTTGGTTTAGTTACTTTGAAAAGGTAACGTGCATTATTCCAATTATCTGTTTTTTTTTGTGATCGTGTCTACTTCCCAAAACCTAAAACTTTCTAGAGGATTCAAGGCCGAGCCATGATTCCTTCAAGTTACTCCTATCTTAAACCATATTTTTCTTTTTCTTCATGTTTTCTGCTGTTTGGTAAATATTCTCCTTATAGAAATATTTTCTTCAATGATATATTCGTCATTATGAACAACAAATTTTTTCTATCCTAGTCATCCCTAAAATTTCGAGGACGAAATTTTTCTAAGGTGGATAGACTTGTAACCTCCGATTTCCAATTTCCAAAATAATTAGATTTTAATTTATTTTAAAATATCAAGTTTATAAAATAATTCTCCTTAAAATTTTTATTTTATTTTGAACGATGTTTGGTTGTAGAAGGTAATTTAAAAATCTTTTATAAAAAAATCATTTTTCTAAATGTCGATGTATTACAAAATAAATAAATAAATAAATAATAATATATATTATTATAGTTTCAAATGTTTATTGGCTTGAAATAATAAAATTATTTATTGATGAAATTATTATAGGACTAGTTGTTTTCATAATAAGATTTCATATCCATTTTGGAATAGTAAATAAACAAATTACATATTTTCTAGGGTTTTGCAAAATGTATTAATTAGTAGCTAATTTAAAATTTGCTAGCTTTCCTAAAAAAAAAAAAATATTTTTCTAAAATTATAACCTTTGTTTTTATTTTACAAGTCGCCATTTCCATTAACTAGCCCACACCCTTTCCCACATGAAGAACTTATTCATGTATTAATTCTGGGCCACTCATTATTGGGCCAACCCGCAACCCTTTATCTCTCACCATCTCTCCCTATTTAGGTTCTCATTCTCACATTTCCCTAGAAACCCTAATCTTCAATTCATTGGCTAGCCTCCACAAATTTCCTCAAGCCAAAGCCACCATTTTTTTGTGTGCTCGTGTCCGTGTGTCCATCATCACCGTGTCAGCCGTGATGGCCTCGGGTCCGACCCCGGGTGTCCCACCATATCCATTTTATTTCCTGTGTCCAGATTTACAGTTTACAACCATCTTTTCCGTGTCCGACACACCCGGACACGCCCACAGTACATCCGATTTCTGTGTCCTGCCCCGGACACGACCCCCTGAAACCCTAACCCTAACCTAACTCCGGCGATCGCCGTGGCCGCCCAGCCCGCCGAGACCTCCGCCGCTGGAACGAAACCACCGCAGCCGCCTCGAAACGCCGCTGCTCTCGAACCCAGCGCCGCCGCCTCCTCGGGACGAGAGATCCGCCGACGGCCGCCACGAAGCCGCCCTGCCCTCGAAGCCGCCGCCGCCGAGTCGAAGCCGCCATCGCCGAGCGTCGCCGCCGCTGCAGATCCAGCCTCCGCCGAGTCGACTTCCCACCGCCGCTGAGTCGAAGGCCCGCCGCCGCCCGAGACGACGACGACGACCCGTCGTCGAGACCGCTGCCGCCGCCTCCTCGGAACCTAGATCTGCCGCCGCCCCGGATCCCCTCGAGCGCCGAGCCCGCTGCCTCGAGCTCCGCGCCGACCCCGCCGTCCACCACGCCGACGCCGGAGACCACCCCGGCGAGCCCCGGCCCGACGACGACTGAAATCCCCTCTGTGAGCCTCTCCGTTCCTTTTTCCCTCTTTCCATTTTCGTTTGCAGAGACCTAGATCATTAGGATAATTCGTTAAGTATAATTAGTAGTGAGTTAATTAATTAGTAAACTAATTAATTTGTTTAGTTAATTAGATTAATTAGTTGAGTTAATTATTATATTAGTTAGTTAATTAATTAATTAAATTAGTTTAGTTAATTATTAATTAGTGGTTAATTAGTAATCAATTAGTTTAATTAAATTCTAAAATCAGTTAAGTATATATAATTAGTTATTTTATATAATTAGTTTAACTAATGTAATTAGTTTATGTAAATTTGGTTATATTAATATAATTAGTCTATATTAATATGTAATTTGGTTATTTTAAATAATTTGATTTTATTAATATGTATTAGTCTAGTAAATTCATATAATTAGTCAGTAAATAAATATAATTAGATTAGTTAAATAATTTATATTAGTTAGTAATTGTTATTTACTTGTTTAGTATTTTCATATAGTTAGTTATTAATTCCACATAATTAATTATTAATTTCATATAATTAGTTGTTAATTGCATATAAGTAGTTTAGTAATTTCCTATAATAAGTTTGGTAATATATATATATATTAGTTTTATTGTTTATAATTTAGTTATTTATTATGTGTATAAATTTAGTTATGTAATATCTAAAAGGGTTTTGATTATGCAAACATATAATAATTTTGGGGTTTTATAATTAATTAAAAAAAATTATAATTTCAATAATAAAATGAGTTCAAAATTAGTTATTTAGATCGGTGACCGATTTTACCATAAATGAAAATATATATTGGCTTTTACGTAAATCCTAGATTTTTATAAATAAACCTTTAAATTGTAAATTTGTTAAAAAGGGGAGTTTAACAATTATTGTTCAAATAATCTCGAAATGATTTATATACGTAAATACGTATTTCTAGTAGATGTAATCAATTTAGTATTTATATATATATATATTTTAAAAAGGTATTTTAGCATATGTATGAGTATACATATATAATGTTCAACTAGTATAAATCAAATATGTATTTAAAAGAGATATATATATATATTGTAAATACATTTAAATTGGTGCATGTATAAATATTGTAAGTATTATAAGTGTAATGTATATTATATACGTGTCCCTACTAGATGACCCTAGTTGACTAGTGCCCTGCCTGACATGGCCCTGAGACCAGTATTTTTTGACTGTGTTAGTGTAGCATCTGATGCAAATGTGGTTTGCTTGTGTTATGTTTATAGGACTGTTGGTTTACCCAGGGGATACTCTGGAACAGGACATTAGTTTTACCAGCTAAGGACCCAAGGCAAGTACATTCTCTGATTAGTTTCTAATTTATGATATCTCCTATGTTCACTGTATCTAGTGTAAATATACATGTTCTTGACACGTTGGTTACACGGATTGGTATACACGGATCTCGTCATGAGATGTTATTCCTTATTCATGGTGTAGCTTGTACAAGACTTGCTTTTCTTGTTATCTTGTGCATGTACAGACACTGATTCCCGGGGAGATTTGCTACCTTCTTAGGGAATCCCGTGCCATAGCATACCATGATTGGATCTACTATACCAGTCGGGGGATTGGGGAGTATTTTAGTGTAGATATGTGATCATACCCAACTATCCATGCATCATAGCTCACCCCACATCTCACGTCGGGTGCGGCCTGACCATCTCCATGCCTCATAGCTGTTACGTGTGATTAGCCTGACCTCTCCCTGCATCATAGCTAACCAACGGTTAGCCTGACCTTCCATGAATCATAGCTAATCACATGTAACTAGCCTGATCAAGCTCCCAAGCCGATCACATATTAAAGCTAGTACTCACACACTTAGTCATAGTATTTCTTGCTCATGGACATATTGTTTTCTTCCTGCAATTACTTACAGTATTTCCAGTATATTTCTTTTCTTGTACATTTCTCGTACCTATACATGCATCTGGTATGTTTCCATCTAGAACTGCTACATAGTTTATGTCATTTATATAGAACTGCTATTTAGAGATGTACTTTGCTCCTTCCTGACTGGAAAATATTTTTCCAGACTGTGACCTTAGTGGACTTGTTTCTGACACTTGGAGATCGGTTGTTACTGATTACAGGTATGATTGTTTTATCATTAGTCTTGTGTTGTACTCTTTTGTTCTTCAAATTCCTATCGTGCTGTAGTTGTGATTGAGTATGTTGTGAATATTTTTATAGTATTATCCGAATCTCCTTATGGAGTTGGATACTAGCATGAGATTGTTAGATAGTACTTGACCTAGACAGCGTTCTACCGCCGATGCTGCGGCGTAGGCTGGACGTATCCACGCTCTCGTGCCCTTATACCGGGTGCGGGTCGTGACAGCAATATCGTCTACGTAACATTCTACCGTTTTGCGTAGATGCTCATGGAATATGTTACTCATAGCTCGCTGATATGTAGCCTCGACATTCTTTAATCCAAAAGGCATGACTGTATAGCAATATACCCCCAATGGTGTACGAAAGGCAGTGTGCTTCTCATCTTCAGGATTCATCTTAATTTGATTATATCCTAAAAATCCATCCATGAAAGACATGCGCTCAAAACCGCACATATTATCAATTATGACGTCTGTGATGGAAAGAGGGAACTCATCCTTAGGGCAAGCCGCATTTAGATCTCGGAAGTCAATACAAATATGAACTTTTTCATTTTTCTTTATGACCGGGACAACATTAGCGACCCAATCAGGATGCTGTTCTTCCCGGATGAACCCGCAGGCTATCAGTTTCTTAATTTCAGCTTCGATGGCATCCATCATATCCGGACGGAACCGACGTTGGTGATTCTTTACAGGCTTTGAATTGGATAGTATGTTGAGCTTATGGGTAGCCACTTTTGGATCAAGACCTGGCATATCCTCATAATTCTAAGCAAAGATATCGATATATTCTTTTATCAGTTGGATTATTTCTTCCTTTTCTTTTTCGGAAAGATTGTTACTGATAAATATCGGCTTTGGTAAAAATTCATCCCCAACATTGACTTATATAACCTTATCTTCAGTGGGTGGTTCTTTTTGTTTGAACTGGAGTTCCTATTGTGTATCCATTTGATGTGCCCAGGATTCATTCTCAAATGGTTCAGATTCTTCTTTCTCTGTTTTGAGGGAATCTGTCAACACCATATTTACTGATAATGCCCGTTCGAGTTCATCATCTGAATCGGAGGACGACAAACCATCCTGAGAAGAGGAATTAGTCTCTTCCCTTGACTCAGAGTTTTTTAAAGTAGCAAGAGATGTGGTATACCCTAACCTGAAATGAGCAGTAGGGATCACCATGCAACGACGTTCATCTGCCTTTTCCATAGTTGAGGCCTGGCTCCAACTTCAAGTCATAACCCATACTTTGCATAATCTTCAAAGCCTGTGGGCTATATCTGTGGACCTATATTTTCCCAGCATCAGACTCATGAAAATCTTCTTATATAATTGGTCTATTCCATATGCGATTGAAGACTATTGGATGCTGATTGTTGCGAGTAGGCAGAACAAAAAAGATAGAATCTTCATATGGCCCATATATCGTGATGACATTAGATGTTGACGCTACTTCCCACACATATGGATGATAGAAGTCTATAGCTTCCCAGAATTTTTGTGCTATAGGTTCTATATTGTCATGAGGGGAAGATTCCTGAATAGAAAATTGAGTGTCGGTATACTGGAAAAGGGAATCTTTATTATCGTCAGAAACCACTGTAGAAGCATAAAAAATAAGCCGGATGGCTATACGCAGCATATTGATGCAGAGCAGCATAAACAGAGGCCTTCAGAGCCATCAAGCGTGCAACAGAGCTTTTTTCGCTAAACACAGCGTGAAATATAAGCTCAAAGGACCATCCACGTAAGGCAGTACGTCCAAGCCGCTTCAGTGTAAACAGGGTGCTTCATCGACTCCTGGGCATAAAACCCATCCTCTTTCAATACAGCATTGAAGTGTACGAGAGACGCTTCGTATTCTCCGAAGTGAGCCTGTCAGATCCTGTAATGAACCTGTCAGATCCTGTAATGAACCTGACATCTGGACTTCTGACAAAGGGATACTGCTCGACTACCCAGACGACGGCTATAAGGATGGCATAGCACTACGACCCAGGCTATCATTTACCGCCATCTCCTTTGCATAAACTGCTTTTACGAGCACGAAGGAATACGTTGCCTTGTTTTACACAGGCAGACATGAGCTGTTTACGCTCTGCAGTAGACAAACCGCCTGCCACATTAAAAGCTGTACTCCGTACGGGGCTCGAGGCACGTCTCTACGTCCAATGCACAGAGCGATGACAGTTGCTCGAGGCACGTCTCTACGTCTAATGCACAGAGCGGTGACAGTTTCTCGAGGCACGTCTCTGCGACTGATGCACAGAAGGGCTGCAGACCTTCAAAAACACGCCTCTGTATTTAATGCACAGGATGGTGGCAAATCTCTGTATTTAATGCAAGAGATTTGATTATATCTTTAAAAGCCGTAATTCCGGCTAAGACGTCCACATCAGCACTCTGGCACGGTACGCAGTGGCTTCTATGCCCATTCAGCTCCTGTGCTCACTCGGCTTCAATGCCCATTCGGCTTCAACGCCCAATCGGCCTCTATGACCACTCGGCCTCTATGACCACTCGGCATCTATGCCTACTCGGCCTCTATGACTGCTCGGCTTCTATGCCTATTCGGCTTCTATGTCTGCTTGGCTTCTACGCCATGGTGACAAACGTTGGCTTCTACGCCCACCTCTTCTACACAAGGGATACCTACCTACGTGGCTTCTACGCTGTAATCTTTGTAGCGATTATACACGATTTGTCCCTTAGTTGGACCTGCGTCACACGCTCATTCAAAGGATCATCTATACGCAGGCATTGGTTATTTTAACCATTGTGTAAAAGGGTGTTGTACTTTCTACTCCTCGATTTCTACATCGACGGAGTGGTCACTGTCACTAAAACTCTATAAATAGAGACCTCTATCAACAGAGGAAAAGGTGGAAGAAAAATTGAAGATCAAACGATCGAAAAATTGGTCAAGAAGTCCAATATCAGGTCCAAGGTCGACAAAGGAGAGAGAGAGAGAGAAGAATTCGGAGCTCAGGCAAAGAGTAGGGATCGACGACTTTGGCATCGTGCATCCACCCTCTTTTGCAACCTTCGAAGCTGCTTTCTGTCTTCTACGGCACTTCTTCATCATCCTGTGGTCCAAGGGCTAAAGTGATCGACTGCAGATCAGACACCTATATCAATTTTTACCCAGATTAAATAAATTGTACTCCCACATCCTCGTATAGGATTAAATTGTACAAGTTTGTTTGTAAACCAAAGAAGGCGGGTTTCGTGTAAACCTCATATTATATACATTTTGTTCTTTCTTTTAATACCATAAACAAGATGGCGACTCTGCTAGGGATATCTTTCTCTTCTGATGAGGAAGTAATTGCTCAACACGATGCGGTATCTGTAGGAACCGTGAAGAAGACACTGGTCGTCCAATTCGACCAGTCTGCCTACGAAGACATGCTTCAAACCGGGGGTAGCTCTCACCCTCTCTCCGTCCAAGACAACAGAAAGCTGCGCAAGGTCTGGATGCCCAAGACATCCTCTACCATCCCTGTGGACTCTCTAATCTTTTTGATCTCTCCGATCTCTCCGACTAATAAGGTTGTAGCGTTGCTCCCTCCGTGCCCTGCACGTAAAATTCAGTCTCCCGCTACGCGCGGTACAAACAAAACTTTGGGCAAAGCCTCAGCGCTAACCCAGAAGTATCCACTGCGCTCTACGCGTAGAAACCAGTCTTCCGCTACGCACAGTACAGACAAAACTTCGGGCAAAGCCTCAGCGCTAACCCAGAGGTATCCACTGCACTCTACGCGTAGAAACCAGTCTCCTGCTATGTGTGGTACAGACAAAACTTTTGATGATGTCTCAATGCTAAATCGGAAGTACCAAACGCGTTCAGCGCGTAAATATTCATCTGCCTTCCGCAGAAAAGCAGATGACCCCTGTAATCTCCGCAAAGGAAAGCAAGTGGCAGAGTACTCAACTTCTCGGCCTTTACGCCAGCGAGGGAACAATCTGCCTACCCTCCGGATTATGAGAGAAGCCAATGGCCGACTGAGGACCTCTTCAGCTTTACGCCAGTCTGAGCAAATCTCCAAATTATGCCAGGCGAAGCCCCTCGACGTAAAACAAGCTCAGGTTGCGGAAAGACACCCTCCTCGGGGATTATCCGCCACCCAGATGGCTAACCTGTTGTACACAGGTGGCACAGGGAAAACCATGGTGCCCAACCTTCGCATGCCCACTGATGGAAACGGAAGGAACAAGCTGTCTTCTTCTTCTGCAACTCCTCCTGACCTGCGCAAATATCTAATCCAGAAGCGTAAGGAGAGGGGACCTTCCAACATGTTTATTATGCCTTCTGGCGAGCACTGTTGTAATAGTCATAAGATTGTGATTGATTGCTGCTGTTCTAAAGTAAAACGGTCAGTTTTTGACCGGTTGAGCTACTCTCTGTCTTTCCAGGAAGAAGAGCCCGTGCATGCATCCGTGAACATGACTTCACACCTACCTAGAGGAGGGTCGAGCTCAAGACGTCATACCTCTGGGCCCCCGAGCCGAAGGAGATTCAATGAGCTCCTCAGGAACGCTGAAGCTGGGGTGTTCCAAAACACCCATGCAAGGTCACAATAACCAGCTTTGTACTTGTCTGATTCCGACACTGGGGGTCGCCAGTCCCCCGGATCAGATGCTGAGAGTATAGAGTCGACTTCTACAGTGACCTATACTAATCCTTCAATGACACCCAGGGAAATGGAAGTTTATACCGTTGAAGATGAACGCGAGGAAGCTTCGCCGTCGGGAAACGCGGAATAACGCATCACTATACTGGAGACATCTCTGAAACAAATACAATCCATAATGGAGAACATGCACCATATGATGCTAACTCAGCACACAACTGCCATGGCTCAAGCATCGGTCCCGCCAACTTAGATACGTATGGGGGTGGACTTACCACCATCCAACCTGAGCCAAGAGCCTGCTCTAGATCAAGAGTTAGCAGTTCCTCCACTTCCTTACTCGAAGAATATATTACCTCCCGTTGGAGTCACGATACAACCAACTCCGCACCACACCGTAGTCTCGCTTCCAACTGAAATTCTGATATAGGCAGTATGGTAGTTGAAAGCCCAGTTTGACGCCTTGAAGCACAAAGATTAGCTCAAGAAACTGGGAATCAACCAGCCTTACCCATCTATCTGGGAAGAGGTCCCTTTTCCTCCGAGGTACAAACCTCAGACTATGGCTCTGTTCGAGGGAAAAACATCACTAAGTCAGTACATGAACTATTTCAGTATGATGACGGTGTTGCTACAAGGGAACGATGCCCTCCTCACTCGGGTGTTCAAAGGTTGTCTCCCAGGAGTAGCCTATCAGTGGTACCGTAGCTTGACGGACAACTACATTACTTCCTTCGAGGACTTCAAATCTTTATTCTTCACACGATTCTATGAGGGAGGAATGGACATGTCTATGTCCTCTCTCATCGAAGTCAAGCAAAAGGAAAAGGAGGACGTTCGCACCTTCATCGAACGTTTTCGTCAGGCCACCTTACAGATGCCTCCAGGAGTTCCAGACTCTGCGTTGGTAGACATTTACAGGAGAAACCTCCTTCCCGTAGTCTCGGTGTTTACAGGACCATATCAGTTCCATGATTGGCCCTCGTTCATCATCTCGGCCGTAGCCGCCGAAGACAACAGTCGCAAGGCGCGCGATAATAGCATCATGATCTCCGCCTCTGACAAAGGCAAGAGGTCATCTTCCAGCAGCGACCATCCTCGTATCTCCAAAGGAAAAGAAGCTCTGGCGATCAATACGGCCAGGCAAAAGACTGCGGCAACCGCACAAGCGAGACCCGGGACCTCCAGGCCCGTCGAAGTCTACTCTTTCGACGACGACGATATTCCAAGTATATTCGAGTGTCTCGTTAAAAGTGGCAAGATCACCCTTCCGGAGCTAAGGCGGCCCCAAGAAGTCGACAGTACTAACGACTCCAAATAATTTATCTTCCACAGATACGTACACCACCCGACAAAGGCGTGTTACATACTGAAAAGGAAGATCCAGGGGTTAATCAATGCTAAGGCCATCACTCTGCACAACACCGAGAAGACGGTCACGGCCAACATGATCTCTCTACGGTTTGGCAATCTGCCTTCCCAAGAAGTCTCGGACGGTGTCACACCCATTTCCCGGACCACGATGAACATCGTCAATCTTCCTCCAGCTAGGGGTCAAAATCATGACCTGGTACCCCTAACCACCCGGCAGGGCAAGATTATGTGGGTTTATCCGGATTTGGTGTCAGAGCTCGAGGAGGAGACTAAAGCTACTAAGGCTACATCTAGAAAGAGCTCCAAATACAAACCATGCCATATGGTCGTAACTTCTTCGGCATTAGACGAAGACAAAGTATTTGCTGTGACCCGTTCAGGGAAAGCCTACCTCAATGACTACAGAGCAAGTCAGAAGACGCACCAGCGGACGCTTCAGGTGCCAGACCTCCAGGACCAGGCCCCGTCGTACCAGACGCCGGTCCTTCACAACCAACTGCGGCGGACAAGGAGAAGCAAAAAGAAGTGCGCTTTGATAAACCTGTGAAAAACATTCCAAACAAAGGTTTAGAGAAGCCATGCAACTTCGACATCCAGGTCCAACTGGCTAATACACCAGCCAGGCTGTCCATCTTCGAGCTACTCAGGCTCTCCCAAGACACTCGTCTAGCCCTGAGTGAAGCACTGATGCAGGCGGAGGCATGCTTGACCCAACTTAAGATGAACCCTACGAAGTCCTTTCTGGGTGTACCTAGTGGCAAATTCCTGGGATTTGTCATCACCGCCAAAGGCATCCAAGTGGACCCTGACAAAGTCCAGGCCATCGTAGAAATGCGACCGCCCCACAATCTGAGGAAACTCCGAGGATTTCAAGGCCGTCTGGCTTATATTCGAAGGTTCATATCCAACCTCTTGGGGAGATGTCAGCCCTTTTCTTATCTCATGAAGAAAGGTGTATCCTTTATATGGGACGAAACCTGTCAGCAAGCATTCGGAGATATCAAATGCTACCTCACCAGTCCGCCAGTTCTGGTACCTCCCATCATGGGAAGACCATTCTTGCTGTACGTTCGAGCGATGGATCATTCGCTAGGAGCTCTTCTCGCACAGAAGAATGATATGGGGCATGAACAGGCTATCTACTACCTCAGTAGGATGATGGTCGGAGCTGAACACCGGTACAACCCAATGGAGAAAGAATGCTTGGCTCTGATGGTCGGAGCTGAACACCGGTACATTCTGCAACACCGGTACACCGGCACTATGTCACCGGTCAAACTATTTATGTCATCTCCATGATCAACCCTCTTCGAGTACTGATGAGCAAGCCAAGTGCTCTTAATTCCTGACTCGCGACTTGGGTGATGCTGTTAACACCATATGACATGGTATACGTCCCGCAGAAGTCTATCAAAGGCCAAGCGCTGGTTGACTTCCTAGTTGCTCATCCAATCCCGGAGACCTCCAAACTATACGAGGACATCCCTGATGAAGTTGCAGAATGTAATTCCGTAATAGAGAGCGACACATGGCAACTATTCTTTGATGGAGCCTCCAGAACTGGTCCTAGGGAAAATGTGGTTTCAGGAGTAGGAATAGTCCTGGTCACTCCTGATAAACTTGTCATCTACCTAGCATATTCTCTTAGCGAGCCATGCTCCAACAATGTGGCAGAGTACAACGCTCTGCTAATCGGGCTCCAAGTCGCTAAAGAGCTGGGGGTCGAGTCCCTGGAAGCTTTCGGTGATTCTCTGCTCATCGTCAATCAAGTCAGGAGAATATATGAAGTCCGGAATCCAGACCTCATCCCCTATCACCAAGGAACAGTCGAGATAGCCATGATATTCAAAGGGTTCTTCCTAGAGCATGTACCTCGATCTCAGAATCTGGAAGCTGATGCCCTAGCCAGTCTAGCTGCGGATTTAGCCACTCCTATAAGAAGGCAGGATTCGGTAATCCTTCTTAACAGAGATTTATTCTGTGTGAAGAACAACTTTCACATAGAACGCAGCTACGCTGTGAACACAGATCCCCCTAGAAGAGACTGGAGAAGTCCTTTCATAGATTTCGTGGCATACGGAATCTTGCCAGAGGACCCCAAAGAAGCAGTATTCGTCAAAAGATGATCATTACTTTGAAGCATCTTCATAATGCCTATATCGCCGGACCTACGACGGACTGCTATTGAGATGTCTCTCTAACGACGAAGCACAGCAGATTATCCGGGAAGATCACAACGGCGTATGCGGGGCGCATCAACCCGGTCCTAAGCTACAGGATCGTATCAGAAGAATGGGCTATTACTGGCCCACTATGATCGCAAATGCGATCAACTATACAAGACAGTGTAGAGCCTGTCAGGTTTATGCAGACTTCATACATCAACCGTCTGAATATCTGCATCCTACGGTCGCATCCTGGCCTTTCGAAGCATGGGGTATGGATATCATTGGTCCTATTCACCCATCTTCCTCCAGAGGTCACTGGTTCATACTGGCCATCACGGATTACTTCTCCAAATGGGCAGAGGCGATCCCTCTTGTTGAGGTAAAAGCATCTAATATAATCAGCTTCATCAAGCATCACGTTATTTATCGCTTCGGGGTACCCCGGAGGATAATTCATGATAATGGGCCTCAGTTTATCAGCCAAGCGTTTCACCGATTTTACGATAAAAATCGGATACATAATATTGCCTCTATGGCATATTATCCAGCTGCTAATGGTTTGGCGGAAGCTTTCAACAAAACCATTATCAAACTCTTGAAGAAGTTCGTCTCTTCAAACAAGAAAGATTGGAAAGAGAAGCTGGGCGAATATCTCTGGGCATACCGCACAACGGTACGAACATCGACAGGTTGTACCCCATTTTCACTGGTCTACGGGAGCGAAGCAGTTCTCCCCATTGAAATCCAGATTCCGTCACTCAGGATAGCCGTGACTAATGAGCTGACTCAAGAAAAGAATGACCTGTTAAGGCTTCAATAGCTAGAAGGATTAGACGAGAAACGCCTCCAAGCTCAACAGTGCATCGCGCTCTACCAAGCACGCATTTTCAGAGCTTTCAATCATAAAGTAAAGGAAAGAGTGTTTAAAGTCGGCGAGCTAGTTTTAGTAGTAAGAAGGCCGATGATTCTTACTTACAGGAGTAAAGGCAAATTCCAGCCCAAGTGGGAAGACCCTTATGTGATCGAGACAACGTTCTCAAACGGCGCCTACAGGTTAGCCCAGCCTAATGGAGACCTATTAATGGCTCCTATCAACGGCAAATTCCTGAAAAGGTACTATGCTTAATCTCCTCTGCTCAAGTAGAATATAGCGAGAATCTCAATTCTGACAAAACTACTTCCTAAATGAAACTAGTTGGAGCATATTCTATCATGTCCGTACGACCTATGAATAGATATATCCTACCAAAGCATATTCTATCATGTCCGTATAACCTCTGAATAAATATGTCCTGCTAAAAGTTTATCGAGAGTCTATCACATCCATACTACCTCTGATATCACTCTCGCCCAAACCTGTCATTTACATTCCAAAATGATGGGTCCACAAAGTCAAAAAATATTCGCTTTATTTATTCCCAAAGAAGAGCAGAATTATATTTGGGAAGCAAAAAGAAGAAAGGGTACATCATTGTGGGGGAGCAGTCAGATCGCGAATCAGCTGCACCAGTGCAGCTATCCTCTCATTCCTGGAAACCAAGGCATCAGCGCGAGCCTGCTCCAGCCGTGCCTCGTGGTTGCTCATAAAGGACAGCTCGGCCCTTGCCCGAAGAGAACCAGCACGGGCGGCTTTTGCACGCTCTAAATCCTGTCGCACTGTGCTCAGTCGACCATTCGCTACATCTAGACCTGCCAACGACTGAGAAGCCCACTCCTCTGCCAGAGCGAGTTTTTCCTTCAATTTGTGGGCCCTCGCTACTTTCCCTTCATGCTCGGATTGGCACTTCGTCTGAAGAGCAAGAGCCTCCTCCACGACAGCTTTTCTTTCATCCATCTCCAGCTTATGTGTTTTGATAGAGTTATCTAGGCTTTCCACCTGTTTAGTAAGCCGTGCAGTCATGAGGTCGTATCTGGCCTGGACCTCAGCTTCAAGGCTGCCCCGAGCCAGCTGCAAGTATTCGTTAATAGGTTGCTCTAAACCATTAACCATCGCCTCCAGGGCGTCAGCTACCCTGGAATTGCCGAACTCCCTGACCGCCCCGATCAAAAACTGAGAAGCCTTCTTCAGACGCTCGAAGTCTAGATTCTTTGCCAACACCATTGATATCAGCATTTTCAAACTGGTGTAAAAGAGGCTGGTATACTGCTCGATCAGCGCAGCCAGATCTGATTGGACGCCAGGAGTGGCCGCAATATTGACGAGTCCCCCTCCAGGAATGGTTGCAGACGATGTGGCCACGGCCGTCGCCGCGACAGGTGGTGCGACCAAGGTAGATGCGACAACGACAGTCGAAGTCATCGACATACTCGCAGGAGGCGATGTCACAATGACAGGCTCATCCTCCTCTTGAAATGACAAAACTACTCGGGGCGAGCCAGCACCCGAAGATGCTTTCTCTTCAAACTCAGGCACCTCCGTGTCGCCACCGGAAGCCAAAGCAGAGCCAAAAAGTGCTTCAGTGCTCTTCTCCCCGTAGACATCTGCCCCTGAAAAGAAGACGAGAAAGATAATATCGACATGATATTAATTTCTCTAAAAAAAGGAAGGGCATAAAGATAACATTTATCCATGGCCGACGGCATATATGTCGCATCTGCAGCTAGTACAGCCAAATCACTTCTTAATGATGCTAAGCAGGCTATCATACCTGGAGAAGGGGTCCGATAGCTGATACTGGCCAGTAGTCTTCCAAGTCCTCCTCAAATTCCAAACGAGGTTCATCGGCTGGAATCTCGCCAGGTGCACTCGCAGGCACGAAAGGGGTCTCTCCCGACACTGATCCGGATAAAGGTATATGGAACCTTATACTCAACCCCGGAGGTGACTTCGTTCCACTACCGGAGGCAGTGGCAGCAACGGCAGCTTCAAGCAGGAGTTCTTCGGCACCGCCAGCCAAAACTGAGGGTCCATCTCCGAAAGGCGAGGAACCTCCAATCAAAAAAACATCCCCGGCAGGAGAGACAGCAGGTTCCTCTCTAGGAGCCTCAATACCAGGAATTCGGAGAGAACGATTAACCGTCTTCTTCTTCCTCTTGCGAGGGAAAGTCTGCTTCGAAGCAGGAGCCCTTCGCTTCCCAGAGACTACTAAAGCCCCAGCAGACGGAGGCACTTCACACCTCGGCACAGATACCAGAGGCTCATCCGGAGTGACGGATTCCTCACCCTCGTCAGAAGAAACCGAGGGGACTTCGACTCTTCCCCCAGGCTTGGGAGAAGGCACCTTAAAGCTTCCACGGATGTCAAAATCGCGATAGAAGGTGTTGATCGCCACGTAGAACTGGGCATACGAATGGAGGATGCGCAGCTCCGTGGAGAGTGTGACGACCGGCACGATAAAGATTGCTCCGGTGCAACCCATGATAAAATACCGCCATCCTCTGACTCCATCAATGAGTCCGCCCCTGGACCTGAAGCTGGTGACGGCATTGTCCACGTGCAGCTGATCGTACCTAAACTGCCTGGCGAACCGACTGGGCAAGTAGGGCTCGAAGAAGCAATGATCTTCGCTTCTGTACAGCAAATGGGAGGGTCTGATGCAGACCAACCAATTAAAAGCTTCCGGAGAAAGATTGGTCTTCTCTCCACCTAAATTCTCAAGCCTAATCCCCGACTGATTGCAATATACAGAGGGGACAGTGCAGAGGAGCTTCCAGCCGTGACTGAGGCTCAACACCAGCCGACAGTTTAAAACTATGTTCACGTTCCAGGGAGAGTCCTTGTAGTTCAGCAAGAAACTACCCCCCGAGCTACTACCAGGGCCGGGAGACATCACCCGGGGGTTGTGGAGAATTAACTATCCCATCAAGTACAGGTATGGTAACTCTACCCGGGGAAAGCTATCACGCCGAGCTTCATCGACGAGCAGTCCATCAGTCATGGCTCTCAGGCCAGCCTGTATATGGCACACCATGGTAGGGAGCAAGCCCAGTCTTGCCCCGAACACCAGACGCACGGCAGGCCACATGATGTTCCGGTGAATATTGTAACCTCCGATTTCCAAATTTCCGAAATAATTAGATTTTAAATTTATTTTAAATACCAAGTTTATAAAATATTTTTTCTTGAATTCTTGTATTTGATTTTGAACAATGTTTGATTTTAGAAGGTAATTTAAAATCTTTTATAAAAATTATTTTTTCCTAAATGTCGATTTATTATAAAATAAATAGATAAATAATGATATATATATATATATAATACTCTAGCTTCGAATATTTATTGGCTTAAAATCATAAAATTATTTGCTTAATAAAATTATTGAAGGACTAGTTGTTTTCATAATAAATTTTCATATCCATTTTGGATTAGTAAATAAATAAATTACATAATTTCTAGGGTTTTGAAATATGGGTTTAATTAGTAGCTAATTTAGAATTAGTTAGCCTTGGAAGGCTCTTAAAATATTTTTCTTAAATTATAATCTTTCTTTTAAAATTTATAAGTTGTCATCTCCCATTCACACCCTCATTTTTTCCACATGAAAAACTCATTTTTATATAATCCGGGCCATTCATTATTGGGCCAATCCTCACCCTTTATCCCACACCCTCTCTCCCTATTTAAAGCCTCTCTCACCCACACCATTCCCAAGAAACCCTAGCTAGCCCTCACAAATTCCCACAAGCCATCAAGCCATCACCATTTTTGTGTACTCGTGTCCGTGTGTCCAGCATAACCGTGTCAGCAGTGTTGGCCTCGGGTCCGACCCCGGGTGTCCTATCGTATCCATTCATTTCCTGTGACCGGTTACAACATTACAACCAGATTTTCGTGTCCGACACACCCGGACACATCCACCTCCACCACAGCAAACATCATCCTCGTGTCCACCATCTGGACACATCCCCACCATAGTACATTCAGACCCCTGTGTCCAACACCCGGACACGTCCACAGTACAGCAAACCATCGTGTCCAGTCCCGGACACGATCCACCCCGACACAGAATCCAAACCCTAACCTAGATCCCGTTGCCGCCGGCGACTGGGGACCTCCTCCTCCGTCGAGCCATGGCCACCTCCTCGAACCGAGCACCGCCGCCTCAGATCCGTCGAGCCGTGGCCGCCTCCGTCGAGCCGAGCTTCGTCGCCGCTTTCCTCACCGGAGCCGACGTCGTCGCCGCCGATCTTGCTTAGATCCAGCCGTTGTCGAGCTCCGCTGCCGCCGCCGAGTTCGACCGCCGACGCCACAGATCCGTCGCCGAGTTCGACCGCCGACGCCGTGCCCGCGTGACCGGCGGACTTCTCCGACCGTCGATGCTGGAAACCCCCCAGGTGAACTCTTTCCCCTCTCCCTCACTCTCTGTTTATCTTCCTTTCTTTAATTCTTTCGTTCGTTTGAAGTTTTGTTCTTTGGTAGAGTATTTTGCATTTTTAAGGTATAATTATAATTAAAATATTAATATATAATTAGTCTTTGTGAATTGGGTTTAGCAGCATTTGAATATATTAGTACATATATAATTTATTAAAAAATTTGATTATATATAATAAGGTTTACTTATAAAAATAAGAATTTAGTAATGGTTAGTAATTTCATAATAGTGACTCAAGTAGATTAATGATTGGTTTGTTTTTATATATATAAATAGTTCTCAAATGAGTTTCAAAACAACTAGATTTATATAAGTTATACGTATTATTTTTAAATGAATTTTAAGGTAATTAGGGTATTAGAGTTTAGAGTAGCGACCAAAGCACCTCTTAGCATAACTTAATTTTTGAGTTAAGCTAATTAGTTTGTTTTCCTGTCTGTGCGGGCTGTTCAGACCTAGTATCTTCTATCAAAATTTGTGCCGAACTCCGATCTTGAACTTCTTTATATAGTTTCTAGCTATTTGGACTGCTCCGGACCCATTGGAACTAACTGCTATTTCATTTGGGATCACCTTGAGGAGGGTGGCATTATATACATTCTTTGATTAGTTATATATATATATATATATAATGTTTGATTGATATATATATACAAATATGTATTTTGGTATAAAAATATATTTATATACATCTATTAGTGTATATACATATATACGTATTTTGTACAATTACTAATAGACACTTATATATATATATTATATACGTTTTTATTAGTATATACCCTGAGTGTAAATGTGTATTATATACGTATCCCTACTCGATGACCCTAGTTGACTAGAGCCATGCCTGGCATAGCCCTGGGGCCAGGATAATTCTATTTTGTGTTAGTGTAGCATCTGATAAAAGTAATATTATTATATGTTTATAGGACTGTCGGATTCTCCAGACGATACTCTGGGACAGGACATTGGTATTGACAGCTAAGGACCCAAGGCGAGTACATTCTCTGATTAGTTTCTAATTTATGATATCTCCTATGTTCACTGTATCTAGTGTAGATATCCATGCTCTTAACACATTGGTTACACGGATTGGTATACACGGATCTCGTTATGAGATGTTATTCCTTATTCATGGTGTAGCTTGTACAAGACCAGTTTCCTTGTTATCTTGTGCATGTACAAACACTGATTTTCGGGGAGACTTGCTACCTCCCTAGGGAATCCCGTGCCATAGCGTACCATGATTGGATCTACTATACCAGTCGGGGGTGGGGAGTATTTTAGTGTAGATATGTGATCATACCCAACTTTACATGCATCATAGCTCACCCCACATCTCACGTCGGGTGCGACCTGACCATTTACATGCTTCATAGCTGTTACGTGTGATTAGCCTGACCTCTACATGCATCATAGCTAACCAACGGTTAGCCTGACCTTACAAGAATCATAGCTAATCACATGTAACCAGCCTGATCAAGTTCCCAAGCTGATCACATGTTAAAGCTAGTACTCATACACTTAGTCATAGGTTCTTGCTCATGGACATATTGTTTCTTCTCCTGCATTTACTTACAGTATTTCCAGTATTTCTCGTACCTATACATGCTTCTGGTATATTTCCATCTAGAAATGCTATATAGTTTATATCATTAATATAGAACTGCTATTTAGAGATATACTTTGCTCCTTCCTGACTGGAAAATATTTTTCCAGACTGTAACCTTAGTAGACTAGTTTCTGACACACTTGAGAATTGGAAGTTAATGATTGCAGGTATGATTATTTTATCGTTAGACTTGTCTTGTATTTCTTGCTTGCCTTGATATCTCATCGTGCTTTAGTTTATGTGATTGAGTATTTTTAACATTATTTTATGATATCCACGTCTCCTTATGGAGTTGGGTATTCAAGTGAGTTTGATTAGATAGTTACATGACCTAGACAGCGTTCTACCGCCGATGCTGCGGCGTAGGCTGGACGTACCCACGCACTCGTGCCCCTAAACCGGGTGCGGGTCGTGACACATTTTTAGTGGTGCCCCATGCAGGTCAGACTTTGCTAGTTGTGCGATGTCGTAGTAGTGCGACGTCATAGTTGTACTACTGCGTACCTGCTATAGAATATAGGACATAGGATATTAGGATGAGAGAGGATACTCAATCACAAATTATTTGAGAGATTCCTGGGATGACCCTTGAGAATCTCATTATAAATTCTAATTTAAATATTTCCCCCTTATTCCTGTTTGCTCTCGCTTGTTGTTATTGAACTTGATCCTTATTGATCAGTTATTAAATTAAAATCTTGGTATCATTGTTGAGTTTGATTCTTGTTGACTAGTTGTTAAATTTAATTCTTGGTATCGTTGTTGAGTTGATTTCATATCGAGATGAATTTTACGGGCTAAAATTTATGGTATCATCTGATGACATATATTGATGAGGACAGTGAGAAAGGTAATGTCTACTTTGGTTATGGAACCTAGAGTTTATCGCAGCCATATTAGCTGTCGTGACGAGAACGTAGGAACTTGACTTGGATGTACATACTTTAGTTATGAAACTTAGAGTCTCTCGCAGCCATACCGGTTGGCGTGGTGAAGATTCTAGATGACATAATTATAGAGTTGCATACCTTAGTTACGAAACCTATCGTTTATCGCAGCTATGCTTACTGTGGCGAGGATTCTGAGTGTCATGATTTCAGACAGACGTGTATGATTATCAGGTTGTATCTTAAATTGGTTCTTAAAGTATCATCTTAAGACTTATCTATTTCTGTTATTCCAGGACTTTGTTCTATCGCTTCTTTTCTTTACTAGCAATAAAGACACCTTCAGTCCTCAATCCAGTTCCTTTGAGCTTTTATTCTTTGAGGATTCCTTGTTAAGTATGATAATTAGTGACTAGTAATTATGGCTGTGTCTTGAGTGTTAGTATTGGTTGAGTGTTGTTAGTGAGTTATAAGTGTTTCCTAGTTGGACATGTGAGCAGTAGGCTTTAATCTAGAGTTAGCCCTTAGCATAGTACCTTATAACAATGGTTCTAGGATAAGTGTCATTTGAGGCTGAGAGTAGAAGAAGAGCATAGAGTATCAGTGATAGTTCTCAGAGTTAGTATCAGAGCCAATATAATCGCCCTGGATAATTATGATTATGTAATTAAGTGATCTATGTAAATAATTAGGTATCAAGGAATTGTGTTAAGGATTGATGGAGCATAACGTTCAATCTGATGATGGATATCGGGCGTATTAAAGGTAAAGAATTTATATGCATGAGGAGTTATAATAAGGTGTCATGAGTAGAGAAATATCGAAATTGGTAATGAAGATGGTGAAGCGTATCACAGACCAGTTTAACAGGCTATAAAAGGTTAAAAGGAAATACCTACACAATAATCGAGATGAGGAACCATATACTTGCCTATGAGAATAAGAAATATGAGTGTTATAAAAGGTACAGCTAATCATGAGTTCTAATAAGTTTGAGGAGATGATACAATAATGAAGCTTGCGATATCATACCAAGGGTACTAATGATTCTATAACGAGGATTTGTCGAGAATGATGATAATAACAGTAAGCACTCTGTGTGACGATAATTGGATGAGATACCAGTTAACATAAATTGAAATCATGAAAGAAATTACAGGTGATGATAACTTTGATCATTGGAGATAATGGTGCAAGTGATTCAGGCAGTACAATTTTAGTACACAGTTATAGACACTAGATGCATTGAGTGCACCTTGAGTATCAGAGACCGTGAGCACTGATATGTACATTTGTGGAGTTATAAATTAAAAGGTGGAAATAAAATTTTATTTTTAGAATAATTGAGGAGTTGAGATTACGTCATTAAATTTTTGAGGATTTCAAATATGAATTCAATAAACATAGTCAAGGCTACAAAGATTTTAGAAGTGATTAAAATTTTATTTCGATGATGGGTATCTGACTTTGAGGAGGCATATACAATTATTTTTAAGTTGATCGAGAAGTTAAACCTTGATGATTGTTTTTGAGGATTAAATTTATGGTAGATGAGAAAAATGCATATTAATATATGAATAGATGATATACATGTGTAAGGATCTGGTGACTTGAGCATGATTGAGATGGCACCGCAGACTGACTTGGGTGTCCATCTAAAAATTGTATTGTGAAGAGCAGTATTTAGTATTGTGTTGCACTTGACGTATATTTGAGTGATAAGAATGACTAGTATGAACAATTGTAGTAGGAACGGGAACTGACAGAGGGTATGGTACTAAAGAGATAGAGGTATCGACTTGGATGCATTATTGAATCATGGTTATATTAGAGATTCTTGGCATCAGATTTTTGCAGTAATAGACAAGTGTGTGCAATACAGATATATTCATGGATCTTGTGGATTAGTGATTAGTTGATAGGGGTACCAGTGTACAGGAATAGGAATTAGTTAGTGAATGTGCTAGAGTTAAGTGTTTGTTAGAGATAGCAGATACCGCAAGAAATATGTTAGCAGATTCTTCTTTTTCCTAATGTTCCCGTCTCTTGATTGATTGATTTCCCTAGTACTGTAGTTCGTATTCATGATTTTCTTGTTAGAATATAACTAGTAGTACACCTTAACAGAGACTGAAATACCATGACAAAAGATACATGACCTATATATTTTTCTTAAATTGCATGGCTGTAGTTAGAGTTTTCTTAAACCATGATCATTAGGGTTTTGACCATAGCAAAGATCTATGACAAGGTTATGACCGACAAAAAAGACAAGAGGATTAAATTGTGGATGAGCATTAATTTAAATAAAGAATTTAGGGGTTGTTATAACAGAGTGGATGGATCACTAATTTTATGAAAATCGAGGTATGATTGAAATTTGAGGATAAACATTAACTTAAATGGAGAGCTAAGAAATTCACAGGGCAAAATTGAGGATTTATTAATTTTAGGAAGGTCTTGATTAAATTGATTATTAAAATTTGAGAAAATTTGAGAGATTATCATTATATCTAATTGATTGCAAGATAGAAATTTTATATTTTATATTATGAATGTTGCATTGAAGATTCTGAAAGTATCGCATCATTGAGTATTTGAGGAAAAAAGAAAATTCAGAAATAAAATCGTTAATGGAATGGTGTCGAATTCAATTCTCGGGAGAAGAATTTAGATTTGAATAAGCATCAATTGAATTTGAGTTAGAGGAGTAAGATGATTGATGGATTAGTGGTTAAAATTTAAATTTTGGGATACGATTTTTAAAAATAGGCATTGATTGGATTTCAATTGGAGGATTGGATATTAAAATCCTGGAGTATTTAGATACGAACTTAAAATTTTTGGAGAAGATTATGACAAAAAGGGGATTTGATTTTTACTTGAGGATTTTCAGGAATATGATGTTATAGAATTTTGAAAGGTTGTGAAATAATAATATGGAATTACTTCATGATTATTTGGTTTGAAATTTAAATTTGATGGAAACAATACAATGTGTAAATGCAATTATTGAGGACCTTAAATTTCGAGGACGAAATTTTTCTAAGGTGGGTAGACTTGTAACCTCCGATTTCCAAATTTCCGAAATAATTAGATTTTTAATTTATTTAAAATACCAAGTTTATAAAATATTTTTTCTTGAATTCTTGTATTTGATTTTGAACAATGTTTGATTTTAGAAGGTAATTTAAAATCTTTTATAAAAATTATTTTTTCCTAAATGTCGATTTATTATAAAATAAATAGATAAATAATGATATATATATATATATATATATATATATATATATAATACTCTAGCTTCGAATATTTATTGGCTTGAAATCATAAAATTATTTGCTTAATAAAATTATTGAAGGACTAGTTGTTTTCATAATAAATTTTCATATCCATTTTGGATTAGTAAATAAATAAATTACATAATTTCTAGGGTTTTGAAATATGGGTTTAATTAGTAGCTAATTTGGAATTAGTTAGCCTTGGAAGCTTCTTAAAATATTTTTCTTAAATTATAATCTTTCTTTTAAAATTTATAAGTTGTCATCTCCCATTCACACCCTCATTTTTTTCACATAAAAAACTTATTTTTATATAATCCGGGCCATTCATTATTGGGCAAATCCTCACCCTTTATCCCACACCCTCTCTCCCTATTTAAAGCCTCTCTCACCCACACCATTCCCAAGAAACCCTAGCTAGCCCTCACAAATTCCCACAAGCCATCAAGCCATCACCATTTTTGTGTGCTCGTGTCCGTGTGTCCAGCATAACCGTGTCAGCTGTGTTGGCCTCGGGTCCGACCCCGGGTGTCCTATCGTATCCATTCATTTCCTGTGACCGGTTACAACATTACAACCAGATTTTCGTGTCCGACACACCCGGACACATCCACCTCCACCACAGCAAACATTATCCTCGTGTCCACCATCTGGACACATCCCCACCATAGTACATTCAGACCCCTGTGTCCAACACCCGGACACGTCCACAGTACAGCAAACCATCGTGTCCAGTCCCGGACACGATCCACCCTGACACAGAATCCAAACCCTAACCTAGATCCCGCTGCCGCCGGCGACTGGGGACCTCCTCCTCCGTCGAGCCGTGGCCGCCTCCTCGAACCGAGCACCGCCGCCTCAGATCCGTCGAGCCGTGGCCGCCTCCGTCGAGCCGAGCTTCGCCGCCGCTTTCCTCACCGGAGCCGACGTCGTCGCCGCCGATCTGGCTTAGATCCAGCCGTTGTCGAGCTCCGCTGCCGCCGCCGAGTTCGACCGCCGACGCCACAGATCCGCCGCCGAGTTCGACCGCCGACGCCGTGCCCGCGTGACCGGCGGACTTCCCCGATCGTCGACGCTGGAAACCCCCCAGGTGAACTCTTTCCCCTCTCCCTCACTCTCTGTTTATCTTCCTTTCTTTAATTCTTTCGTTCGTTTGAAGTTTTGTTCTTTGGTAGAGTATTTTGCATTTTTAAGGTATAATTATAATTAAAATATTAATATATAATTAGTCTTTGTGAATTGGGTTTAGCAGCATTTGAATACATTAGTACATATATAATTTATTAAAAATTTTGATTATATATAATAAGGTTTACTTATAAAAATAAGAATTTAGTAATGGTTAGTAATTTCATAATAGTGACTCAAGTAGATTAATGATTGGTTTGTTTTTATATATATAAATAGTTCTCAAATGAGTTTCAAAACAACTAGATTCATATAAGTTATACGTATTATTTTTAAATGAATTTTAAGGTAATTAGGGTATTAGAGTTTAGAGTAGCGACCAAAGCACCTCTTAGCATAACTTAATTTTTGAGTTAAGCTAATTAGTTTGTTTTCCTGTCTGTGCGGGCTGTTCAGAACTAGTATCTTCTATCAAAATTTGTGCCGAACTCCGATCTTGAACTTCTTTATATAGTTTCTAGCTATTTGGACTGCTCCGGACCCATTGGAACTAACTGTTATTTCATTTGGGATCACCTTGAGGAGGGTGGCATTATATACATTCTTTGATTAGTTATATATATATATAAAATGTTTGATTGATATATATATACAAATATGTATTTTGGTATAAAAATATATTTATATACATCTATTAGTGTATATACACATATACGTATTTTGTACAATTACTAATAGACACTTATATATATATTATATACGTTTTTATTAGTATATACCCTGAGTGTAAATGTGTATTATATACGTATCCCTACTAGATGACCCTAGTTGACTAGAGCCATGCCTGGCATAGCCCTGGGGCCAGGGTAATTCTATTTTGTGTTAGTGTAGCATCTGATAAAAGTAATATTATTATATGTTTATAGGACTGTCGAATTCTCCAGACGATACTCTGGGACAGGACATTGGTATTGACAGCTAAGGACCCAAGGCGAGTACATTCTCTGATTAGTTTCTAATTTATGATATCTCCTATGTTCACTGTATCTAGTGTAGATATCCATGCTCTTGACACGTTGGTTATACGGATTGGTATACACGGATCTCGTCATGAGATGTTATTCCTTATTCATGGTATAGCTTGTACAAGACCAGTTTCCTTGTTATCTTGTGCATGTACAGACACTGATTTTCGGGGAGACTTGCTACCTCCCTAGGGAATCCCGTGCCATAGCATACCATGATTGGATCTACTATACCAGTCGGGGGTGGGGAGTATTTTAGAGTAGATATGTGATCATACCCAACTTTACATGCATCATAGCTCACCCCACATCTCACGTCGGGTGCGACCTGACCATTTACATGCTTCATAGCTGTTACGTGTGATTAGCCTGACCTCTACATGCATCATAGCTAACCAACGGTTAGCCTGACCTTACAAGAATCATAGCTAATCACATATAACCAGCCTGATCAAGTTCCCAAGCTGATCACATGTTAAAGCTAGTACTCATACACTTAGTCATAGGTTCTTGCTCATGGACATATTGTTTCTTCTCCTGCATTTACTTACAGTATTTCCAGTATTTCTCGTACCTATACATGCTTCTGGTATATTTCCATCTAGAACTGCTATATAGTTTATATCATTAATATAGAACTGCTATTTAGAGATGTACTTTGCTCCTTCCTGACTGGAAAATATTTTTCCAGACTGTGACCTTAGTAGACTAGTTTCTGACACACTTGAGGATTGGAAGTTAATGATTGCAGGTATGATTATTTTATCGTTAGACTTGTCTTGTATTTCTTGCTTGCCTTGATATCTCATCGTGCTTTAGTTTATGTGATTGAGTATTTCTAACATTATTTTATGATATCCACGTCTCCTTATGGAGTTGGGTATTCACGTGAGTTTGATTAGATAGTTACATGACCTAGACAACGTTCTACCGCCGATGCTGCGGCGTAGGCTGGACGTACCCACGCACTCGTGCCCCTAAACCGGGTGCGGGTCATGACAAATATGGTCCGCGGATGCGATACCGGGCACCACTACTCGACGCAGCCATATGGAGAGGAAACCAGCCAGTCGGGCTTCCTTAGACAGAGGCCTGCGGCAGCGCCTCAAGTAACTGTAGGCCTTAGTGCCTTCAAGATACTTTCCTACCCCGTCATTGAGAATCTAATCTGGAGCCTTAGCATCCTCCATAAGATCCTCGACGACCTGGGCACTGAGCACGCCCAAACGTTCACAGGCTCATTCTTGCCCCCCGAGACTTTCTCCGACTTGGCGGCCCTGGCCCGGTGGAAGAAGAGGTAGGACGTCCACTTAGTGGTGTGAGCCAAATCAGAAGGCTCATCATAAAAAGCAGTGCACGCAAAGTAGTAGCACATCAGCTCCTGATATACTTCCACCGCCCGAGGGTCCGAGTCCTCCAACTCCCGGTTGGTAGGAACATACTCTTTATATGGGGTATCCCCCATTGGCAGTCTCGAGATCACTACCATCTCATGAAGGGCCAACCCCAACTCCCCCAGTGGAGTGGCGAAGGTCCCGGGGAGCAAAATGTATCGCTCCATCAGTGCCAGAAACAGGTTAGGGTTGGGAGGCAACCCAATACTCGTCGCACTCATAGCAGCATACAGTCCAATGACCTCCAACTCTCTCCGAAAATACTTCAAGGCCCAGTCAACTAGGCAAGCCCATCGGAGGTTTGTTGGGGTGATCCACCCATTGCACCGAGGATTCTCCTTGGGGTATACCCCCCTCGCCCCATGAAGTCATTGCAGAAAGTCGGTAATTGGACCGGCTGGATCACTGAACTATTTTCACTCGGGACGCTGCCCGGGCACAGTCCCCTGAACACCGCCACAACGCCGGAAGGGCGGCTGACAAATGACCCCTGGTCAGCTCATTTCAGATGAAAGATCTTCCCCGGCTTGCCGTGAAGATCGGGAGTCAGCGTCCACGACATCCTCCTGGGATGTGTAGCATGGGAGAAAGCCAAGATGGATAATCTCTCGGCATCGTTGGCAGATACAAGACCAAACTCTCGACGGGGAAAACCCAGGGTTCTCTCTTGGGCTTCGTCTGGGACTGTTTGTCAATCATGTCCCCGAAGAGAAAAGCCGGCTTTATGTACTGGTCCCCGTCTATGTACGTAAGGGGCTCTCCGTTAATCATGTTCAGCAACGTCCGCTCGCCCTGAGCCGATATCAAGATCTCCCTTCCTTCAAGATACTGGGGTCCGGAGATAGGAAATGTCACGTGGGACAGATCCTCCAGATAGTTTGAGTGCAGCATCCCGGCAGCGGAACCCATCACCTCGGCCAGTGGAGACTCATGCAAGTTAACTACAAAAGTGCAAGGAAAACACGTCATTACAAATCTTGCAACATAAAGACCAAGAAACGACAGTCTGTGCTTTATGCCAAGACTGTACAAATTTGGTCATTTTACGCCCGAAGTCACACCCAGAAGCGTAATTGGTGGTATACAGTCCGTGCTTTACGCCAGACTGCCAAAATTCTAGTTATTACGCCGGAGGTCCCATCCACAAGCGTAAAATTAAAATTTTATAGTATACACCAAGTTTTCAGCAGTCAGAGCTTTTACGCTCAAAACTGCAAAAATATAGAGTTTTTACACTGGCACATTAGAAATGTGGGCATAAAAAATAAAAACGTCTCCGTGCGTCATCTTCCTCAAATAGGCTATCAGCACAGAAGATGACCTAGCGCGGTCACGTTCAACGTGTGCAAAGGATTTTTCGTCGTTCTTTGTCATCCCAAAGGCTCTACCTCTAAGGCCGGGTGCGCTGCTCGTCGGCCGGATACTTCGCTCAGAAGAAAGTTTACCTTGTCCGACCGAAGACTCTCTCGCTGGGGCAGAAGAACGAGAAGAAGAACCTATACTCTTTCCCTTAGTGGAGGGGATTTGTTTCGGCGCCATTTCTGAAAACTCGGAGTGCTCGGAGAAAGAACGAGGGAAAAAACTCAAACAGTCAAAGGCTCTCTTTCGCAGAAGACGGATGAAAAGTTTTTCTCTCAAAAGCTTGGGATATATATAGAGTTCGGGTCGACTCCTCGAATCCTCGGACGGACTCCTCGAAACCCCAACCAAATCTCACAATTAATATTTGGTTATGATTGGGTACTACGTCAGCCCACTACTCTCGAAAGGCGGACAGTCAGCAAATTTGAAGAGTTTTTCGTGCAAAAGCAGGTGAGCGGTTCTTACGCTAAGGAGCTTCTACGCTCGACAGCAACAGATCTACGATTTTACGCTCACAAGCTATAAGTCTAAGGTTTTACGTCCGGATGCCTTTGTGCTCGGTAGCTTTTATGCTCGAGAGGCTACAAACCTACGACTTTACGCTCAGCAGATACCAAATCGATGATCTCACGCTCGGTGGCGTTTAGTTTACGCTCGGAGGCAACAGATCCACAACCTTACGCTCGAAAGATTTCTTTTTCACAGGCTACAAATCTATAGTTCTACGCTACGAAGCTTTCTACGCTCGACAGCTACAGATCTACGGTTTTACGCTCGCAAGCTATCAGTCTATGGTTTTACGCCCGGATGCCTTTGTGCTCGGTAGCTTTTATGCTCGAGAGGCTACAAACCTACGACTTCATGCTCAGAAGCTACAAACCTACGATTTCACGCTCGGTGGCTTTCTACGCTCAATAGGCTACGAACTCAAGATTTTTAGCTCATCTACACTATGGATCTCTGACTTTCCGTATATCCGAACAGTTCTCAAGGCGGTCGATTACAGGAGTTCACACAGAAGATACTCCTTCTTGACCTCAAAATATCCCAAGTACCCGAAACATACAGAGTTCAAACATTGAGAAATTACTCTTCTCGGGTCAATTGAAGGTTCATCCAGACTCCAGTCCGAATATTTCATCTATCAAGATGGCAACTCAGTTTGACAGCCATTCCTCGACCCTGTTCCATGGGATTTTTGAGAAGTCATTCTTGAAGATGAAGTATGAAACAAGAATTCTGTTTACACAGAAGTGAAAACAACAGTTCAGAATTCTACGCGGTTCCTCATTCCTGACAACAGAACAGTTCGAACACTCTAATGCTAAAGCGGCTTTCTGCGCATCACTAGTTATGCGTAAAAGATAGGACAGGGCCTAAATACTCTTTCTATCAGAATCGGCGTAAAGAATCAGACGTGTCGAAGCTACACATATTCAAACTTCACAGCAACGTATGGCAAGATGATCATATGAAGAAGAAAGACGATTTTATAAAAGATTAAAGTCATGATTACATATGAGGAAAATCCAATCTACAAGGGTTTTTCTTCACTTTCATGATTACATCTGAGGGAAACCCCGTCTACAAAGGGCTTCCTCATCATCGTCCGAAGATCGCACCGAGAAGCTGTTCTGACAGGTTCTTACGTTGGTGATGGTCTTCCTCTTCTTCCAAGAAGATGATCAGTGGCGGGAGGATACAAAACTGGGCATAGACCCATCCTCCAACAGAAGGAAAGCAGGGTAAATCTGCTGTCCTACAGACCATCGCCACTCAAGCCGGGACAGAGCTAGTCTGTCTGACTCTCGTCCCCGGAGGTAACGGGAGAAGGCGCCACTTGCAAGCGCCATGGTGGAAAATGATTCTTTCTCTCTTCCGAAGAACCGCCATATAAAGTTGCTGATTATCCCGAGCAAGTGAGGCTAAGATATCCTTCTATGATCCATCATTGCAGTGGATACTTGCTCGAAGACGCCGACTTTTTCGGCTCCTTACACGCTGGAAGAATATGATCTCCTTCTTCCTCAGGTCGACTCGACGAACTCCGGCGATCATCTCTGCGTGGTGATGGAAATGTGGGGAGAACAGGTTAAACCCTCAGCCTTTTTATAGGCGAAAGAGGTCACACCGGTCCCCAATAAATTCGCCATAAAGTCAGCATCGACCGTTTTAACACTCCATTCAGAAACGTTTCGAGTTACGAGGAGCGGTTCATGCTTCATTCAAAGCGTTCCAAATTCTGAGGAATTTGAAAGCTTTGAAGGGGGTCTTGTAGAAGCATGAAAAATATGCCGGATGGCTATACGCAGCATATTGATGCAGAGCAGCCTAAACAGAGGCCTTCAGAGCCATCAAGCGTGCAACAGAGCTTTTTCTGCTAAACACAGCGTGAAATATAAGCTCAAAGGACCATCCGCGTAAGGCAGTACGTCCAAGCCGCTTCAGCGTAAACAGGGTGCTTCATCGACTCCTGGGCGTAAAACCCATCCTCTTTTAACGCAGCATTGAAGTGTACGAGAGACGCTTCGTATTCTCCGAAGTGAGCCTGTCAGATCCTGCAATGAACCTATCAGATCCTGTAATGAACCTGACGTCTGGACTTCTGACAAAGGGATACTGCTCGACTACCCAGACGACGGCTATAAGGATGGCACAACACTGCGACCCAGGCTGTCATTTACCGCCATCTCCTTTGCGTAAACTGCTTTTACATGCATGAAAGGATAAGCTGCCTTATTTTACACAGGCAGACATGAGCTGTTTACACTCTGCAGTAGACAAATCGCCTGCCACATCAAAAATTGTACTCCGTATGGGGCTCGAGGCACGTCTCTATGTCCAATGCACAGAGCGATGACAGTTGCTCGAGGCACGTCTCTACGTCTAATGCACAGAGCGGTGACAGTTTCTCGAGGCACGTCTCTGCGACTGATGCACAGAAGGGCTGCAGACCTTCAAAAACACGCCTCTGTATTTAATACACAGGATTGTGGCAAATCTCTGCATTTAATGCAAGAGATTTGATTATATCTTCAAAAGCCATAATTTTGGCTAAGACGTCCACATCAGCACTCTGGCACGGTATGCAGCGGCTTCTACGCCCATTCAGCTCCTGTGCTCACTCGGCTTCAACGCCCATTCGGCTTCAATGCCCACACGGCCTCTATGACCACTCGGCCTCTATGACCACTCGACTTCTACGCCCACTCGGCCTCTATGACCGCTCAGCTTCTACGCCTATTCGGCTTCTATGCCTGCTTGGCTTCTACGCCATGGTGACAGACGTTGGCTTCTACGCCCACCTCTTCTACACAAGGGATACCTACCTACGTGGCTTCTACGCCATGATCTTCGTAGCAATTATACGCATTTTATCCCTTAGTTGGACCCGCGTCACACGCTCATTCAAAGGATCATCTATACGCAGGCATTGGTTATTTTAACCGTTGTGTAAAAGGGTTCTGTACTTTCCACTCCTCGATTTTTACACCGAAGGAGTGGTCACTGTCACTAAAACTCTATAAATAGAGACCTCTATCAACAGAGGAAAAGGTGGAAGAAAAATTGAAGATCAAACGATTGGAAAATTGGTCAAAAAGTCCAATATCAGGTCCAAGGTCGACAAAGGAGAGAGAGAGAGAGAGAGAGAGAAGAATCCGGAGCTCAGGCAAAGAGTAGGGATCGACGACTTTGGCATCGTGCATCCACCCTTATTTGCAACCTTCGAAGCTGCTTTCTGTCTTCTACGACACTTCTTCATCATTGTGTGGTCCAAGGGCTAAAGTGATCTACTGCAGATCAGACACCTATAGCAATTTTTACCCAGATTAAATAAATTATACTCCCACATCCTCGTATAGGATTAAATTGTACAAGTTTGTTTGTAAACCAAAGAAGGCGGGTTTCGTGTAAACCTCGTATTATATACATTTCATTCTTTTGTTTAATACCACAAACAACCTCGTTCCCGGTTATATTTACATCAGCCGACTGCTTGCTGCACCTAAGGTTAATGACCAAAGGTGGAGGCTTCTGGTTCAGAGTGATCACTAGGGGATTATTTCCTCCTCCCTATTTGGTTTTGCCCAAGTGGATAGTCATGGGTTCCATGACTTTCGGACGGGTAGTCCGACCTTTCACCTGGATTGACAAGGGTTGCTCAACAGATGGTTCTCCTGGCTCCCGATGGGATTCCTTTTCCGTCCTACCTAACACCTCCTTCATGTAGTCTTGGGTGTACAACATGGCGTCAGAATAGTAGGACTCAACTCCTTCAAAAGGATTGAGATCAGCAAACTCTGTTTTCACTGTCCCTTGGGCGTCTACATATTTGAAGCATTGGTGTAGAATTGAAGGGACAATATTGTGATCGTGGATCCATGGTCTTCCCAACAGAATGTTGTAAGACACCTCCGAATCAATGACGTAGCATATATCCACTGATCTAAGGTCACCTATCTGGATCCTCAGTCGAATCTTCCCTAATGACCTGCTTTTCCTGGCATTGAAGCCCACGATTGTAGTGGTAGTGTAAGCCAGTTCACTTGTAGGAATCCTTAACGGTCTTAGCAGACTATGAGGGATAATGCTAATGATGATCCCGGATCTTTGTAAATCCGGTCTACTTCCATGGAGCCAACGTATCCGGTGTAATAAAGAGGCTTGTCATGTTTCACTACTAGAATAAGCGATATTAGCGACGTATTTTAGCGACGTCTAGTTAAAACGTCGCTAAATTAGCGACTCTGTAAAAAGCGTCGCTAGGCGTCACTAAATGGCGACATTTAGCGACGTTTAGCGACTTTTATTAAGATTTTAAAAGAATAGTCGCTATAAGTTCAATTAAGGTCGCTAAACGTCGCTAATATATCTGATTTAGCGACGTTTAGCATCGTAATTAGCGACGTATATATAAAAAAAATTTAGCAACGTATTTAGCGACTTCATTTGCGTCGCTAATTTTAATTTTAGCGACGTTTTTATGTGACGTCGCTAAACGTCGCTAATTTTTGTTTAATTAGGGCTTGGTTTTCTTTTCTCCGTCTGTCGAAAATTTCGTCGAAAATTTCGAAACGTTTCGATTTCCCCCGCCCCCCCCTCTCCGGCGACCGGGTTTCCATGGCTGCGTCTACTCCGGCTTCCCCCTCCTCCTCCTCGAGCTCTAGGTAATCTCTCTCTCTCTCTCCCTCTCTCTCTCTCTCATGTGACACTGACACAAGACACACTTGACAGACACGACACACGCACACAGACACAACACACGCACACAGACACACACGACACACACACAGACGCAGACACACACATACGACACACATACACGACACACACACAGACACACACACAAACACGACACACACACGACACACACACACAGACGCAGGGGTTAGGTTTAGGGTTAGGGTTAGGGTTAGGTTTTTTGACCTGGGGTTAGGATTAGGGTTAGGGTTTGCTTTGCTTGTAAGTATTTTTTTAGGTTACTTTTTGTTGTTGATTTTTAAGGGGCTCTATACATAAATCAATTTTGAAGGAGGGGGCAAATCAGACTCTCAATTGATAGCTTACGCCCACTTGACTTTTTAAGGGTTCTTCTTGTTTTGTATTGTCTCAAAAGAAACGAGAGAGAGAGAGAGAGAGAGAGAGAGAGAGAGAAAGAGAGAGAGAGAGAGAGAGTAACCTAATCTAATGGTAGAGTGAAAATGTTCCTCTCATGGAAGTAACCTAATCTAATGGTAGAGTAAAAATATTCTTGTAGAGAGTATTAAACATATTACAACCCCTTGCATTCTAATGATCAGCTAAGCAATAAGGGTTGCGTGGTGTGTTAGGTGGAGTTATTGTTAACATGCATCATATGTAACAGGGACACATATCTATGAATAATTAAGAATAGTCAATTTGATCTTGACACTTTTTTTTTTTGTAAGCTTTAGAATGATTATTAAAATTTGATTTCATATTATTGGTTTGGCTATAATCTACTTGAGAAGTATCAGTAGCTTTGAGTGAGTGCAAGTGTCCATGTGTTTTAGGGTAGATGTAAGCTTTAGAATGATCTATACTGCTACATAATCATCTAATTCTTCCGTTCCGGTCCAATACCTAATTCTTTGCTAATTCTTTGTTTTCATCTATCTTACCAGATGGCACCCAAGAGAGCGACACCTCCTACTGTTAAGGAGGAAGTTATGCCTCCTACTATTAAGGAGGAAGTAATGCCGACTACTGTTAAGGAGGAAGAGATACCACCTGCGGGGAGTTCCAGTCACCCAGCACCTATCGCGGCTGTATCTCAGACGGGGAGTTCTAGTCATCCAGCACCCATAGCGGAGCTTGATAACATAAACGCTGCTTATGCGCAGTATTTGAGGGACTGGTATCTGCCCCATTTTAGAAATCCTCGAGATTGATACTATAATGTTTCATATACTTATATATTATGCATTTTGTGTTACTGTGATACTCTGATACTTATATATTATGTGATGTTGTTTATGTCCATTTTGTGTGAGTGTGATGCTGTTTATGACCATTTTGTGTTACTGTGATGCTGTTTATGCCCATTTTGTGTGACTGTGATACTTTTATTGTCTGTCTATAATATTTGTGTGTATTAATTGTATGACTGTGATACTTTTATTCATATTCAATATTGTTAATCCGGTGTTGAGTGTTCCACCGAAGGGGTCGACGAACCCATAGAATTCAACGGAGGGTTGCTCCGGGTATATTTTTAATTAGAAATTTATAAATTGCAGGAATAATAGTTTGGAACAATTCAGGTTTTTGTTTAATTTTTTTGTAACTTTAGCGACGTATTTAGCGACGTTTAGCGACGTCTAGCGACGTTACTATAAGTCGCTAAAAAAGTCGCTAATTAGCGACGTGTAATTAGTCGTCGCTAAAGACGTCGCTAAACGTCGCTAAATATGTCGCTGTACGTCGCAAATTGCTGACATGGCAGTACTGCCAGGTCATTAAAGACGTCGCTGTTACGTCGCTATATGAGTCGCAAATTAGCGACGTTTAGCGACTTTAATAAACGTCGCTATTTAGTGACTCGGAGTCGCTAAACGTCGCTAAATTTAGCGACACAATAAAGTCGCTAAAATACGTCGGCATAGCGACGTTTAGCGACGTTTTTCCTTTCGGTGACTTGGTTTTTTTCGACTGCGTTAAAATGTCGCTAATTACGTCGCTAAAAGTTTTTAGCGACGTTTTTTTGTTATTTAGCGACGTTTTTGGGCGTCGCTAATTTGACTTATTCTGGTAGTGTTTGTTATGTTTCAAAAATATGTCTGTAGAAGCATAAAAAATACGCTGGGAGGACCTACGCAGCCTCTTGATGCAGAGCAGCGTAAACAGAGGCCTTCAGAGCTATCAAGCGTGCAACAGAGCTTTTTCTGCTAAAACACAACGTGATGAATAAGTTCAAAGGACCATCCGCGTAAGTACAGTACGTCCAGGCCGCTCCAGCGTAAAACAGGGTTCTTCATTGCCTCCATGGCGTAAAACTCATCCGCTCTCAAAGCAGCGTTAAAGCGTATGAGGAACGCTTCGTCTTCCCCGAAATGAACCTATCAAGTCACGCAGTGAATCTGACCTCGGACTCCTGACAAAAAGTGCTGCACGGCTTCCCAGACGACGGCTGGAAACGATGGCAGACCCCTCGGGATGCGCCCCATAGTATGATGGCGGATCTTTGCATTTAATGCAGAGGATTTGGTTAAAACATCACCGAACCGTCATTTACTAAAGTCCCCTCAGCGTAAACCGCTTTTTCGCGTACAAGGGAATACGCTGCCTTATTTTAGACAGGCAGACATGAGCTATTTTACGCTCCGTAGTAGACAAACCGCCTGCCACATCAAAAGCTGCACTTCGTACGGGACTCGAGGCACGTCTCCACGTCTAATTGCATAGAGCGATGATAGTTTCTCTCAAGGCACGTCTCTGCGATGGATGCATAGAAGGGCTGCAGACCTTCAAACACGCCTCCGCATTTAATGCATAAGATGGTGGCAAATCTCTGCAAGAGATTTGATTATATCTTCAAAAGCCGTAATTCCGGCTAAGACGTCCACATCAGCACTCTGGCACGGTACGCAGCGGCTTCTACGCCCATTCAGGATCTGTGCTCGCGCGGCTTCTATGCCCACTCAGTCTCTACGACCACTCGGCCTCTACGACCATTCGACTTCTATGCCTATTCGGCTTCTACGCCTGTTCGGCTTCTATGCCTGTTCGGCTTCTATGCCTACTTGGCTTCTACGCCAGGGTGACAGTCATTTGGCTTCTATGCCAACCTCTTCTACACAAGGGATACCTACCTACGTGGCTTCTACGCCGTGATCTTCGCAGCAAATATACGTGTTTTGTCCCCTTAGTTGGATACGCGTCACATGCTCACTCAAAAGGTTATCTATACGCAGGCATTGGTTATCTTAACTGTTGTGTAAAGGGGTGCTGTACTTCCTACTCCTCGGTTTTTACAACGACGGAGTGGTTACTGTCACCAAAACTCTATAAATAGAGACCCCTATCAATGGGGAAGAAGGTCGAAAAAATGAACAAGGTCGACAAATTGGAGGGTCAGAAACTTGGTTAAGAAAAACCAATACCAGATCAAAAGGTCAAGAGAGAGAGAGAGAGAGACCGGAGCTCAGGCAAAGAGCAGGGATCGACGACTTTGGCATCGTGCATCCACCCTCTCCTGCAACCTTCGAAGCTGCTACCTGTCTTCTACGGCACTTCTTCAACATCGTGTGGTCCAAGGGCTAAAGTGATCGACTACAGATCAGACACCTATAGCAATTTATACCCAGATTAAATAAATTGTACTCCCATATCCTCGTATAGGATTACATTATACAAGTTTGTTTGTAAACCAAAGGGCGCGGGTTTCGTATAAACCCTGTCATTGAAATACACTTTCATTCTTTCGTTTAATACCACAAACAAGATGGCAACTCTGCTGGGAACATCTTTCTCTTCTGATGAGGAAGCAATTGCTCAACACGATACGGTATCCGTGGGATCTGTAAAGAATACACTGGTCGTCCAGTTCGACCAGTCTGCCTACGAAGACATGCTTCAAACCGGGGGTAGCTCTCACTCTCTCTCCGTCCAAGACAACAGGAAGCTGCACAAAGTGTGGATGCCCAAGACATCCTCTACCATTCCTGTGGACTCTCCGATCTCTCCGACCAATGAGGTGGTAGCATTGCTCCCTTCGTGCCCTGCACGTAAAACTCAGTCTCCCGCTACGCGCGGTACAGACAAAACTTCGGGCAAAGCCTTAGCGCTGACCCAGAAGTATCCACTATGCTCTACGCGTAGGAATCAGTCTCCCGCTACGCGCGGTACAGACAAAACTTTGGGCAAAGCCTCAGCGCTAACCCAGGAGTATCCACTGCGCTTTACGTACAGAAATCAGTCTTCCGCTACGCGCGGTACAGAAAAACTTCCAATGGTGCCCCAACGCCAAATCGGAGGTACAGATTACGCTCCACATGCAAGACAACATCTGACCTCTACGGTAAACCAGATGAGCGCTGTGATCTCCGCGAGGGGAAGCAAGCAGGCGAATACTCAGCTAGTCGGCCTTTATGCCAGCAAAAGAATAATCTGCCTACCCTCCGGATTACACGAGAAGCCGATGGCCGACTGAGGGCCTCTCCAGCTTTACGCCAGACTGAGCGAATCTCCAATTTACGTCAGGCACAGTCCCTCGGCGTAAAACAAGCTCAGATTGTGGAAAGACACCCTCTCAGGGGATTATCCGCACCCTAGATGGCCAACCTGTTGTACACAGGTGGCACAGGGAAAACCGGGGTGCCCAATATCCGCACGCCCGCTGACAAAACAAACAAGCCTTCGTCCCCTTCCTCTACTCCTCCTGACTTGCACGCATATCTAATCCAGAAGCGTAAGGAAAGGGGACCTTCCAACATGTCTATTACGCCCCCTAGCGAGCAATGTTGTAATAGTCATAAAATTGTGATTGACTGCTGCTCTGCTAAAGCAAAACGGTCGGTTTTCGACCGATTGAGCTACTCTCAGTCTTTCCAGGAAGAGGAACCGGCGCATGCATCTGTGAACATGGCTTCACACATACGTAGAGGAGGGTCGAGCTCAAGACGTCATTCCTATCGGCCCCCGAGCCGAAGGAGGTTCAGTGAGCTCCTCAGGAACACTCGTACGAGGTCACGACAACCAGCTTCGTCCTCTTCTGATTCCGACGCTGGGGGTCACCAAGCCCCCGAATCAGAGGCAGAAAGTATAGAGTCGACTTCTACAGCGACCTATACTAATCCTTCAACAACACCCAGGGAGATGGGAGTTTACGCCATTGAAGATGAATGCGAGGAAGCTTCGCCGTCAGGGAACGCGGAATAACGCATCACTATACTGGAGATATCTCTAAAATAAATGCAATCTATGATGGAGAACATGCACCAGATGATGCTAACTCAGCACGCGACTGCCATGGCTCAAGCATCAGTCCCACCAACTCAGATACGTGTGGGGGTGGACTTACCACCATCCAACCCGAGCCAAGAGCCTGCGCTAGATCAAGAGTCGGCAGTTCCTCCACTTCCTAACTCAGAGAATGCCTTACCTCCCGCTGGAGTTATGATACAACCAACTTCGCACCACTCCGTGGCCCCGCTTCCGACTGAAAATCTGATGCAGGCAGTACGGGAGTTGAAAGCCCAGTTCGACGCCTTAAAGCACAAAGATCAGCTTAAGAAACTGGGAATCAACCAGCCCTACCCAGCTATCTGGAAGGAGGTCCCTTTCCCGCCGAGGTACAAATCTCAGACTATGGCCCTGTTCGAGGGAAAAACATTACCAAGCCAGTACATAAACTATTTCAGTATGATGACGGTATTGCTACAAGGGAACGACGCCCTCCTCACTCGGGTGTTCAAAGGCTGTCTCTCAGGATTAGCCTATCAGTGGTACCGTAGCTTGGCGGACAACTGCATTACTTCCTTCGAGGACTTCAGAGCTTTATTCTTCACACGATTCTACGAGGGAGGAATGGACATGTCTATGTCCTCTCTCATCGAAGTCAAGTAGAAGGAAAAGGAGGACGTTCGCATCTTCATCGAACATTTTTGTCAGGCCACCTTACAGATGCCTACAGGAGTTCCCGACTCTACATTGGTAGACATTTGCAGGAAGAATCTCCTTCCCGTGGTCTCGGTGTTCACAGGCCCATATTAGTTCCATGATTGGCCCTCGTTCATCATCTCGGCAGTAGCCGCCGAAGACAACGGTCGCAAGGCGCACGACAATGGCATCATGATCTCTGCCTCTGACAGAGGCAAGAGGTCATCTCCTAGCAGTGACCATCCTCGTGGTCCCAAAGGGAAAGAAGCCCTGGCAATCAATACGGCCAGACCAAAGATTGCGGCAACCACGCAAACGAAACCCGGGACTTCTAGGCCCATCGAAGTCTACTCTTTCAACGACGACGATATCCTAAGTATATTCGAGTGTCTCGTCAAAAGCGGCAAGATCACCTTTCCAGAGCTAAGGCGGCCCCAGGAAGTCGACAATACTAACGACCCCAAATACTACATCTTCTACAGATACGTACACCACCCAACAAAGGTGTATTACATACTGAAAAGGAAGATCCAGGGGTTAATCGATGCTAAGGCCATCACTCTGCACAACACCGAGAAGATGGCCATGGCCAACATGATCTCTCTGCGGTTTGGCAATCTGCCTCCCGAAGAGATCCCGGACGGCGTTGCACCTATCTCCCGGACAACGATGAACATCGTCAATCTCCCTCCAGCTAGGGATCAAAATTATGACCTGGTACCCCTGACTACCCGGCAAGGCGAGATTATGTGGGTTCATCCAGACCTGGTATCAGAGCCCGAAGGTGGCTACTCACAAACTCAACATATTGACCGACTCAAAGCCTGTGAAGCAACACCAACGCCGGTTCGCCCGGACATGATGGACGCCATTGAAGCTGAAGTCAAGAAGTTGATAGCCTGTGGTTTCATCTGGGAAGAACAATATCCCGACTGGGTCGCCAACGTTGTCCCAGTCATGAAGAAAAATAGGAAGGTACATATCTGCATCGACTACCGAGATCTAAATGCGGCCTGCCACAAAGATGAATTCCCTCTTCCTATCACGGACATCATGATCGACAACACCTGCGGCTTTGAACGCATGTCTTTCATGGACGGATTCTCAGGATACAATCAGATCAAGATGCATCCTGAAGACGAGAAGCACACTGCCTTCCGGATACCATTGGGGGTATATTGCTATACGGTCATGCCCTTCGGATTGGAGAACGTCGGAGCTACATACCAACGGGCTATGAGTAACATATTCCATAAGTATTTACGCAAAACAGTGGAATGTTACGTAGACGACATAGTCGTCAAGAGTCGCCTCAAGGGTGATCACATTCAAGACTTAAGGACGGTATTCGAGTTAATGCGCCAACATCAACTCAAGATGAACCCTACGAAGTCCTTTCTGGGTGTATCTAGTGGCAAGTTCCTGGGATTTGTCATCACCGCCAAAGGCATCCAGGTGGACCCCGACAAAGTCCAGGCAATCATAGAAATGCGACCGCCCCGTAATCTGAGGGAACTCCGAGGATTTCAAGGTCGTCTGGCTTACATCCGGTGATTCATATCCAACCTCTCAGGGAGATGTCAGCCTTTTCTTATCTCATGAAGAAAGGTGAATTATTCGTATGGGACAAAGCCTGTCAGCAAGCGTTCGGAGATATCAAGCACTACCTCACCAGTCCGCCAGTTCTGGTGCCTCCCGTCATGGGAAGACCATTCTTGCTGTACGTTCGAGCGATGGATCATTCACTAGGAGCTCTTCTCGTACAGAAGAACGATATGGGTCATGAACAGGCTATCTACTACCTCAGCAGGATGATGGTCGGAGCCGAACACCGGTACAACCTAGTAGAGAAGGAATGCTTGGCTCTGATATTCGCTATCCAGAAGACGCGACACTATGTCGCCGGCCAGACTATTCATATCATCTCCAGGATTAACCCTCTTCGAGTACTGATGAGCAAGCCTAGTGCTCTTAATTCTTGACTCACGACTTGGGCGTTGCTATTAACACCATATTACATGGTGTACGTACCGCAGAAGTCCATCAAGAGCCAAGCGCTAGCTGACTTCCTAGCTGCTCATCCGATCCCGGAGACCTCCAAATTATACGAGGATATTCACGACGAAGTTGCAGAATGTAATTTCGCGATGGAAAGTGACGCGTGGCAACTCTTCTTCGATGGTGCCTCCAGAACCGGTCCTAGGGGAAACATCATTTCAGGAGTAGGAGTCGTCCTGGTCACTCCTGATCAGCTCGTCATCTATCGAGCATATTCTCTTAGCGAGCCCTGCTCCAACAATGTGGCAGAGTACAACGCTCTGCTAATCGGGCTCCAAGTCGCCAAAGAACTGGGGGTCGAGTCCCTGGAAGCATTCGGTGATTCTCTGCTTATCGTCAATCAAGTCAGAGGAATATATGAAGTCCGGAATCCAGACCTCATCCCCTATCACCGAGCGACGGTCGAGATAACCATGACATTCAAAGGGTTCTTCCTAGAGCAAGTACCTCGATCCCAGAATCTAGAAGCTGATGCCCTAGCCAGTCTAGCTGCAGATTTAGCCATCCCTATAAGAAGGCAGGATTCGGTAATCCTTCTTAACAGAGATTTATTCTGTGTGAAGAACAACTTTCACATAGAATGCAACCACGCTGTGAACGCAGATCCCTCCAGAAGAGACTGGAGAAGTCCCTTTATGGATTTTGTCGCATACGGAATCTTACCGGAGGACCCCAAAGAAGCAGTATCCGTCAAAAGGCGATCATTACGCTTCTACTACGATGCATCTTCACAATGCCTATATCGTCGGACCTACGACGGATTGCTATTAAGATGTCTATCTGAAGACGAAGCATAGCAGATTATCCGGGAAGCTCACAACGGCATATGCGGAGCACATCAACCCGGTCCTAAGCTACAGGATCGCATCAGGAGAATGGGCTATTACTGGCCTACTATGATCGTAGATGCAATACGGTATGCAAGACAATACAGAGCCTGTCAGGTTCATGCAGACTTTATACATCAACCGTCTGAATATCTACATCCTACGGTTGTGTCCTAGCCTTTCGAAGCATGGGGTATGGATATCATTGGTCTTATTCACCCGTCGGCGAGCTAATTCTAGCCGTAAGAAGGCCGATGATTCTTACTCACAGAAGTAAAGGCAAATTCCAGCCCAAGTAGAAAGGCCCTTATGTGATCGAGACAACATTCTCGAACGGCGCCTACAGGATAGCCCAGCCTAATGGAGACCTGTTAGTGGCTCCTATCAACGGCAAATTCCTGAAAAGGTACTATGCTTAATCTCCCCTGCTCGAGTAGAATATAGCGAGGATCTCAATTCTGACAAAACTACTTCTAGAACGCAATTAGTTGGGTTACATTCTATCATGTCCGTATGACCTCTGAACAGATATGTCCCGCTAAAAGTTTATCAAGAGTTTATCATCAGATATCACTCTCGCCCAAACCTGTCATTTATATTCTGAAATGATGGGTCCACAAAAGTCAGAAAAGAGTCACTTTTATTTATTTCCGATAAAGAGCAGAATTACATCTAGGGAAGCAAAAAGAGAAAGGATACATCATGATGGCGGAGTAGTCAGATTGCGAATCAGTCGCTCTAGTGCAGCTATCCTCTCATTCCTAAGAACCAAGGCATCGGCGCGAGCCCGCTCCAGCCGTGCCTAGGGGGTATTCATACAGGACAGCTCAGCCCTTGCCCGAAGGTAGCCCACACGGGCAGCTTCTGCACGGTCCAAATCCTGTCGTGCCACGCTCAATCGCCCAGTCGCTACGTTTAGACCCGCCAATGATTGAGAAGCCCACTCCTCTGCCCGAGCGAGTTTTTCCCTCAGCTTGGAGGCCCTCGCTGTATTCCCGTCATGCTCGGATCGGCACTTCGTCTCAAGAGCGAGAGCCTCTGCCATGACAGCTTTTCTTCTCTCCATCTCCAGCTCATGTGTCTTGATGGAGTTGTCTAGGCTTTCCAGCTTGGTAGTGAGCCGCACAGTCATGTGGTCGTACCTGGTCTGGACCTCAGCATCGAAGCTACCCTGAGTCAGCTGCAAGTATTCGTTAATTGGTTGCTCTAAACCATTAACCACCGCCTCCAGAGTGTAACACCCCATTCCGCTCAAGCGGACTGCCGACTCAATCGGCAATCGTACAGCTGTCCCGACCCGCTTTGCCTCAAAGAAGAAGCAAAGGATATCCAGACTTGCCCCTACAAGAATCTGGCTTAGACTTTCAGAGGCTCGCTCAGACGTATCGCTCTACCGAGACGAATCATCGCTAAGGTGGGTGGCTACGGTGAACTTGTCTTTGCTTATCCAGCACACATAAAATCTGAAATATTCATGCTAGTCGCTAGGTGATAACCTCCAGCATGCTAATAAATCCAACGCACCTAGCTAAGGGAATAATCCCAACTTGTACTGCTTGCTAGAAAATGGAAAATGAAATACTGCTTATATTCAGACCCTCGTATGCTAAGTCCCTTAACGGTTTCAACTCTCGGCTTACCTTCGGGTCCGAGCAACGTGCCTGCTTACGTTCCTTAGAAACGCATGCTTGTCTGCTTGAATGTTGCCTTATTTTCATCCAAACCCCGGAAGACTACTACGTAGTCGTTCCGTGCCTGAACGAACCTGCAAGTATCCGGGACCGTTAGGTCACCAAAGCAGCCCCGAACCAGGGGAATACATTAAGGCAAGTTATTGACTGTACAAAATCATGATTCAAGTATCTCTTGTACTCGTGTTCTTGTGTGCACTCGTGTTCTCTTATTCTAGTGCACTCTTGTTCTCGTGTATCTTGTGATAATTGGAAAGATCCAACGATTGCATGTCGCGGACAACTCGAAAATGAGGTATAGTTCCACGGACGGTCACCGGGGCACTGGGATCGATCCGATCCGGATGGAACTCACGTTATTGTACAGTCCATTGTGCTGGACGGAATGGCATATAGCGCCCCTTGTTCTTTCGCTGCATACATTCTCTCCAGTGACTGAACCGTATTGTATAGTCCATTGTGCTGGACGGAATGGCATGTAGCGCCCCTTGTACTATTGCTGTATACCATTACCGCCAGTGACTATTATCCTTTATGGCTATGCCAGCGACTCCTGTTCATATAGATAAGTCATCCTCGCTTAGCGGCTATCCGCGTGCGAGTCACTGCATCGCATCGACTGAACACCTGAACGATCATGTTAAAACGACCCTCCTGTTTGTATATGCTTGCCTCCTGAATGTTTATAAATGCCCCTGCTTAAATTAACAATGTTTGCCTTGGATAGGGAAGAGGACGGTAAGTTGGTAAGTCTTGCCGTGTTTTCTCTAACATCGCACGGTGCATTGCCGACACGTTAGGCTATTCAATATCTGCATGAAACTGATCCTAAGGCAACTAGAAAGACAACTTAATAGTTGTGTACGGAACCTGTATTACGTGTTTGGATTTGTCGAGCGGGCGAGTAGCTTCCCCACCAGTGCATTCAATGTACTGATAATCCACCAGTTTGTATGCAGGGTGCGGGAGAATCTCGTTCGGTGCGGACGCCTCCTTCGTGCGTGCTAAGGCCAGGAGTTCCCTCTAAAGCCTTGCAACGGTGCATCCGGGACTGAAGCACATATACAAGACATAAGTTGTGAACATCGCCTGACCATCGCCTGTACAAATCATTCCACAGTTGTAGCCACTTGGCACACTTTTACTGTTTGAGAGAGAGAGGCTTGAGCGACATGTAATCTCGGCTATACGCCGCCTATAACACAAGTTTATATCAATAAAAGAGCTTGCTTTACTTTAACTTGTGTTTCAATGCTTCCGCTATATTGTCGACTCAGTGAACCTGTTACCGATCGCTATGCGTTCCTAAACTCCGCTGCACTCGGACAATCTGTGCGACTCTGTGGCTTAGAACTCTTGCCGCCAGCCAATGAACCATGGCCTTGCACGGGCGTGGATCACGCTCGTGCGGCATCACGCCCGGATAGGTTAAGCGATCGTTCCGCGGGAGCGCTAACGAGGGTGATTTTCGCCTAGCGGGAACGGCCGATTTGCCTGCGGGAGATCGGGGCATGACACAGAGCGTCAGCTACCCCAGGATCGCCGAGCTCCCTGATGGCCCCGATCGAAAATTGAGAAGTCTTCTTCAGGCGCTCGAAATCTAGACTCTTCGCCAACACCATTGATATCATCGTTTTCAAACCGATGTAAAAGAGGCTGGTATGTTGCTCGGTCAACGCAACTAGATCCGACTGAACGCCAGGAGTGGCCGCGATATCAGCAAGTCCCTCTCCATGGATAACTGCATACGAGGTGGCCACAGCCGCCGCCTTGACGTGTGGCGCGACCGAAGAAGGTGCGACGACAACGATCGAAGTCATTGGCATACTCGCGAGGGGCGAGGTCACGATGACGGGTTCGTCCTCCTCTTGAGATGACGAAACCACTCTGGACGAGCTAGCCCCCGAGGATATTTCCTCCTCGAAGTCAGGCGCCTCCACATCATCGCCAGGAGCCGGAGCAGAGTCAGAAGGCGCTTCAACGCTGTGCTCTCCGTAGACGCCATCCCCTGAGAAAATGACAAGAAAGTTGATATCAGTATGATGGTAATCTTTCTAAAGGGAGACATAAAGACGATATTTACCCGGAGCCAACGGCATATACGACGCATCTGCAGTCGATGTAGCTAAACCATGCCTTAATGACGCAATACGAACTGTTATACCTGGAGAAGGAGGTGGGCCGACCGATATCGCCAAGAGTTCTGTCAAGCCTTCACCAAGACGCGGTCTAGGTTCATCAACTGGAATCTCGCCAGACGTGCTCGCTGACACGACGGGAGCTTTACCCGCTGCTGACCTCGGGAAAGATTCTCTCATCTGCCTCGGCCACACAGGCAATCTCGCTCCGCTACCTGGAGCAGTAGGCACGACAGCAACCTCTAGCGAGGATTCACCGGCGCCGCCGGCCGGAAATGTAGAAGGTCCCTCTCTAAAAGGCGAGGAACCTCCAGCCAAAAAATCATCCCTGATATGGGGAGATACAGGCTCACTCCCGGGAGCCTCAACACCAAGAATGCGGAGAGGACGAGCAACCATCTCCTTCCTCCTCTTACGAAGAGAATCTTCCTTCGGAGCAGAAGCCCGTCGCTTCCCAGAAGAGACTACCAAAGCTCCCGCAGGCGGATGCACTTCACACCTCGACACCGACACCAGAGGCTCATCCGGAGTACCAGACTCCTCACCCTCGCCCGAAAAAACCGAGGGAACTTCGACTCTTCCCCCAGGCTTGGGAGAAGGCACCCTGAAGCTTCCGCACATGTCAAAATCGCGATGGAAAGTATTAATCGCCACATAGAACTGGGCGTAAGAATGGAGAATGCAGAACTCCATGGAGGTTGTAACGACCGGCACGATGAAGGTTGCCCCCGTGCAACCCATGATGAAATATCGCTATCCTCTAGCTCCATCAATGAGTCCACCCCTGGACCTGAAGCTGGTGACGGCGTTGCCCACATGCAACTGATCGTACCCGAACTGCCTAGCAAACCGACTAGGCAGATAGGGCTCGAAGAAGCAATGGTCTTCGCTCCGGTACAGCAGATGGGAGGGCCTAATGCAGACCAACCAATTAAAAGCTTCCGGAGAAAGATCAGTCTTCTCTCCACCTGAATCCTCAAGCCTCGTCCCTGATTGATTGCGATGTACAGAAGGGAGAGTACAAATGAGCTTCCAGCCGTGGCTGAGGTTCAACACCAGCCGACAGTCTAAAACTGTGCTTACATTCCAGGAAGAGTCCTTGTAATTCAGCAAGAATATACCCCTCGAGCTGCTACCGGAGCCAGGAGACATCACCAGAGGATTGTGGAGAATTAACCATCCCATTAAATACAGGTATGGTAATTCCACCCGGGGAAAACTCTCACGCCGAGCTGCATCAACGAGCAACCCATCAGTCACGGCTCTCAGGCCAGCCTGTATACGGCACACCATGGCAGGAAGTAAGCCTAGTCTTGCCCCGAACACCAGGCGCACTGCCGACCACAGGATGTTCCGGTGAATGCGGTCCGCGGACGCAGTACCAGGCACTACTACTCGACGCAACCATATGGAGAGAAAACCAGCCAGCTGGGCTTCCTTAGACAGAGGCCTGCGATAGCGCCTTAAGTAACTACAGACCTTAATGCCTTCAGGGTACTTTCCTACCCCCTCGACGAGAATCTGATCCGGAGCTTTAGCCTCCTCCATAAGATCCTCCACGACCTGGGCACTAAGCACGCCCAAACAGTTCACGGGCTCATTCTTGCCCTCCGAGGTTTTCTCCGACTTAGGTAGCCCTGGCTCGGTGGAAGAAGAGGTAGGACATCCACTTGGTGGTGTGAGCCAAATCAGAAGGCTCGTTATAAAAATCGGTGCACGCGAAGTATTGACACATCAGCTCCAGATACACTTCCGCCACCCGAGGGTCCAAGTCTACCAACTCCCGGTTGGTGGGAATATACTCTTCATATGGGGTAACCCCCATCGGCAGTCTCGAGACAACTGCCATCTCATTGAGGGCCAATCCCAGCTCCCCCAGTAGAGTGGCGAAGGTGCCAGTGAGCGAAATGTATCGCTCCATCAGTGCCAAGAACAAATTAGGATTGTGAGGCAACCCGACGCTCGTCGCACTCACAGCAGCATACAGTCCAATGCCCTCCAGCTCTCTCCGGAAGTGCTTCAAAGCCCAATCAACTAGGCATGTCCATCGGGAGTTTGTTGGGGCGATCCACCCGTTGTACCGAGGATTCTCCTTGGGATATACCCCGCCTTGTCCCATAAAGTCGTTACAGAAAGTCGGCAATTGGACCGACTGGATCACTGAGCTGTCTTCACTCGGGACACTACCCGGGTACAGTCCCCTGAACAACGTCATAACGCCGGAAGGGCGACTGACAAATGACCCCTGGTCAGCTTCTTTCAGATGAAAGATCTTCCCCGGCTTGCCGTGAAGATCAGGAGTCAGCGTCCACAACATCTTCCTGGGATGCGTCGCGTGGAAGAAAGCCGAGATGGGATAATCCCTCAGCATCATTGGCAGGTACAAAACCAAATTCCTGGCAGGGAAAACCCAGGGCTCCCTCTTGGGCTTCGTCTGGGACTGTTTATTAATCATGTCCCCAAAGAGGAAAGCCGGCTTTATGTACTGCTCCCCGTCTACATATGTCAAGGGCTCGCCATTGATCATGCTCAGCAGCGTCCGTTTGCCCTGAGCCGATATCAAAAACTCCCTTCCCTCAGGATACTTGGGTCCGGAGATGGGAAATGCCACGTAGGACAGATCCTCCAGGTAGTTCGAGTGCAGCATCCCGGCAGCGGAGCCCATCACCTCGGCCAGTGGAGACTCACCCAAATCAACTACAAAAGTGCAAGGAAAATATGTCATTGCAAATCTTGCACAAACATACAGACCAAAGAAATGACAGTCTGTGCTCTACGCAAGATTATACAAATTTGGTTATTTTATGCCGGAAATCCCCTCCAGAAGCGTAAAACTCTAATTTTACGATATACGCCAATTTTCGGTAGCCAGAGCTTTTACGCTCAGAACTACGAAAATATGGAGTCTTTACGCTGGCACATTAGAAATGTGGGCATAAAAGATGAATATGTCTCCGTGCATCATCTTCCTCAAAAGAGGCTATCAACACAGAAGACGACCTAGCGCGGTCACGTTCAACATGTGCGAAGGATTTTTTTTGTCGTTTTTGTCACCCCAAAGGCTCTACCTCTAAGACCGGGTGCGCTGCTCGTCGGCGGGATACTTCTCTCAGAAGGAAGTTCGCCTTGCCCGACCGAAGACTCCCTCGCTGGGACAGAAGAATGAGAAGAAGAACCTATACTCTTTTCCTTAGCGGGGGGGTTTGTTTCGGCGCTATTTCTGAAGACTCGAGGTGTTCGGAGAAGGAACGAAGAAAAACTCGGACAGTCGAAAGCTCTCTTTCGCAGAAGACAGATAAAAAGTTTTTCTCTCAAAAGCTTGGGATATATATAGAGTTCCGGTCGACTCCTCGAATTCTCGGACAGACTCCTCGAGACCTTAACCAAATCTCGCAATTAATAGTGGGTTATGATTGGATGCTACGTTAGCCCACTACCCTTGAAAGATGGACAGTCAGAAATTCAAAAAAAAAATTGTGCAAGACGGTTCAACAGGTTCTACGCTAAAGGAGCTTTCTACGCTCGACAGCAACAGATCTACGGTTTTACGCTCGCAAGCTATAAGTCTATAGTTTTACGCCCGGATGCCTTTGTGCTCGGTAGCTTTTATGCTCGAGAGGCCACAAACCTACGACTTTACGCTCAGCAGATACCAAATCGATGATCTCACGCTCGGTGGCGCTCAGTTTACGCTCAGAAGCAACAGATCCGCAAACATCACGCTCAAAGAAATTTTCTTTTCAGGAGCTACAAATATACAGTTCTACACTAAAGGAGCTTTCTACGCTCGACAGCTATGAATCTACAGCTTTACGTTCGACAGCTATAAGTCTATGGTTTTATGCCCGGATGCCTTTGTGCTCGGTAGCTTTTATGCTCGAGAGGCTACAAACCTACGACTTCACGCTCAGGAACCACAAGTCTACGATTTCACGCTCGATGGTGTTCTACGCTCACAGGCTACAGATCTCCAGTCCTACGCTAAAGGAGCTTTCTACGCTCGACAGCTATGAATCTAAAGCTTTACGTTCGACAGATATAAGTCTATGGTTTTATGCCCGGATGCCTTTGTGCTCGGTAGCTTTTATGCTTGAGTGGCTACAAACCTATGACTTCACGCTCAGGAACCACAAGTCTACGATTTCACGCTCGATGGTGTTTTACGCCCAGAGGCTACAGACTGATGATTTCACGCTCCACGACTTTCCGCATATTAGAACAGTCCCCAAAGCGGTCAATTGCCAAGAGTTCACACAGAAGATACTCGTTCTTGACCCAGAGCATCCCAAGTACCCGAAGCATACAGAGTTCAAACATTGAGAAATTACTCTTCTCGGGTCCAAAATTGGAGGTTTATCTAGACTCCAGTCTGAATATCTCATCTATCAAGATGGCAAAATTAGTTTGACAGCCAAAACCTCGACCCGGTTCCAAGGGAGTTTCGAGAGATCATTCTTGAAGACGAAGTCTGAACAAAATTTTTGCTCATCAGAAGCAGCAGTTCAGAGCTCTACGCGGTCCCTCAGTCCTAGCAACAGGACAGTTCTAAATGTTTAAAATGCTTAAACAGCGTTCTATGGACTATTCGTTATGAATAAAGGACAGGGCCTAATACTATTTCTATTAGAGTCGGCGTAAAGATTCAGACGTGTTGAAGCTACACATATTCAGACTTCACAGCAACGTATGGCAAGATGATCATATGAAGAAGCAAGACAATTTTATTAAAGATTAAAGTCATGATTACAATCTACAAGGGATTATCCGCACCCTAGATGGCCAACCTGTTGTACACAGGTGGCACAGGGAAAACCGGGGTGCCCAATATCCGCACGCCCGCTGACAAAACAAACAAGCCTTCGTCCCCTTCCTCTACTCCTCCTGACTTGCACGCATATCTAATCCAGAAGCGTAAGGAAAGGGGACCTTCCAACATGTCTATTACGCCCCCTAGCGAGCAATGTTGTAATAGTCATAAAATTGTGATTGACTGCTGCTCTGCTAAAGCAAAACGGTCGGTTTTCGACCGATTGAGCTACTCTCAGTCTTTCCAGGAAGAGAAACCGGCGCATGCATCTGTGAACATGGCTTCACACATACGTAGAGGAGGGTCGAGCTCAAGACGTCATTCCTATCGGCCCCCGAGCCGAAGGAGGTTCAGTGAGCTCCTCAGGAACACTCGTACGAGGTCACGACAACCAGCTTCGTCCTCTTCTGATTCCGACGCTGGGGGTCACCAAGCCCCCGAATCAGAGGCAGAAAGTATAGAGTCGACTTCTACAGCGACCTATACTAATCCTTCAACAACACCCAGGGAGATGGGAGTTTACGCCATTGAAGATGAATGCGAGGAAGCTTCGCCGTCAGGGAACGCGGAATAATGCATCACTATACTGGAGATATCTCTAAAATAAATGCAATCTATGATGGAGAACATGCACCAGATGATGCTAACTCAGCACGCGACTGCCATGGCTCAAGCATCAGTCCCACCAACTCAGATACGTGTGGGGGTGGACTTACCACCATCCAACCCGAGCCAAGAGCCTGCGCTAGATCAAGAGTCGGCAGTTCCTCCACTTCCTAACTCAGAGAATGCCTTACCTCCCGCTGGAGTTATGATACAACCAACTCCGCACCACTCCGTGGCCCCGCTTCCGACTGAAAATCTGATGCAGGCAGTACGGGAGTTGAAAGCCCAGTTCGACGCCTTAAAGCACAAAGATCAGCTTAAGAAACTGGGAATCAACCAGCCCTACCCAGCTATCTGGAAGGAGGTCCCTTTCCCGCCGAGGTACAAATCTCAGACTATGGCCCTGTTCGAGGGAAAAACATTACCAAGCCAGTACATGAACTATTTCAGTATGATGACGGTATTGCTACAAGGGAACGACGCCCTCCTCACTCGGGTGTTCAAAGGCTGTCTCTCAGGATTAGCCTATCAGTGGTACCGTAGCTTGGCGGACAACTGCATTACTTCCTTCGAGGACTTCAGAGCTTTATTCTTCACACGATTCTACGAGGGAGGAATGGACATGTCTATGTCCTCTCTCATCGAAGTCAAGTAGAAGGAAAAGGAGGACGTTCGCATCTTCATCGAACATTTTTGTCAGGCCACCTTACAGATGCCTACAGGAGTTCCCGACTCTACATTGGTAGACATTTGCAGGAAGAACCTCCTTCCCGTGGTCTCGGTGTTCACAGGCCCATATTAGTTCCATGATTGGCCCTCGTTCATCATCTCGGCAGTAGCCGCCGAAGACAACGGTCGCAAGGCGCACGACAATGGCATCATGATCTCCGCCTCTGACAGAGGCAAGAGGTCATCTCCTAGCAGTGACCATCCTCGTGGTCCCAAAGGGAAAGAAGCCCTGGCAATCAATACGGCCAGACCAAAGATTGCGGCAACCACGCAAACGAAACCCGAGACTTCTAGGCCCATCGAAGTCTACTCTTTCAACGACGACGATATCCTAAGTATATTCGAGTGTCTCGTCAAAAGCGGCAAGATCACCTTTCCAGAGCTAAGGCGGCCCCAGGAAGTCGACAATACTAACGACCCCAAATACTACATCTTCTACAGATACGTACACCACCCAACAAAGGTGTATTACATACTGAAAAGGAAGATCCAGGGGTTAATCGATGCTAAGGCCATCACTCTGCACAACACCGAGAAGACGGCCATGGCCAACATGATCTCTCTGCGGTTTGGCAATCTGCCTCCCGAAGAGATCCCGGACGGCGTTGCACCTATCTTCCGGACAACGATGAACATCGTCAATCTCCCTCCAGCTAGGGATCAAAATTATGACCTGGTACCCCTGACTACCCGGCAAGGCGAGATTATGTGGGTTCATCCAGACCTGGTATCAGAGCCCGAAGGTGGCTACTCACAAACTCAACATATTGACCGACTCAAAGCCTGTGAAGCAACACCAATGCCGGTTCGCCCGGACATGATGGACGCCATTGAAGCTAAAGTCAAGAAGTTGATAGCCTGTGGTTTCATCTGGGAAGAACAACATCCCGACTGGGTCGCCAACGTTGTCCCAGTCATGAAGAAAAATAGGAAGGTACATATCTGCATCGACTACCGAGATCTAAATGCGGCCTGCCACAAAGATGAATTCCCTCTTCCTATCACGGACATCATGATCGACAACACCTGCGGCTTTGAACGCATGTCTTTCATGGACGGATTCTCAGGATACAATCAGATCAAGATGCATCCTGAAGACGAGAAGCACACTGCCTTCCGGATACCATTGGGGGTATATTGCTATACGGTCATGCCCTTCGGATTGGAGAACGTCGGAGCTACATACCAACGGGCTATGAGTAACATATTCCATAAGTATTTACGCAAAACAGTGGAATGTTACGTAGACGACATAGTCGTCAAGAGTCGCCTCAAGGGTGATCACATTCAAGACTTAAGGACGGTATTCGAGTTAATGCGCCAACATCAACTCAAGATGAACCCTACGAAGTCCTTTCTGGGTGTATCTAGTGGCAAGTTCCTGGGATTTGTCATCACCGCCAAAGGCATCCAGGTGGACCCCGACAAAGTCCAGGCAATCATAGAAATGCGACCGCCCCGTAATCTGAGGGAACTCCGAGGATTTCAAGGTCGTCTGGCTTACATCCGGTGATTCATATCCAACCTCTCAGGGAGATGTCAGCCTTTTCTTATCTCATGAAGAAAGGTGAATTATTCGTATGGGACAAAGCCTGTCAGCAAGCGTTCGGAGATATCAAGCACTACCTCACCAGTCCGCCAGTTCTGGTGCCTCCCGTCATGGGAAGACCATTCTTGCTGTACGTTCGAGCGATGGATCATTCACTAGGAGCTCTTCTCGTACAGAAGAACGATATGGGTCATGAACAGGCTATCTACTACCTCAGCAGGATGATGGTCGGAGCCGAACACCGGTACAACCTAGTAGAGAAGGAATGCTTGGCTCTGATATTCGCTATCCAGAAGACGCGACACTATGTCGCCGGCCAGACTATTCATATCATCTCCAGGATTAACCCTCTTCGAGTACTGATGAGCAAGCCTAGTGCTCTTAATTCTTGACTCACGACTTGGGCGTTGCTATTAACACCATATTACATGGTGTACGTACCGCAGAAGTCCATCAAGAGCCAAGCGCTAGCTGACTTCCTAGCTGCTCATCCGATCCCGGAGACCTCCAAATTATACGAGGATATTCACGACGAAGTTGCAGAATGTAATTTTGCGATGGAAAGTGACGCGTGGCAACTCTTCTTCGATGGTGCCTCCAGAACCGGTCCTAGGGGAAACATTATTTCAGGAGTAGGAGTCGTCCTGGTCACTCCTGATCAGCTCGTCATCTATCGAGCATATTCTCTTAGCGAGCCCTGCTCCAACAATGTGGCAGAGTACAACGCTCTGCTAATCGGGCTCCAAGTCGCCAAAGAACTGGGGGTCGAGTCCCTGGAAGCATTCGGTGATTCTCTGCTTATCGTCAATCAAGTCAGAGGAATATATGAAGTCCGGAATCCAGACCTCATCCCCTATCACCGAGCGACGGTCGAGATAACCATGACATTCAAAGGGTTCTTCCTAGAGCAAGTACCTCGATCCCAGAATCTAGAAGCTGATGCCCTAGCCAGTCTAGCTGCAGATTTAGCCATCCCTATAAGAAGGCAGGATTCGGTAATCCTTCTTAACAGAGATTTATTCTGTGTGAAGAACAACTTTCACATAGAATGCAACCACGCTGTGAACGCAGATCCCTCCAGAAGAGACTGGAGAAGTCCCTTCATGGATTTTGTCGCATACGGAATCTTACCGGAGGACCCCAAAGAAGCAGTATCCGTCAAAAGGCGATCATTACGCTTCTACTACGATGCATCTTCACAATGCCTATATCGTCGGACCTACGACGGATTGCTATTAAGATGTCTATCTGAAGACGAAGCATAGCAGATTATCCGGGAAGCTCACAACGGCATATGCGGAGCACATCAACCCGGTCCTAAGCTACAGGATCGCATCAGGAGAATGGGCTATTACTGGCCTACTATGATCGTAGATGCAATACGGTATGCAAGACAATACAGAGCCTGTCAGGTTCATGCAGACTTTATACATCAACCGTCTGAATATCTACATCCTACGGTTGTGTCCTAGCCTTTCGAAGCATGGGGTATGGATATCATTGGTCTTATTCACCCGTCGGCGAGCTAATTCTAGCCGTAAGAAGGCCGATGATTCTTACTCACAGAAGTAAAGGCAAATTCCAGCCCAAGTAGAAAGGCCCTTATGTGATCGAGACAACATTCTCGAACGGCGCCTACAGGATAGCCCAGCCTAATGGAGACCTGTTAGTGGCTCCTATCAACGGCAAATTCCTGAAAAGGTACTATGCTTAATCTCCCCTGCTCGAGTAGAATATAGCGAGGATCTCAATTCTGACAAAACTACTTCTAGAACGCAATTAGTTGGGTTACATTCTATCATGTCCGTATGACCTCTGAACAGATATGTCCCGCTAAAAGTTTATCAAGAGTTTATCATCAGATATCACTCTCGCCCAAACCTGTCATTTATATTCTGAAATGATGGGTCCACAAAAGTCAGAAAAGAGTCACTTTTATTTATTTCCGATAAAGAGCAGAATTACATCTAGGGAAGCAAAAAGAGAAAGGATACATCATGATGGCGGAGTAGTCAGATTGCGAATCAGTCGCTCTAGTGCAGCTATCCTCTCATTCCTAAGAACCAAGGCATCGGCGCGAGCCCGCTCCAGCCGTGCCTAGGGGGTATTCATACAGGACAGCTCAGCCCTTGCCCGAAGGTAGCCCACACGGGCAGCTTCTGCACGGTCCAAATCCTGTCGTGCCACGCTCAATCGCCCAGTCGCTACGTTTAGACCCGCCAATGATTGAGAAGCCCACTCCTCTGCCCGAGCGAGTTTTTCCCTCAGCTTGGAGGCCCTCGCTGTATTCCCGTCATGCTCGGATCGGCACTTCGTCTCAAGAGCGAGAGCCTCTGCCATGACAGCTTTTCTTCTCTCCATCTCCAGCTCATGTGTCTTGATGGAGTTGTCTAGGCTTTCCAGCTTGGTAGTGAGCCGCACAGTCATGTGGTCGTACCTGGTCTGGACCTCAGCATCGAAGCTACCCTGAGTCAGCTGCAAGTATTCGTTAATTGGTTGCTCTAAACCATTAACCACCGCCTCCAGAGTGTAACACCCCATTCCGCTCAAGCGGACTGCCGACTCAATCGGCAATCGTGCAGCTGTCCCGACCCGCTTTGCCTCAAAGAAGAAGCAAAGGATATCCAGACTTGCCCCTACAAGAATCTGGCTTGGACTTTCAGAGGCTCGCTCAGACGTATCGCTCTACCGAGACGAATCATCGCTAAGGTGGGTGGCTACGGTGAACTTGTCTTTGCTTATCCAGCACACATAAAATCTGAAATATTCATGCTAGTCGCTAGGTGATAACCTCCAGCATGCTAATAAATCCAACGCACCTAGCTAAGGGAATAATCCCAACTTGTACTGCTTGCTAGAAAATGGAAAATGAAATACTGCTTATATTCAGACCCTCGTATGCTAAGTCCCTTAACGGTTTCAACTCTCGGCTTACCTTCGGGTCCGAGCAACGTGCCTGCTTACGTTCCTTAGAAACGCATGCTTGTCTGCTTGAATGTTGCCTTATTTTCATCCAAACCCCGGAAGACTACTACGTAGTCGTTCCGTGCCTGAACGAACCTGCAAGTATCCGGGACCGTTAGGTCACCAAAGCAGCCCCGAACCAGGGGAATACATTAAGGCAAGTTATTGACTGTACAAAATCATGATTCAAGTATCTCTTGTACTCGTGTTCTTGTGTGCACTCGTGTTCTCTTATTCTAGTGCACTCTTGTTCTCGTGTATCTTGTGATAATTGGAAAGATCCAACGATTGCATGTCGCGGACAACTCGAAAATGAGGTATAGTTCCACGGACGGTCACCGGGGCACTGGGATCGATCCGATCCGGATGGAACTCACGTTATTGTACAGTCCATTGTGCTGGACGGAATGGCATATAGCGCCCCTTGTTCTTTCGCTGCATACATTCTCTCCAGTGACTGAACCGTATTGTATAGTCCATTGTGCTGGACGGAATGGCATGTAGCGCCCCTTGTACTATTGCTGTATACCATTACCGCCAGTGACTATTATCCTTTATGGCTATGCCAGCGACTCCTGTTCATATAGATAAGTCATCCTCGCTTAGCGGCTATCCGCGTGCGAGTCACTGCATCGCATCGACTGAACACCTGAACGATCATGTTAAAACGACCCTCCTGTTTGCATATGCTTGCCTCCTGAATGTTTATAAATGCCCCTGCTTAAATTAACAATGTTTGCCTTGGATAGGGAAGAGGACGGTAAGTTGGTAAGTCTTGCCGTGTTTTCTCTAACATCGCACGGTGCATTGCCGACACGTTAGGATATTCAATATCTGCATGAAACTGATCCTAAGGCAACTAGAAAGACAACTTAATAGTTGTGCACGGAACCTGTATTACGTATTTGGATTTGTCGAGCGGGCGAGTAGCTTCCCCACCAGTGCATTCAATGTACTGATAATCCACCAGTTTGTATGCAGGGTGCGGGAGAATCTCGTTCGGTGCGGACGCCTCCTTCGTGCGTGCTAAGGCCAGGAGTTCCCTCTAAAGCCTTGCAACGGTGCATCCGGGACTGAAGCACATATACAAGACATAAGTTGTGAACATCGCCTGACCATCGCCTGTACAAATCATTCCACAGTTGTAGCCACTTGGCACACTTTTACTGTTTGAGAGAGAGAGGCTTGAGCGACATGTAATCTCGGCTATACGCCGCCTATAACTGTAACCTCCGATTTCCAATTTCCAAAATAATTAGATTTTAATTTATTTTAAAATTATCAAGTTTTATAAAATATTTCTCCTTGAAAATTTTTAATTGATTTTGAGCGATGCTTGATTTTAGAAGGTAAATTAAAAATCTTTATAAAAATCATTTTTTCCTAAATGACGATGTATTACAAAAATAAATAAATAATAATATATATTTCTAGTTTCAAATATTCATTGGCTTGAATCATAAAATTATTGTTTTGACTAAATAGTTATTTAAAAGACTAGTTGATAAAATAAAATAGATTTTTATTGGGATAGTAAATAAATGAATTACATACTTCTTAATATTTTGAAAAATGAGTTTAATTAGTAGCTAATCAAAAGCTTCTTAAAAACATTTTTCTTAAATTTCTTTTCTATTTAATTTATCGTTTTCCGTCTCCCATTCACGCCCCATTCTTCCCACATGAAAAGCCCCTTTATATTTAATTCTGGGCCATTCATCATTGGGCCAACCCGCAACCCTTTATCCCACACCCTTCTCCCTATTTAAGTTCTCATTTTCACATCTCCCTAGAAACCCTAATTTTCATTCATTGGCTAGCCTCCACAAATTCCCTCAAAGCCACAGCCACCATCATTTTGTGTGCTCGTGTCCGTGTGTCCAGCATCCGTGTCAGCCGTGATGGCCTCGGGTCCGACCCCGGGTGTCCCACCATATCCATTTCTTTTTCTGTGTCCAGATTTACAGTTTACAACCAGTTTTTCCGTGTCCGACACACCGGGCACATCCACATCCACCATTGTACACAGCACCCATCGTGTCCTGCCCCGGACACGATCCACAGACACCAGACCGCCGTGTCCAGCCCGGACACGACCCCGACACCCAGACCCTAAGCCCTAACCCTAGATCGAGCGCCGCCGGTGGCCGCCAGATCCGTCGAACGCCACCGTCCTCGAGCCGACCGCCTCCTCGAGCGCCGCCCGGAGCCGTCGTCGCCTCCGCAGAAGATCCACGCCGCCACCTCGAGCTCCCCGTCGTCGAGCCCTCGCTGAGACGAAGCCGCCGTCTCGATCCAGGCGCTGCCCCTCGAAGCCACCGCTGAACCGAGCGCCGCCGCTGGAAGTCGAGCGCCGCTGGAACAGACCGCCGCCTGGAACCGAGCCCCTCGTCGAGCCGTCGACCGCCGCGCCGACGCCCTGGCCGGCCGACCTCGCCGGAAACCTAGGTGAGCCTCTTCTTCCCTTTCCCTTTCCTTTCTTTACGGTTCAGAGAGAAAAAAGGAGAGAAATGAATTAAGAATTTTTAATAGTTAATTAATATAGGTAATAGCTTAATTAATATATGTAATAGTTTAATTAATGTATGTAATAAGCAATAGTTAATTAAATTGTAATAGTTTAATTAAATTATAATTTGTTTAATAAATTTATTATTAGTTGAATTAATTTATAGAATTAGTTAAGTTCAATAAATAGTTAATGTATTGTAATAGCTAAATTATAATTAGTTAATTGAAATTATAATTAGTCTAGTGAATTAATGTAATTAGTATAGAAATTTCATGTAATTAGGGTAGCTAATTATTCTTAATTAGTTATAATTAATCAATTAGTTTAATTATATTAGTTATAATTATTCAGTAATTAAGTTTTAATAAATTATTAATCAGTAATTAATTATTGATTAGTTAGTAACTATTAATTAATTAGTTAGTATTTTCATATAATTAGTTTAGTGATTTCATGTAATTAGTTCATTTTTACGTATTAAATTAAAGGGTTTTTGATTATGTTAAATATAATAAATCTTGGGTTTTATATTATTATTAAAAATATAGTTTCGATAATAAAATGAGTTCAAAAATTTGTTTATTGGGTCGGTGACCGATTTTACCATAAATGAAAAATATTGGCTTTTTCATAAATTCTAGTTTTTATAAATAAACTTTTATTTGAAATTATTGTTCAAAATAAGTTCGAAATGATTTAAATACGTAAATACGTATTTCTAGTAGATATAATCAATTTAGTGTTTATATATATATATATTTTAAAAAGGTATTTTAGCATATGTATGAGTATACATATATAATGTTCAACTAGTATAAATCAAATATGTATTTAAAAGATATATATATATATATTGTAAATACATTTAAATTGGTGCATGTATAAATATAGTAAGTATTAATAAGTGTAATGTATATTATATACGTGTCCCTACTAGATGACCCTAGTTGACTAGTGCCCTGCCTGACATGGCCCTGAGACCAGTATTTTTGACTGTGTTAGTGTAGCATCTGATGCGAATGTGGTTTGCTTGTGTTATGTTTATAGGACTGTTGGGTTACCCAAGGGATACTCTGGAACAGGACATTGGTTTTACCAGCTAAGGACCCAAGGCAAGTACATTCTCTGATTAGTTTCTAATTTATGATATCTCCTATGTTCACTGTATCTAGTGTAAATATACATGTTCTTGACACGTTGGTTACACGGATTGGTATACACGGATCTCGTCATGAGATGTTATTCCTTATTCATGGTGTAGCTTGTACAAGACTTGTTTTCCTTGTTATCTTGTGCATGTACAGACACTGATTCCCGGGGAGATTTGCTACCTTCCTAGGGAATCCCGTGCCATAGCGTACCATGATTGGATCTACTATACCAGTCGGGGGTTTGGGGAGTATTTTAGTGTAGATATGTGATCATACCCAACTATCCATGCATCATAGCTCACCCCACATCTCACGTCGGGTGCGGCCTGACCATCTCCATGCCTCATAGCTGTTACGTGTGATTAGCCTGACCTCTCCCTGCATCATAGCTAACCAACGGTTAGCCTGACCTTCCATGAATCATAGCTAATCACATGTAACCAGCCTGATCAAGATCCCAAGCCGATCACATGTTAAAGCTAGTACTCACTCACTTAGTCATAGAATTCTTGCTCATGGACATATTGTTTCTTTTCCTGCATTTACTTACAGTATTTCCAGTACTTCTCTCAATGTACATTTCTCGTACTTATACATGCATCTGGTATGTTTCCATCTAGAACTGCTACATAGTTTATGTCATTTATATAGAACTGCTATTTAGAGATGTACTTTGCTCCTTCCTGACTGGAAAATATTTTTCCAGACTGTGACCTTAGTGGACTTGTTTCTGACACTTGGAGATCGGTTGTTACTGATTACAGGTATGATTGTTTTATCATTAGTCTTGTGTTGTACTCTTTTGTTCCTCAAGTTCCTATCGTGCTGTAGTTGTGATTGAGTATGTTGTGAATATTTTTATAGTATTATCCGAATCTCCTTATGGAGTTGGATACTAGCGTGAGATTGTTAGATAGTACTTGACCTAGACAGCGTTCTACCGCCGATGCTGCGGCGTAGGCTGGACGTATCCACGCTCTCGTGCCCTTATACCGGGTGCGGGTCGTGACACGTTTTTAGTGGTGGCCCATGCAGGTCAGACTTCGCTAGTTGTGCGATGTCGTGGTAGTGCGACATCATTGTTGTACTGCTGCGTACCTGCTATAGAATATAGGACATAGGATACTAGGATGAGAGAGGATACTCAATCACAAATTCTTGAAAGATTTCCTGGGATGACCCCATGAGAATCTTATTTTCAATTTAAATCTTTCCTTGTTTCCGTCCGCTCTCGCTTGTTGTTACTGAACTTGATTCTTGTTGAGCAGTTTTAAAATTTAAAATCTCGGTATCATTGTTGAGTTTGATTCTTGTTGACCAGTTGTTAACTTTAATTCCTGGTATCGTTATTGAGTTGATTTTAAATTGAGATGAATTTTTACGGACTAGGATTTATGGTATCATCTGATGACATATATTGATGAGGACAGTGAGGAAGGTAAAACGTCTACTTTGGTTATGGAACCTAGAATTTATCGCAGCCATATTAGCTGTGGTGACGAGAACGTAGGAACCTGACTTGGATGTACATACTATAGTTATGAAGCTTAGAGTCTTTCGCAGCCATACCGGTTGGCGTGGCGAAGATTCTAGACGACATAATTATAGAGTGCATACCTTAGTTACGAAACCTATCGTTTATCGCATCTATGCTTACTGGCGTGGCGAGGATTCTGAGTGTCATGATTTCAGACAGACGTGTATGATTATCAGGTTGTATCCTAAATTGGTTCTTAAAATATCATCTCAAGACTTATCTATTTTTGTTATTCCAGGACTTTGTTCCACCGCTTCTTTCTTTACTAGCAGTAAGGATACCTTCTGTCCTCAATTCAGTCTTTGAGCTCCATTCCTTGAGGATTTCTTGTTAAGTATGATAATTAGTGGCTTGTAATTTTGTTTGTGTCTTGTATTAGTATTGACTGTGTTGCTAGTGATTTGTAAGTGTTTCTTAGTTGGGCATGTGAGCAGTAGGCTTTAATCTAGAGTTAGCCCTTAGCATAGTACCTTGTACCAATGATTCTAGGAGTAGTGTCATTAGAGACTGAGAGTTAAGGAGAGTATAGAGTATCAGTGATAGTTCTCAGAGTTAGTATCAGAGCCAATTAACCGTCCTGGATAATCATGATTATATAATTGAGTGATCTATGTAAATGATTAACTATCCAGGAATTGTGTTAAGAATTTATGGAGAATGATGTCCAATTTGATGATTGATATCGAAAATGTTAAAGGTAAAGAAATGTATATGTATAAAGGGTTTAATGAGATGTCATAAGTAGAGAAATATCAGGATTTGTAATGGAAGTTGTGAAGCGTATCACGGATGAGTTTAATAGGCTTTAAAGGATCGAAGGAAATACATATACAACCATCGAGATGAGGAACCATACACATACCCATGAGAGTAAAGAAACATGAGTGTTATAGAGGATACAGGTAAACAGGAGTCTAATGAGCTTGATGAGATGATTCATTAATGAAGCTTACCAAGAGTGCTAATAGTTCTATATCGAGGATTAGTCGAGAATGACGCTAATAACAGTAAGCACTCTGCGTGATGATAATCGGATGATATACCAGTTAAGATAGATTGAAAATTTTGGAAGAAAACACAGTTGATGATAACTTTGATCATTGGAGGAAATAGTGCAAGTGATTCGGGCAGTACGAATTTAGTACACAGTTCTAGACAATATAGGTATTGAGTGCACCTTGGGTATTAGAGACCGTGAGCACTAATATGTACATTGAGGAGTTATAAAATAAAAGGTGGAAATGAATTTTAAATTTTCAGAAATTTTTTTAGGAGTTGAGATTTTATGTTGTTAAATTATTGAGGATTTAAAATTTGATTCACTAAACATAGTTAAGGCTACAAAGATTTTAGAAGTGATTAAATTTTTATTTCGATGTGGAGTATCTAATTTTGAGGAAGTATATGCATTTTATTTTAAGTTGATCGGGAAGTTAAACCTTGACGATTATTTGAGAATTAATTTTGGTAGATGAGAGATATGAATATTAATATATGATTAGTTGATATGGGTACCAGTGTACATGAATAGGAATTTGTTAGTGAATGTGCTAGAGTTAAGTGGTTGATAGCAGATACCGCAAGTAATATGTTAGCAGGTTCTTTCTTTTCTTTCCTAATGTTCCTTTTCTTTCGCCTTTCGATTGATTGATTGATTTTCCTAGTACTGTGGTTCACATGCATGATTTCTTGTTAGAATATAATTAGTAGTACCCCCTAGCAGAGACTGAAATACCATGACAAAAGACACATGACCCATATTTTCTTAAATTGCATGGCTGTAGGTAGAGTTTTCTTAAACCATGATCATTTGGGTTTTGACCATAGCAAGGATCTATGACAAGGGTATGACCGACAAAAAGGGACAAGATGATTAAGTTATGGATGAGCATAAATTTTTAAATAAAGAATTTAGGGGATTGTTATAACAGAGTTGATGGAATCATTGTTTTTGCGAAAATCGAGGTTTGATTGAAATTCGAGGACAAACATTTACTTAAAGGGAGAATTAAGAAATTCACAGAGCCAAAAATTTGAGGATTTATTAATTTTAAGGAGGTCTTGATATGATTGAATTGATTATCAAAAATTTGAGAAATTTGAGAGATTATCATTTTATCTATTTGATTGCAAGATAGAAATTTTATTGAAGATACTGGAAGCATCGCATCGTTGAGTATTTGAGGAAAAAGAAAAGCAGGAAATAAAATCGTAAATGGAATAGTGTCAAATTAAATTCTTGGGATGAGGAGTTAGATTGGAATAAGCATCAATTGAATTTGAGTTAGATGATTGATGAGTGTTTAAAGTTAAATTTTGGGATGCAGATTTTTAAGTTTTATAAATATGCATTGATTGGATTTCAATTAAAAGGATTGGATAGTAAATTTTGTATTTAGTTATTTACTCAAAATTTGAGGAGATTATGATACGACTGGAATTCAATTAAAATATTGAGGATTGAGTAGTAAATTTTACATTGGGATAATAAATTCAGAGGATGAAAATAAAATAAAATATTAGTTCAAAATTCGAAAACATTATACATCCGGATAAAGAAATATGGAATGAAATGAAGCTCATGGTAAAGAAGATTATAATATAATTGATTATGGGATCATATCATTGAAGGTCGTAAGGTAAGATCATGGTATATTGAGGTTGTGATTTAAATTAAAATCTTGACCATGACAGTAACATTTGAAATCGAAGAAAATAATCGAGGTATAGTTGATGTTAAGATAAACAAACTCGAATTTGATGATAAGGATTTGGGCAGGTAATAAATTTTGATTCGAAAATTCTAAGATCTAATCTAATAAAGTTTGTGGAATTTGGAACTTATATAGATATTAGTTAATGATGAATCACAAGATTGAGAAAAGTAAAATGAACGAGGATAAAAAGGAAGGATTATTTTCAGATGGTAGTGAAGACTATTTTTTTCCTAGAAATTAAGAAAGGCGATTAGATGTCTCTTGATTACATCCTGAAAGATGTATTAAGTTTCTTAAATCAAATTGTCGGCCGTATCTTTCGAATTAACTATAACTTTCATGTCTATATCATTCATTATACTGGGTCTTCCTTGGTTTAGTTACTTTGAAAAGGTAACGTGCATTATTCAAATTATCTGTTTTCAGTGATCGTGTCTACTTTCCAACACCTAAACTTTCTAGAGGATTCAAGGCCGAGCCAAGATTCCCTCAAGTTATTCCTGCCTTAAACCATATTTTTCTTTTCTTCATGTTCCCTTCTGTTTGGTAAATATTTTCCTTATAGAAATATTTTCTTCAATGATATATTCATCATTATGAACAACAAAATTTTTCTATTCTAGCCATCCCTAAAATTTCGAGGACGAAATTTTTCTAAGGTGGATAGACTTGTAACCTCCGATTTTCAATTTCCAAAATAATTAGATTTTAATTTATTTTAAAATTATCAAGTTTTATAAAATATTTCTCCTTGAAATTTTTTAATTGATTTTGAGCGATGCTTGATTTTAGAAGGTAAATTAAAAATCTTTATAAAAATCATTTTTTCCTAAATGACGATGTATTACAAAAATAAATAAATAATAATATATATTTCTAGTTTCAAATATTCATTGGCTTGAATCATAAAATTATTGTTTTGACTAAATAGTTATTTAAAAGACTAGTTGATAAAATAAAATAGATTTTTATTGGGATAGTAAATAAATGAATTACATACTTCTTAATATTTTGAAAAATGAGTTTAATTAGTAGCTAATCAAAAGCTTCTTAAAAACATTTTTCTTAAATTTCTTTTCTATTTAATTTATCGTTTTCCGTCTCCCATTCACGCCCCATTCTTCCCACATGAAAAGCCCCTTTATATTTAATTCTGGGCCATTCATCATTGGGCCAACCCGCAACCCTTTATCCCACACCCTTCTCCCTATTTAAGTTCTCATTTTCACATCTCCCTAGAAACCCTAATTTTCATTCATTGGCTAGCCTCCACAAATTCCCTCAAAGCCACAGCCACCATCATTTTGTGTGCTCGTGTCCGTGTGTCCAGCATCCGTGTCAGCCGTGATGGCCTCGGGTCCGACCCCGGGTGTCCCACCATATCCATTTCTTTTCCTGTGTCCAGATTTACAGTTTACAACCAGTTTTTTCGTGTCCGACACACCGGGCACATCCACATCCACCATTGTACACAGCACCCATCGTGTCCTGCCCCGGACACGATCCACAGACACCAGACCGCCGTGTCCAGCCCGGACACGACCCCGACACCCAGACCCTAAGCCCTAACCCTAGATCGAGCGCCGCCGGTGGCCGCCAGATCCGTCGAACGCCACCGTCCTCGAGCCGACCGCCTCCTCGAGCGCCGCCCGGAGCCGTCGTCGCCTCCGCAGAAGATCCACGCCGCCACCTCGAGCTCCCCGTCGTCGAGCCCTCGCTGAGACGAAGCCGCCGTCTCGATCCAGGCGCTGCCCCTCGAAGCCACCGCTGAACCGAGCGCCGCCGCTGGAAGTCGAGCGCCGCTGGAACAGACCGCCGCCTGGAACCGAGCCCCTCGTCGAGCCGTCGACCGCCGCGCCGACGCCCTGGCCGGCCGACCTCGCCGGAAACCTAGGTGAGCCTCTTCTTCCCTTTCCCTTTCCTTTCTTTACGGTTCAGAGAGAAAAAAGGAGAGAAATGAATTAAGAATTTTTAATAGTTAATTAATATAGGTAATAGCTTAATTAATATATGTAATAGTTTAATTAATGTATGTAATAAGCAATAGTTAATTAAATTGTAATAGTTTAATTAAATTATAATTTGTTTAATAAATTTATTATTAGTTGAATTAATTTATAGAATTAGTTAAGTTCAATAAATAGTTAATGTATTGTAATAGCTAAATTATAATTAGTTAATTGAAATTATAATTAGTCTAGTGAATTAATGTAATTAGTATAGAAATTTCATGTAATTAGGGTAGCTAATTATTCTTAATTAGTTATAATTAATCAATTAGTTTAATTATATTAGTTATAATTATTCAGTAATTAAGTTTTAATAAATTATTAATCAGTAATTAATTATTGATTAGTTAGTAACTATTAATTAATTAGTTAGTATTTTCATATAATTAGTTTAGTGATTTCATGTAATTAGTTCATTTTTACGTATTAAATTAAAGGGTTTTTGATTATGTTAAATATAATAAATCTTGGGTTTTATATTATTATTAAAAATATAGTTTCGATAATAAAATGAGTTCAAAAATTTGTTTATTGGGTCGGTGACCGATTTTACCATAAATGAAAAATATTGGCTTTTTCATAAATTCTAGTTTTTATAAATAAACTTTTATTTGAAATTATTGTTCAAAATAAGTTCGAAATGATTTAAATACGTAAATACGTATTTCTAGTAGATATAATCAATTTAGTGTTTATATATATATATATATATTTTAAAAAGGTATTTTAGCATATGTATGAGTATACATATATAATGTTCAACTAGTATAAATCAAATATGTATTTAAAAGATATATATATATATATTGTAAATACATTTAAATTGGTGCATGTATAAATATAGTAAGTATTAATAAGTGTAATGTATATTATATACGTGTCCCTACTAGATGACCCTAGTTGACTAGTGCCCTGCCTGACATGGCCCTGAGACCAGTATTTTTGACTGTGTTAGTGTAGCATCTGATGCGAATGTGGTTTGCTTGTGTTATGTTTATAGGACTGTTGGGTTACCCAGGGGATACTCTGGAACAGGACATTGGTTTTACCAGCTAAGGACCCAAGGCAAGTACATTCTCTGATTAGTTTCTAATTTATGATATCTCCTATGTTCACTGTATCTAGTGTAAATATACATGTTCTTGACACGTTGGTTACACGGATTGGTATACACGGATCTCGTCATGAGATGTTATTCCTTATTCATGGTGTAGCTTGTACAAGACTTGTTTTCCTTGTTATCTTGTGCATGTACAGACACTGATTCCCGGGGAGATTTGCTACCTTCCTAGGGAATCCCGTGCCATAGCGTACCATGATTGGATCTACTATACCAGTCGGGGGTTTGGGGAGTATTTTAGTGTAGATATGTGATCATACCCAACTATCCATGCATCATAGCTCACCCCACATCTCACGTCGGGTGCGGCCTGACCATCTCCATGCCTCATAGCTGTTACGTGTGATTAGCCTGACCTCTCCCTGCATCATAGCTAACCAACGGTTAGCCTGACCTTCCATGAATCATAGCTAATCACATGTAACCAGCCTGATCAAGATCCCAAGCCGATCACATGTTAAAGCTAGTACTCACTCACTTAGTCATAGAATTCTTGCTCATGGACATATTGTTTCTTTTCCTGCATTTACTTACAGTATTTCCAGTACTTCTCTCAATGTACATTTCTCGTACTTATACATGCATCTGGTATGTTTCCATCTAGAACTGCTACATAGTTTATGTCATTTATATAGAACTGCTATTTAGAGATGTACTTTGCTCCTTCCTGACTGGAAAATATTTTTCCAGACTGTGACCTTAGTGGACTTGTTTCTGACACTTGGAGATCGGTTGTTACTGATTACAGGTATGATTGTTTTATCATTAGTCTTGTGTTGTACTCTTTTGTTCCTCAAGTTCCTATCGTGCTGTAGTTGTGATTGAGTATGTTGTGAATATTTTTATAGTATTATCCGAATCTCCTTATGGAGTTGGATACTAGCGTGAGATTGTTAGATAGTACTTGACCTAGACAGCGTTCTACCGCCGATGCTGCGGCGTAGGCTGGACGTATCCACGCTCTCGTGCCCTTATACCGGGTGCGGGTCGTGACAATAACACAAGTTTATATCAATAAAAGAGCTTGCTTTACTTTAACTTGTGTTTCAATGCTTCCGCTATATTGTCGACTCAGTGAACCTGTTACCGATCGCTATGCGTTCCTAAACTCCGCTGCACTCGGACAATCTGTGCGACTTTGTGGCTTAGAACTCTTGCCGCCAGCCAATGAACCATGGCCTTGCACGGGCGTGGATCACGCTCGTGCGGCATCACGCCCGGATAGGTTAAGCGATCGTTCCGCGGGAGCGCTAACGAGGGTGATTTTCGCCTAGCGGGAACGGCCGATTTGCCTGCGGGAGATCGGGGCATGACACAGAGCGTCAGCTACCCCAGGATCGCCGAGCTCCCTGATGGCCCCGCTCGAAATCTAGACTCTTCGCCAACACCATTGATATCATCGTTTTCAAACCGATGTAAAAGAGGCTGGTATGTTGCTCGGTCAACGCAACTAGATCCGACTGAACGCCAGGAGTGGCCGCGATATCAGCAAGTCCCTCTCCATGGATAACTGCATACGAGGTGGCCACAGCCGCCGCCTTGACGTGTGGCGCGACCGAAGAAGGTGCGACGACAACGATCGAAGTCATTGGCATACTCGCGAGGGGCGAGGTCACGATGACGGGTTCGTCCTCCTCTTGAGATGACGAAACCACTCTGGACGAGCTAGCCCCCGAGGATATTTCCTCCTCGAAGTCAGGCGCCTCCACATCATCGCCAGGAGCCGGAGCAGAGTCAGAAGGCGCTTCAACGCTGTGCTCTCCGTGGACGCCATCCCCTGAGAAAATGACAAGAAAGTTGATATCAGTATGATGGTAATCTTTCTAAAGGGAGACATAAAGACGACATTTACCCGGAGCCAACGGCATATACGACGCATCTGCAGTCGATGTAGCTAAACCATGCCTTAATGACGCAATACGAACTGTTATACCTGGAGAAGGAGGTGGGCCGACCGATATCGCCAAGAGTTCTGTCAAGCCTTCACCAAGACGCGGTCTAGGTTCATCAACTGGAATCTCGCCAGACGTGCTCGCTGACACGACGGGAGCTTTACCCGCTGCTGACCTCGGGAAAGATTCTCCCATCTGCCTCGGCCACACAGGCAATCTCGCTCCGCTACCTGGAGCAGTAGGCACGACAGCAACCTCTAGCGAGGATTCACCGGCGCCGCCGGCCGGAAATGTAGAAGGTCCCTCTCTAAAAGGCGAGGAACCTCCAGCCAAAAAATCATCCCTGATATAGGGAGATACAGGCTCACTCCCGGGAGCCTCAACACCAAGAATGCGGAGAGGACGAGCAACCATCTCCTTCCTCCTCTTACGAAGAGAATCTTCCTTCGGAGCAGAAGCCCGTCGCTTCCCAGAAGAGACTACCAAAGCTCCCGCAGGCGGATGCACTTCACACCTCGACACCGACACCAGAGGCTCATCCGGAGTACCAGACTCCTCACCCTCGTCCGAAAAAACCGAGGGAACTTCGACTCTTCCCCCAGGCTTGGGAGAAGGTACCCTGAAGCTTCCGCACATGTCAAAATCGCGATGGAAAGTATTAATCGCCACATAGAACTGGGCGTAAGAATGGAGAATGCAGAACTCCATGGAGGTTGTAACGACCGGCACGATGAAGGTTGCCCCCGTGCAACCCATGATGAAATATCGCTATCCTCTAGCTCCATCAATGAGTCCACCCCTGGACCTGAAGCTGGTGACGGCGTTGCCCACATGCAACTGATCGTACCCGAACTGCCTAGCAAACCGACTAGGCAGATAGGGCTCGAAGAAGCAATGGTCTTCGCTCCGGTACAGCAGATGGGAGGGCCTAATGCAGACCAACCAATTAAAAGCTTCCGGAGAAAGATCAGTCTTCTCTCCACCTGAATCCTCAAGCCTCGTCCCTGATTGATTGCGATGTACAGAAGGGAGAGTACAAATGAGCTTCCAGCCGTGGCTGAGGTTCAACACCAGCCGACAGTCTAAAACTGTGCTCACATTCCAGGAAGAGTCCTTGTAATTCAGCAAGAATATACCCCTCGAGCTGCTACCGGAGCCAGGAGACATCACCCGAGGATTGTGGAGAATTAACCATCCCATTAAATACAGGTATGGTAATTCCACCCGGGGAAAACTCTCACGCCGAGCTGCATCAACGAGCAACCCATCAGTCACGGCTCTCAGGCCAGCCTGTATACGGCACACCATGGCAGGAAGTAAGCCTAGTCTTGCCCCGAACACCAGGCGCACTGCCGACCACAGGATGTTTCGGTGAATGCGGTCCGCGGACGCAGTACCAGGCACTACTACTCGACGCAACCATATGGAGAGAAAACCAGCCAGCTGGGCTTCCTTAGACAGAGGCCTGCGACAGCGCCTTAAGTAACTACAGACCTTAATGCCTTCAGGGTACTTTCCTACCCCCTCGACGAGAATCTGATCCGGAGCTTTAGCCTCCTCCATAAGATCCTCCACGACCTGGGCACTAAGCACGCCCAAACAGTTCACGGGCTCATTCTTGCCCCCCGAGGTTTTCTCCGACTTAGGTAGCCCTGGCTCGGTGGAAGAAGAGGTAGGACATCCACTTGGTGGTGTGAGCCAAATCAGAAGGCTCGTTATAAAAATTGGTGCACGCGAAGTATTGACACATCAGCTCCAGATACACTTCCGCCACCCGAGGGTCCAAGTCTACCAACTCCCGGTTGGTGGGAATATACTCTTCATATGGGGTAACCCCCATCGGCAGTCTCGAGACAACTGCCATCTCATGGAGGGCCAATCCCAGCTCCCCCAGTAGAGTGGCGAAGGTGCCAGTGAGCGAAATGTATCGCTCCATCAGTGCCAAGAACAAATTAGGATTGTGAGGCAACCCGACGCTCGTCGCACTCACAGCAGCATACAGTCCAATGCCCTCCAGCTCTCTCCGGAAGTGCTTCAAAGCCCAATCAACTAGGCATGTCCATCGGGAGTTTGTTGGGGCGATCCACCCGTTGTACCGAGGATTCTCCTTGGGATATACCCCGCCTTGTCCCATAAAGTCGTTACAGAAAGTCGGCAATTGGACCGACTGGATCACTGAGCTGTCTTCACTCGGGACACTACCCGGGTACAGTCCCCTGAACAACGTCATAACGCCGGAAGGGCGACTGACAAATGACCCCTGGTCAGCTTCTTTCAGATGAAAGATCTTCCCCGGCTTGCCGTGAAGATCAGGAGTCAGCGTCCACAACATCTTCCTGGGATGCGTCGCGTGGAAGAAAGCCGAGATGGGATAATCCCTCAGCATCATTGGCAGGTACAAAACCAAATTCCTGGCAGGGAAAACCCAGGGCTCCCTCTTGGGCTTCGTCTGGGACTGTTTATTAATCATGTCCCCAAAGAGGAAAGCCGGCTTTATGTACTGCTCCCCGTCTACATATGTCAAGGGCTCGCCATTGATCATGCTCAGCAGCGTCCGTTTGCCCTGAGCCGATATCAAAAACTCCCTTCCCTCAGGATACTGGGGTCCGGAGATGGGAAATGCCACGTAGGACAGATCCTCCAGGTAGTTCGAGTGCAGCATCCCGGCAGCGGAGCCCATCACCTCGGCCAGTGGAGACTCACCCAAATCAACTACAAAAGTGCAAGGAAAATATGTCATTGCAAATCTTGCACAAACATACAGACCAAAGAAATGACAGTCTGTGCTCTACGCAAGATTATACAAATTTGGTTATTTTACGCCGGAAATCCCCTCCAGAAGCGTAAAACTCTAATTTTACGATATACGCCAATTTTCGGTAGCCAGAGCTTTTACGCTCAGAACTACGAAAATATGGAGTCTTTACGCTGGCACATTAGAAATGTGGGCATAAAAGATGAATATGTCTCCGTGCATCATCTTCCTCAAAAGAGGCTATCAACACAGAAGACGACCTAGCGCGGTCACGTTCAACATGTGCGAAGGATTTTTTTTGTCGTTTTTGTCACCCCAAAGGCTCTACCTCTAAGACCGGGTGCGCTGCTCGTCGGCGGGATACTTCTCTCAGAAGAAAGTTCGCCTTGCCCGACCGAAGACTCCCTCGCTGGGACAGAAGAATGAGAAGAAGAACCTATACTCTTTTCCTTAGCGGGGGGGTTTGTTTCGGCGCTATTTCTGAAGACTCGAGGTGTTCGGAGAAGGAACGAAGAAAAACTCGGACAGTCGAAAGCTCTCTTTCGCAGAAGACAGATAAAAAGTTTTTCTCTCAAAAGCTTGGGATATATATAGAGTTCCGGTCGACTCCTCGAATTCTCGGACAGACTCCTCGAGACCTTAACCAAATCTCGCAATTAATAGTGGGTTATGATTGGATGCTACGTTAGCCCACTACCCTTGAAAGATGGACAGTCAGAAATTCAAAAAAAAAATTGTGCAAGACGGTTCAACAGGTTCTACGCTAAAGGAGCTTTCTACGCTCGACAGCAACAGATCTACGGTTTTACGCTCGCAAGCTATAAGTCTATAGTTTTACGCCCGGATGCCTTTGTGCTCGGTAGCTTTTATGCTCGAGAGGCCACAAACCTACGACTTTACGCTCAGCAGATACCAAATCGATGATCTCACGCTCGGTGGAGCTCAGTTTACGCTCAGAAGCAACAGATCCGCAAACATCACGCTCAAAGAAATTTTCTTTTCAGGAGCTACAAATATACAGTTCTACACTAAAGGAGCTTTCTACGCTCGACAGCTATGAATCTACAGCTTTACGTTCGACAGCTATAAGTCTATGGTTTTATGCCCGGATGCCTTTGTGCTCGGTAGCTTTTATGCTCGAGAGGCTACAAACCTACGACTTCACGCTCAGGAACCACAAGTCTACGATTTCACGCTCGATGGTGTTCTACGCTCACAGGCTACAGATCTCCAGTCCTACGCTAAAGGAGCTTTCTACGCTCGACAGCTATGAATCTAAAGCTTTACGTTCGACAGCTATAAGTCTATGGTTTTATGCCCGGATGCCTTTGTGCTCGGTAGCTTTTATGCTTGAGTGGCTACAAACCTATGACTTCACGCTCAGGAACCACAAGTCTACGATTTCACGCTCGATGGTGTTTTACGCCCAGAGGCTACAGACTGATGATTTCACGCTCCACGACTTTCCGCATATTAGAACAGTCCCCAAAGCGGTCAATTGCCAAGAGTTCACACAGAAGATACTCGTTCTTGACCCAGAGCATCCCAAGTACCCGAAGCATACAGAGTTCAAACATTGAGAAATTACTCTTCTCGGGTCCAAAATTGGAGGTTTATCTAGACTCCAGTCTGAATATCTCATCTATCAAGATGGCAAAATTAGTTTGACAGCCAAAACCTCGACCCGGTTCCAAGGGAGTTTCGAGAGATCATTCTTGAAGACGAAGTCTGAACAAAATTTTTGCTCATCAGAAGCAGCAGTTCAGAGCTCTACGCGGTCCCTCAGTCCTAGCAACAGGACAGTTCTAAATGTTTAAAATGCTTAAACAGCGTTCTATGGACTATTCGTTATGAGTAAAGGACAGGGCCTAATACTATTTCTATTAGAGTCGGCGTAAAGATTCAGACGTGTTGAAGCTACACATATTCAGACTTCACAGCAACGTATGGCAAGATGATCATATGAAGAAGCAAGACAATTTTATTAAAGATTAAAGTCATGATTACATATGAGGGAAATCCAATCTACAAGGGTTTTCTTTTCATTTTTATGATTACAACTGAGGGAAACTCCGTCTACAAAGGAGATACCCCCTCGTCATCTGAAGATCGCCCAGAAGCTGTTCTGACAGGTTCTCGTATGGGTGAAGATCTTCCTCTTCTTCGAAGACAGTTCATCGACTACCACAATCATGAACAAGAAGATCCTCCATACGCCATGGTCGATCCAGTTGAGGCTTGTTTAGCCCAACTCGATTGAGGATGACAGATTACGGTTTGTCTAATCTCGTCCGCGGGGGTCTCAGGAGAAGAGATACAGCTTGCAAGCAGTGTGGTGAAATATGATCCTTCCCTCTTCCCGGAAGAACCACCATACAAAGTTGTTGATTATCCCGAGCAAGGGAGGCTAAGATATCCTTTCATGATCCATCGTTATAGTGGACACTTGCTCGAAGATGCCGTCTTTTTTGGCTCACTACATGCTGGAAGAACATGATCTCCTTCTTCCTCAGGTCGACCCGACGAACTCTGGCGATCATCTCTGCATGGTAATGGGAATGTGGGGAGAACAGGCTAACTCCCCCAGCCTTTTTATAGGCAAAAGAGATCACATCGGTCCCCAATAATTTGCCATAAAGTCAGCATCGACCGTTTCAACGCTCCATTCAGAAACGTTTCGAGTAACGAGGGGCCGTTCATGCTTCATTCAAAGCATTTCAAATTCCGAGGAATTTAAAAGCTTTGAAGGGGGTTTTGTAGAAGCATGAAAAATACGCTGGGAGGACCTACGCAGCCTCTTGATGCAGAACAGCATAAACAGAGGCCTTCAGAGCCATCAAGCGTACAACAGAGCTTTTTCCGCTAAAACACAGCGTGATGAATAAGCTTAAAGGACCATCCGCGTAAGTGCAGTACGTCCAGGCCGCTCCAGCATAAAACAGGGTTCTTCATCGCCTCCTTGGCATAAAACTCATCCGCTATCAAAGCAGCGTTAAAGCGTACGAGGAACGCTTCGTCTTCCCCGAAATGAACCTATCAAGTCACGCAGTGAATCTGACCTCTGACTCCTGACAAAAAGTGCTGCACGGCTTCCCAGACGACGGCTGGAAACGATGGCAGACCCCTCGGGACGCGCCCCACAGTATGATGGCGGATCTTTGTATTTAATACAGAGGATTTGGTTAAAACATCACCGAACCGTTGTTTACTAAAGTTCCCTCAGCGTAAACCGCTCTTTCGCGTATAAGGGAATACGCTGCCTTATTTTACACAGGCAGACATGAGCTGTTTTACGCTCCGCAATAGACAAACCGCCTGCCACGTCAAAAGCTGCACTTCGTACGGGACTCGAGGCACGTCTCCACGTCTAATTGCACAGAGCGGTGACAGTTTCTCTTAAGGCACGTCTCTCCGATGGATGCACAGAAGGACTGCAGACCTTCAAAACACGCCTCCGCATTTAATGCATAAGATGGTGGCAAATCTCTGCAAGAGATTTGATTATATCTTCAAAAGCCATAATTCCGGCTAAGACGTCCACATCAGCACTCTAGCACGGTACGCAGCGGCTTCTACGCCCATTCAGGATCTGTGCTCGTACGGCTTCTACGCCCACTCAGTCTCTACGACCACTCGGCCTCTACGACCATTCGGCTTCTATGCCTATTCGGCTTCTATGCCTGTTCGGCTTCTATGCCTGTTCGGCTTCTATGCCTACTTGGCTTCTACGCCAGGGTGACAGTCATTTGGCTTCTATGCCAACCTCTTCTACACAAGTGATACCTACCTACGTGGCTTCTACGCCGTGATCTTCGCAGCAAATATACGCATTTTGTCCCCTTAGTTGGACACACGTCACATGCTCACTCAAAAGGTCATCTATACGCAGGCATTGGTTATCTTAACCGTTGTGTAAAGGGGTGTTGTACTTCCTACTCCTTGATTTTTATACCGACGGAGTGGTCACTGTCACCAAAACTCTATAAATAGAGACCCCTATCAATGGAGAACAAGGTCGACAAATTGGAGGGTCGAAAACTTGGTTAAGAAAAACCAATACCAGATCAAAAGGTCCAGAGAGAGAGAGAGAGAGAGAGACCAGAGCTCAGGCAAAGAGCAGGGATCGACGACTTTGGCATCGTGCATCCACCCTCTCCTGCAACCTTCGAAGCTGCTACCTGTCTTCTACGGCACTTCTTCAACATCGTGTGGTCCAAGAGCTAAAGTGATCGACTGTAGATCAGACACCTATAGCAATTTATACCCAAATTAAATAAATTATACTCCCACATCCTCATATAGGATTACATTGTACAAGTTTGTTTGTAAACCAAAGGGCGCAGGTTTCGCATAAACCCTGTCATTGAAATACACTTTCATTCTTTCGTTTAAAACCACAAACAATGTCCTCTTGAGTAAAAGTGATGTTAGGGACCACTTCCACCACACTATGGCATTGAGGACATGCCATATGCTCTTTATCAGGGTATTTGAGCTGAGTCAAGCATACATCTTCCTGCATTAACGCTTCACTCAAGGCTTGACGAGTATTTTTGGATAGCCTAAGTAGCTCAAAAATGGACAATCTGGCCAAAGTATTAGCCAACTAGGCCATGATGTCGAAGTTATATGGTTTCTCTAAACCTTTGTTTTGAATATTCTTCAAAGAATAACCAAAACGAACTTCTTTCTGTTTGCCCTTGTCCACCAAAGTTGGTTTGGAAGGACCTACTTCTGGTATAACAGGTTCAGGCTCTGGAGGTTTGGCAACTGAAGTGTCTGTTGTTGCTTTCTCATGACTCCCTCCATAGTCTTTGAGGTAGGCTTTTCCTGACCGGGTTCCGGTTGCCAAAGCCTCTTCTTCCGATGTCGGAGATATTGCAACCATATGGCATGGTTTATATTTTTTTAGACTTAGCTTTAGCAGCTCTAGTCTCTTCCTTAATTTCAGACACTAGATCAGGGTGAACCCACATGATATCCCCACGCTTGGTAGTTAGGGGCACTAGGTCATGATTTTGACCCCTGGTCGGAGGAAGATTAACAATGTTCATCATCGTCCGTGGAATAGGTACCACACCATCCGGGACTTCTTGAGGGGGCAGATTGCCAAACTGGAGTGAGATCATATTGGCAGTGACCGTCTTCTCGCTATTACGCAGAGTGATGGCCTTGGCGTCTATCAACTCCTGAATTTTCCTTTTTAGAACATAACATGCCTTTGTGGGGTGATGTATGTACCTATGGAAAATGCAGTACTTAGGGTTATTGGTACTGTCGACTTTATTTGGATGCTTTACCTCGGGGAGAGTAAGCTTGCCACTTTTGACTAGACAATCGAATATGCTCGAAATATCATCGTCATCAAAAGAATATTCTTCTTTAGGCCTGAAAGTCCCAGGATTCGTCTGCGTAGTTACTGGGGTATGTTGCCTAGACATATTAATTGCCAGAGCTTCCTTTCCTTTGGAACTACGAGTATGGTCGTTATTGGAGGATGACCGCTTCCCTCTGTCAGAGGTAGAGATCATGATTCCGTTGTCACGCGCCTTCCGACTGTTATCTTCAGCGGCTACCACTGAGATGATAAACGAGGGCCAATCATGGAACTGATATGGTCCCGTGAACACTGAGATCAGCGGGAGAAGGTTCTTCCGGCAAATGTCCACCAAGGCTGAATCCGAAACTCCAAGAGACATCTGCAAAGTAGCCTGACGAAAACATTCAATAAAAGTACGAACGTTTTCTTTATCCTTATGCTTCACTTCGATAAGTGATGACATCAACATGTCCATTCCTCCCTCGTTGAATCGAGCGAAGAACAGGATTTTGAAATCTTCAAAAAAAGTAATGCAGTTGTCTGCTAGGCTACGGTACCATTGGTAGGCTACTCCAGACAGACAGCCCTTAAATACCCGAGTGAGGAGGACATCATTACCCTGCAACAACACCGTCATCATGCTAAAGTAATTCATATACTGGCTTGGTGACGTCTTTCCCTCAAACAAAACCATAGCCTGTGGTTTCTATTTTGGTGGGAAAGGGATCTCATCCCAGACAGCTGGGTATGGCTGGTTGATTCCCAACTTCTTGAGCTGATCCTTATGCTTCAGGGCATCAAATTGGCTTTTAATTCCCGAACTGCCTGTATTAGATCTTCAGCTGGGAAAGGGGCAGCAGAGAGGTGAGAGGTCGATTGTATTATAACTCCAACAGGAGGCAATACATTCTCTGGGTTAAGAGGTTGAGGAGCCGTTGACTCTTGATTTGGAACAAGCTCCTGGCTTACATTGGATGGTGGTATGTCTACCCCCACACGTAGTTGAGTCGGAGGAACCGATATTTGAGCTATTGCAGCTGCATGTTGAGTCACTATCATCCGGCGCATACTCTCCATCATGGTATACATCTCTTTAAGTGATGCTTCCAATACATCAATGCGTTGCTCAGTACCTCCTGATGGGGAAGCCTCTTCATGTTCATCTCCAACGACATAAACTCCCATTTCTCTGGATGCCACTGAGGGATTAGTATAGATCTCTGTAGGGATTGAGTCTATACTTTCATCATCAAATTCAGAAAGCTGGCGACCCCAGTGTCGGAATCAGAAGAATATGAAGCCAATTGTCGCGACCTCGAGCGAGTGTTTCGAAAAACACCTGCTTCAATATTCTCAAAGAGTCTGTCAAATCTCCTTTGGCTTGGAGTTCTAGAGGGATGACGTCTTGAACTTTAACTTCCTCTAGGAATGTGTGAAGCCATGTTTACCGATGCGAATGTCGATTCTTTTTTCTGTAAGGGCAAAGAGTAGTTCAACCGGTCAAAAACTGACCGTTTTGTCTTAGAACAGCAGTAGTTAATTACAACTTTATGACTATTACAATAATGCTCCCTAGGGGGCGTAATAGACACATTAGAAGATCCCCTGTCTTTGCATTTTTGGATCAAGAAATCACGCAAATTAGGGGGATTAACAAAAGAAGAAGGCTTATTATGCCTTTTTACATCAGTAGGGACGTGGAGATTGGGAACCATGACCCTCTCTCTGCCATAAGAATACAACAGTTCACCCATGTGAGTAGCATACGATCCGTTATCCATCTGAGAAGCGTATTTTCCCGTAAAGCGAGTCTTCTTTACGCGGACAGACTTGTCCTGGTGTAATTTGGAGTGTTGCCCAGGTTCGCACAAAACAGGAAAAGTCCTCAATCGGCCTCCAGCGTCATGCATAATCTGAAGAGTGGGCAACTTCTTCTATTGGGGGCGTACAACTCTAGAGGTTGGGAGATTCGTCACTTGTTTTCCCTTGATGTGATCCAAGGGTCCATCTGCCTCCTCATAGACAGGAGCTATATTTTTACGCTCTCGCAGGGCGCGTTCTAGGCTTTTGGATTGGCACTGGGGCATTGCCAGAAGTTTTGTCTTCCACGTCACAGACGGGAGACAGATTTTTACGCATAAGGCATATTCTAGACTTCTGGATTGGCACTGGGGCATTGCCAGAAGTTTTGTCTGCCACGTCACAGACGAGAGACAGATTTTTATGCACAAGGCGTATAGGTTGTGATGTCACAACCTTGTTGATCAGAGAAAGAGAGCCTGCAGGAAGGGTAGAGGATGTCTGGGGCATCCACACTTTACGCAGTTTTCTGTTGTCCTGGACAGAGATGGAATGAGAGCTACCCCCTGCGTGAAGCATATCTTCATAAGCAGATTGGTCGAATTGGACGACCAAAGTCTTCTTTGTCGATCCGACGGATACTGCATCGTGTTGAGAAATGGCTTTCTCGTCAGATGAGAAAGTAATCCCCAGCAGAGTTGCCATCTTGTGTTTGATGATAAACAAAAGAAATAAAACTAGGTTTATACGAAACCCTTTCTTTGTTTACAAATAAGAAAAAGTGTACAATTAATCCTATACGAGGATGTTAAGTACAATAAAAATAATTCTGGGAAAAAATTGCTACAGGAGTCTGATCTGTGGTCGATCACTTTGTCCCTTGGACCACACGATGATGAAGAAGTGCTGTAGAAGAAGAAGAAGAAGCTTCAAAGATTGCAGGAGGGGTTGAAGTCCCATTGCCAAAGTTGTCAATCAATACTCTCTGTCTGTGCGCTCTCTCTCTGATCTCTTGGTCTCTGATCTTGATCCTTTTTTTGACCTTTTTTCTCGACCTTTTTCTCCACACCTGATCTCCTGTGACCGGAGGTCTCTATTTACAGAGATCAGTCACAGTCACTGTCCAGTCGGTATAGAGGCCAAACTGTGAAGAGAGTTGCACTCTTTACGCGACGGTTATAATAACTGCTACCCACGTCTGAATGATCTCCTAAATTCGCATATGATGCGTGTCCCATTATGAGGTAACGCATATAACCGCTCCTCGAAGATCACGGCATACAAGCCACGTAGGTAACTTCCCTTCACGTAAAGATGGTTGGCATAAAAGCCAAATAACCGTCTTGTTAGCGTAAAAGCCAAATAGCTGTCTTGTTGGCGTAAAAGCCAAATTCTGCGTAAATCTTGATGCTGCATGAACAATAGATAACTAGCGTTAAACTAGCCAATTATCCTTCCTGACTGAGTTCTGGAGCGTATTTTGGGCTAAATAGCCTTATCACGTACCTTTGCAAATTAGCCTGAGTTGGCGTATTTCGAGGGGATAGCATACGACGTACTCCTATAGTTAAAAATAGCCTGGTTGGCATAACATGCAAGGAGGGTGATGTAAGCGTATTAGCCCTAGTTTTAGCTCTCCCAGTCAATAAAAATAGAACAAGATCTCGTGCATTAAATGCAGAGATCTGCCCCCATATCGTGCATTAAATGCAGAGATATGCCTTGAGCTCTGTATGAGAAACAACTTTTGACATGGCGTCTGGCTTCGTCTCGTCTTGAGCGTAAAGACTTTTTTTTGCCCATGTAGAATAGGCAGCGTATTCTTTGAATGCTTAAAAATGACTTGTATCAAAGATATGTCACTAAACGACAGTCTGAGTCTCTGTGCAGACGCATCATTACAGTCGTCCTCTCGATCGTCGTGTAGTACTCTTTGTCAAGAGTCAGGTTCACTATTTTGTCTGACAGGTTCATTCGAGGAATACGAAGAGTTCCTCGTACAACTTCACACTGCATTAAAAGTAGATAAATTTTACGCTGGAGGAAGGTGTAGCAACCTTTTTATGCCAAAATAGCCTGGAAGTGCTGCCTTACACGGGTTGTTCTGGAGCTCTATTTTATGCTAAATAGCGTTAAAGCTCTGTTGTACGCCAATAGCTCTGAAGTCATATTTTTATGCTATACAGCGCTGAAGCTCTGTTTTATGCGGATTTTATGCATGTTGGGGGGTTTTACGCATATAATTTCATAGCATATTTTTCATGCTTCTACAATATGCTTACGTATTCCTAGTCCTACGTATTTTGGGACAGGGGCATGACAGTAGGAGATATGATATTAAGTTCAGTTCTTCTAGATTCTATTCCAGCTTATGCTTTATTTGATTCGGGTGATTCCTATAGTTTTGTATATGTATCTTTTGCTCGTAAGCATCATTTAGAGATTGAACCTTTAGCTAGGACTTGCAAGATCATGACTGGGGGTGGCATTATTCTGTTCAGTAATATTTGCAAGGATCAAAAAGTTACACTGGGAGGCCGGGAGTTGAGTCCGTGCTTACTCATAATGCCACTTTCGAGCTATGATAGTACTCAGGATGGATTAGTTGAGTAGGCACCATGCTAGCATAGATTATCGTAGAGACAGGGTATTTTTTCGATCATCAGGAGAGCCAGAGTTTGAGATTGCTAAAGAAGTTATGGAGCAGAGCGAGGATGTCATCTGTGGAGCCATGGTAGAAGAAAAGGAACTGCCACATCCGTTGATAAAAGTTGGATGTTTTCTTGGAGTAGTTGTCAGGCTTGCCTCCAGACCGAGACATTGAGTACTCTATAGACTTGGTGTCAGGTGCAGATTCGATATCTTAATATGTCTATAGGGTCAACAATAACAAACTGGCAGAATTAAAGAAGCAGGTGGATGAGTTGCAGGATAAAGGCTTCATCAGATCCAGTTCATTACCGTAGGGTGCCCTGATATTTTTTGTACCGAAGAAGGATGGGTCGGTATTTATATGTATCGACTACAGGGCTTTGAACAACCTTACTATGAAGAACAAATAGCTGCTATCGAGGATAGATGATCTTTTCGTTCAGTTGAGCGAAGCGAACGTATTTTCTAAGATAGAATTGAGGTCGGGTTACTACCAGGTGAAAGGGAAGAATGAGGATATTCCGAAGACATCTTTTCAGACTTGGTATGGCCAGTTTGAGTTCTTAGTGATGCTATTTGGGTTAACTAATACCCTGACGATATTTATGAATCTAATAAACAAGTTGTTCCACCAGTACCTTGATAAGTTTGTGGTGGTATTCATTGATGATATTTTGGTGTATTGGAAGACCCCGTAGGAGCACAAGGAGAACGTGAGGATAGTTTTGTAGACTCTTAGGAAGGAAAAGCTTTATAGGAAGCTTTCAAAGTGTGAGTTCTTCCTTGACAAGGTTGAATTCCTTGGTCATGTAGTAACAGGTGTTGGAATCTCAGTTGACCCAATGAAGACCGTGGCAGTGGAGTCGTTGGCTACTCCGAGTTCGGTGGCAGAGATTAGAAGTTTTCTGGGATTGGCAGGTTATTACAGGAGGTTTGTACAAGACTTATCCAGGATTATAGAGCCGATGACTAGGCTGACCAGGAAGGATATAGATTTTGTCTAGACAGAGGAGTGTCAGGCTAGTTTTGATAATCTGAAGAGGAGATTGACGAAAACTCCAATGTTAATATTATAATCATGGACATGTGGATTCACTATTTATAGTAATGCTTTAGGGAAGGGTTTGGGTTATGTCTTGTAGTAGAACGGGATGGTGATTGCCTATGCTTTCAAGCAATTACGTCCTCATGAGAAGAATTACCCTACCCACGATTTGGAGTTGGCAGCGGTCATCTTTGCTCTAAAACTGTGGAAATATCTGTACGAAGAGCGTGTGGAAATCTTTATAGAGCACAAGAGCTTGAAGTACGTGTTTACACAAAAGGAGCTGAAGTAAGAGAGCGGCGGTGGTTAGAGCTGATAAAGTACTTTGACATATTATGTCATGACCCGCACCAGAAAAATTGGGTATGAGTCGTGGGTACGTCTAGCCTACGCCGCAGAATCGACAGTAGAACGCTGTAAAGGTTCGTTCTAGGTCTAATATCTATCTCACAAAATCTGTCAATAACCTCTCCAAAAGGAGGTCAACCACGCAATATATATATGAATACTCAATCATAAAATCTAGGGAAAGAGTAAAAGCACAATGTGATATCACAAAGAACAAAGAAACACAGAGCAAGACAATATCCAAAATATAGTCCAAGACTACAATATCTCACAACAGCAAAATAATAAATACAGTACAGTCATCCAAAATAATCAACTGGGAACAACCCAGGAAAATCTACCTAGCTAACTAGGGCGCTAAAGGCGTCTCCTCGACGGGCTCCTTCTCACTCTCGGGGTCGCAACACTCCTCGACGCTCGGCCCGTAGAATATCGGGCAAAAATTCTCAGGATCCTCTGGAAAAAATATGCCCAGTCAGGACTGGAGCGAAGTATATAACTCTGAAAGCAACTCCAAATATATGGTAAGGTGTATATGATTAGCAATAGAAAACTATACAAGATGCACAGGAAAATAAATACATGATAGAGCAGATAAAGTAGCTGCAATATAAACTAGAGAACAATACAAGTAGAGAAGTAACTGCATGTGAGAAAACATGAATACTAGCTAAGTGCCTTGAGCACAAGTTCGTTATGTGATCGACTTAGGTTGCACATGAATAATCTATGATAACTCCGTTATGCGTGAGTTGCATAACCGACATATACATGAATATTGTTTGGCTTTGATCACATAACCAACTCCTACTCCCCTCCTCCACTAATACTCTTGGATCCAACCACGACACGCTACGTACATGATAAATAGCTCGCACACATGAAGGCGAGAGCACAAGAAGCACATGATGGCACATGAGAATCAATACCCGAAGCACATGATAAAATACACTTGATAGAGTACCCGTTGAACACGGTAAGGGGGATAGCATCTCATGACGGGATCCACTAGTACCAGCTCGTGTAACAATGTGTCAAAATCAAGTATTACAGTTCTAGAACAGGTGATATAAACGCTATCATGAAATAGAAACTATCAGAGGTAGGTACTCGCCTGATGTCCTGAGCAACTGATGAGGATCGAGATCCGGACCAGTGTCACAAGAACCTATTGCGAAAAGCAAGATTAAACAGGGTTCTATGGATTTAAACTGATATAAAATAACTAAAAATAGGGTTCTAGAGGTATTCTAGGTCGAACAGGTCAAACCAGTAAAATTTAGGTCAAAAAGTCAACGGGGGAAGGGGGTCCAAAAAGTCAACTCTAGGTCAAAACTAGGTCAAACGTTGACTTTTACGGTCAACGAGGATAATTATGGTCAACGCTAGGTCAAACTAGGGTGCCCCTAAAATTCTAGGTCAAAACTAGCTCATTAAGCTAGTAAACCCATAAACTCGCCTCCTCGAGATGCCGGGATACCCTCGGTATCCGATACCTCGACCTAGGCTACGCACCCCGCCTAAACCAGCTAAAACCTATGCTAGCACGCGTAATTATATACACATATACATAAAAACCTATCTCTAAACTCAAACCTAGGCAATTGCTCAAAAATCCCGCTCGAAACTCAATACCTTGGATATCTCAAGGTATTGAGATACCTTGATATCTCAAGGTATTGAGATATCCTCCAATACCCCTCTAACTACCCCTCTAGTTAGCTATTTAAGCATATAAATATATATCTAGTTAATAATCTAGACTAGAATATATATATATATCTAACACACACACACACACACACACACACACACACACACACACATATATATATATATATATATATATATATATATATATATATACCTAGATATCTATATATATACATCACACATACACACATACATATATACCCATACACACTCTCATATATGTATATCTATATCTAGAATTTATACCTTTATCTAGCTATAACATATATCTAGCTAGCTATATGTATATATATCTATACATATAGATCTATCTATCTATCTAATATCTATCTATCTATCTATCTATCTATCTATCTACCTATATATCTAGTATCTATCTATCTAACTATCTATCTAATATCTATCTATCTAACTATCTATTTATATATCAACCTATCAATCTATCTATCTATTTAAATCTATCTATCAATCTACCTATATATCAACCTATCCCTCACTCTCCCTCGCTACCTGCTGATGCAACGCGCCTAGCTGCTATAAAACCCCCTTCCTAAAAATCGTATATACCCTTTTAGTTATTAATTATTAATTTAATTATAGTAATTAGGACTAAATAGGAGAAATATATTTTTAATAATTTTTATTTTTGGTGTTCGGGCACTTCGAGGATTTATGGGACTATCAGGAATTTTTTGAAATTTATTCCATGTAGGAGACCCCTTGAGCAGTTGCTAGCCTAACGGTGTGCATTATTCTAATCTATAAATTTCTTATGAGTATATATATATATATATATATATATATATATATATATATATATATATATGTATATATATATATACAAATATATATATATGTATATATATATGTATATATATATTTAAGAAGAAGAAAAGAAAAGAAAAGAAAGTATAAAGAAATTAGTAAACTAATAATAATAACTATCCTAATAAAACTAATAATACTAACCTCTTTCCCACGTTAGCAAACCAAATGAAAGCACAACAAACTTCAAGCAAACAAAAGCAACATTCCTATTCCTATTCCACTTATTAGCCATCCCACAATACAGCGCCCCCTTAGTTCCCATCCAGCGCCCTTGCAACCCACGGACCCGACCATTCTCTCTCTCTCCCTATCCTATATATATATATATATATATATATATATATATATATATATATTATTTTATAAAATCCTAACCTAAATTCTCCAGACCCTCTCTTCTCATTTAGAGCCGCCACCGCAGCCAGAGAACTCCGCCAGGCCGTCCAAACCATCCCGACGACCTCGACCTCGCGTACTGCAGATTCCCACACGAGGTACCTTCGCTCCGGAGTTATTTTCCGTCGACTCGCTCAAACAAACGTCGTTCCGTCTTCACCGGTATGCTCACCCCTTAATTCTCTTCCATATTTGTATAATAACAGACCTCGAACAACGTGTACCCATAGGCGAAAATAGCGCCCAAGTTGGCACGAGCAGACCGAATTCTGGGATCGCAGAAAACTGCTGTGACCACCTATGTTGCCAAGTTCGTATCTCCCACCACAGAGATCCGAATTCGGTGATTCTTTTTGATATGTGTAGAACACTTAACCTAGTTTATTTTTTGTTAAATAACCCAAGATTATTAGCTGCTGTGGACAGAATTAAATTCGTCACAAAACCCCGCGAACCCACTTTTTCCAGAATTCTAAAAGTTGTGAAACAGAGTGCGCCCCGCCAAACGGGACCGCCCCGTCGTGTACCAAGTATACCGAACGGTGCACGCAGCATAATCGGACACGTAAAAATTTGTGGGAACAGATTCGGACGCGTGTGCTCGCCGGAATCAGGCCTTATCCGCGGACATACCCCATGTCACAACTTTTGTGGAACTCGCGCGTATTTTGTGCACGCTTGTCAGATTGTGACAAAAATTGCACCACTGGACTCGTGGTAACGCGCTGGTCCTGTGACCCAATTTTCATGCAATTCTGAGACGGTTGACCAAGTTGCCAATTGGCGGGTCCTACAGTTGATTTTTTGGACAAAATTGTGTTCGGCCCATCGGAATCCACATTTGGACATACCGTTGGGTTCGTATTGACATTTAGAGTTATTTGACCTATAGTTTGTCCCATTTAGAGACTGTTACCCTCGGCAGATTTTTCGGTGTAAAGTGGGCCACGGGTGGACCCCACTTTTACTCAAAATTACCGCTTTGCCCCTGTGTCCAAATTGGACGAAAGGGAAGTACTTTTTAGCTATTTTTCTTATTCTGGGAATGTTGGTGATATTTATTTTAGCATCCAGAGACATTTGTTTTGTGGCTATAGCTTTTGATCCTGTGTGTTGGACTTCTGGACAGGACTTCTGGACAGTACACCTTGCAGCTTTCTTACCAGGCAAGATACCTTGCCAAGTTGTTTACAGTATTTTGCATGCTTAGTATATTTCTGTATATTTATTTCCTTTCTGTTTATTCATTGCAAGTGTAGTTCTTTCAGTCATTACTATATATTAGATATGTTGACACACATTTGGCACTTAGTATCATCAAGGACAATCATTAGGCGTATGGACTTTAACCACTCTGGTAACACCGTAGTCACTAGCACGCACTTTGGTGATCGAGTCTGATGGTCGCTACCCCCGCGGTATGTCGATTGATGGAGTCACGAGGGTCGCTACCCCCGTGGTATGTTGGCTGATGATGTTCTAGACGGGTGTGTGAGTTATGAGGATTAGATCGAGTAGCCTACCCTTGCCCATACGTCAAAAAGTTGTCCTCATTTGCCTTCATATAGATTGTCCTGTACAGCGTACTTATCTATTTTCAAATATGATGCATGTTTACTGTATTCAAATTGGCTAGTATTTTCTGTATCTTGTTACGTCCCTCTGAGGACCTGGTCCTCTGCCAGGTGTATTTGTTCTTGAGTATTTGCAGGAGCGCAGATTTTGATGGTGACATGTGATCCGAGGATGTCTTCTCTTCGAATCCGTGAATGATAGCTGGTATTCTTATATTGTGTTTATTGTATTGTACTCATATTGTATTTGCTCTTATATTCGAGTTGGTAGTAGATTTGTTTCCATCCAACTATCATCCTTAGATACTTCTTATTGGGATCTAGTCTCATAGATACTGGTTATTTATTTCTATATGATTTTGGTGGATGATATTTAGATTTTACCCTGTGACTTGTATTACATTTTATACCACTTGTGGATTTTGATATTCATATTACATCGTACGTATGGATTTGGTTTCCATATATTGGAGTTGCCATATCCATGCGGCTGTCATGCTTACGTGTCATAGTCCTACATATTTTTGGGACTGGGTCATGACATGTTTTTAATGGTGGCCCATGCAGGTCGAGAGCATATTGTCTCGGTTACATTATTGTACCGAGCAAGCCTGCACCTAGGAATAGAGTATAGGATCTCATCCACAATTGACTATGATTCACTTTCTTTCCAATCCATTCTATCTGAAAATTTTTATCCTGCTTGATTCATATACTTCCCTAATAGTTCTTTGAGTATAGAATTATGCTAGAATATAGGAACCCCTGTTATTAGGATAATAATTATGGTAGCACACCTATTAAGAATACAACGAGAATATAGACACACCACTAAGTTTAGAATATCTAGTGAACCCTAAAATTCCTTATCTATAGATTGGTTTACCATTACCCCTTGATGTATTATGAAGACTTGAGAGTAGTATAGACGCTACTAGAGTTAGTTAGAAGTTTTACCATAATGTTTGACCCTAGTATTGAGGAACCAATAGAAAACCAAAATTTAATATTATGGCCGGACCTAACTCTTATAGCGAGATAATATTAGAACTATAAACTTAGATCATTGTCTTATTAGTAGCAGACAGTATCTTAGGAAGCCAAGAGCAATTAATATAACATTTCTCTTGATCACACCTCGAACATAGCAACTAGCATACCACTCCTCCTTAGAAAACCCTGAAGCTATCTAGAGCCCTATTCTAATTTCATATATTGTTCCTCTGCGACCTTAGCGTTCACTAATTGTGCGATGACTAAATTTTGTTCCTCTATTCTTCATCTTTCAACGTGTGCCATCTGACACTTCTGATTATAGACCAAGTGATTTTATTCTATGTTAGGATATATATAGCTTGCTAGGATTTTGTTTGTTACTCTTGAATTTTGAATGGTGTGCTTAGTAGTTAGAACTTGATAGTTTAAGCCATTCTTGTAGATTAAGACCTGGTGCTTATCCCTTAGTTTTAAATTGTGTAACATGTACCCCCACCTCGATACGAGTTATATTCCCTTTCCCTTGAGGCCAGTAACTGTTCCACTCTTACTATTGACACTTGCACTAAGACTAGACTTAGGACGATAGTATTTTTTTTTCAGACTGTAGCACTTAGAGGCTATACCCCCTACTTTGTCGACTATCGACTTAGACAAGAAATTAGTATGACAAAGGTAGAGATTATAGAGTCTTATCTTTTTGTGAACTTGAATTGTTATATACCTAATTTTATCATAATCCAGCGTATTTATATTTTCTGTACTACCTTGATTTATGCTGCTATTATAGCCTAGTTTTTGCAAGCTTATTCTTTTATCGAGCTTGCTCATGACATATGTATTATTGGGTGCACACAATGATACAATTGCCTAATCAGAATCGGTGTATTAAGGTCTAGCTAACCTTAGTGCACTTGGTTCGCTCTTCGCATGACTACTTTACGTGGATTGAGATATATGGTAGTAGACGGATATACTTGCCCCTAGACATGTCTGAAATATCGTACCGGTTACATAACTGTACTGATACGAGCATGTAAATAAGAAGTTACCAAAAATAGGATTTCAATCCACAACTGTCCTGACAACTCCCTTTTCGAATTCTTTAATCTCTTTGAACCTCGTACTCGTATTCTGTCACCTTCACCTTGAATTCTTTATTATTGCTCTCCGTCTTCCCTTATTTCGGAAAGACGAAACCTCGTGCTAGTATAAGTTGATACACTGATAGTACTAGATAAACCCCATAAGGCTAATCACATGACTTAGTGACACTCTTTTATAATTGATTAAGGGCATATAATAGGTGATATATTGGTGTTGAATCCTGAGGATTGAATAACATGGTTAAATAATTTGAGGAATAATTTTCCTAGATGTACAGCCTTAGATAAAGGATGGGTAAATTTTAAGTTCGGTAGATTGTGAACCTCTCACCCAATTCTCATCTTTGTGCAATTTTTTTATTGTTGGGCACATTTATGCAAAAGAGCATTTAGGTATCCACACCATTGGTCATGACACATGAAGAAACCTATTTTTCGCTCATGTGGATTTTTCCCATAATTTTTCGGGATGTGCAATGCGCAACATCGCCCACCCCTTTAAACCTAGCCTTGCATTTTAAACGATGCAAATCTTATACCATCCTTGACATTCTATCGTGGCTTAATTTTAATTTCGCGGACAAAATTTTTATAAGTTGGGTAGAATGTAAAACCCCCTTCCTAAAAATCATATATACCCTTTTAGTTATTAATTATTAATTTAATTATAGTAATTAGGACTAAATAGGAGAAATAGATTTTTAATAATTTTTATTTTAGGTGTTCGGGCACTTAGAGGATTTATGGGACCATCAGGAATTTTTCGAAATTTATTCCATGTAGGAGACCCCTTGAGCAGTTGCTAGCCTAACGATGTGCATTATTCTAATCTATAAATTTCTTATGAGTATATATATATATATATATATATATATATATATATACAAATATATATATATATATGTATATATATATATATATTTAAGAAGAAGAAAAGAAAAGAAAAGAAAGTATAAAGAAATTAGTAAACTAATAATAATAACTATCCTAATAAAACTAATAATACTAACCTCTTTCCCACGTTAGCAAACCAAATCAAAGCACAGCAAACTTCAAGCAAACAAAATCAACATTCCTATTCTTATTCCACTTATTAGCCATCCCACAGCACAGCGCCCCCTTAATTCCCATCCAGCGCCCTTGCAACCCACGAACCCGACCATTCTCTCTCTCTCCCTATCCTATATTTATATATTTATATATATATATATATATATATATATATATATATATATATATATATATATATATTATTTCATAAAATCCTAACCTAAAATCTTCAGATCCCCTCTTCTCATCTAGAGCCACCACCGCAGCCAGAGAACCCCGCCAGGCCGTCCAAACCATCCCGACGACCCCAACCTCGCGCACTGCAGATTCCCATACGAGGTACCTTCGCTCCGGAGTTGTTTCCCGTCGACTCGCTCAACCAAACGTCATTCCGTCTTCACCGGTATGCTCACCCCTTAACCCTCTTCCATATTTGTATAATAGCAGAGCTCGAACAACGTGTACCCATAGGCGGAAACAGCGTCCAAGTTGGCACGAGCAGACCGAATTCTGGGATCGCAGAAAACTGCGGTGACCACCCATATTGCCGAGTTCGTATCTCCCACCACAGAGATCCGAATTCGGTGATTCTTTTTTATATGTGTAGAACACTTGACCTAGTTTATTTTCTGTTAAAGAACCCTAGATTATTAGCTGCTGTGGACAGAATTAAATTCGTCAAAAAATCCCGCGAACCCACTTTTTCTAGAATTCTAAAAGTTGTGAAACGGAGCACGCTCCCCCAAACGGGACTGCCCCGCCGTGTACCAAGTGTACCGAACAGTGCACGCAGCATAACTGGACACGTAAAAATTTATGAAAACTGATTCGGACGCGTGTGCGCGCCAAAATTAGGCCGTATCCGCGGACACACCCCGTGTCGTAACTTTTATGGAACTCGCGCGTATTTTGTGCACGCTTGTCAGATTGTGACAAAACTTGTGCCATTGGACTCGTGGTAACGTGCTGGTCCTGTGACCCAATTTTCACGCAATTCTGAGATGGTTGACCAATTCGCCAATTGGCAGGCCCCTTAGTTGACTTTTTGGACAAAATTGTGTTCGGCCCATCGGAATCCACATTTGGACATACCGTTGGGTTCGTATTGACATTTAGAGTTGTTTGACATATAGTTTGTCCCATTTAGAGACTGTTACCCTCGGCACATTTTTCGGTGCAAAGTGGACCACAGGTGGACCCCACTTTTACCCGAAATTACCGCTTTGCCCCTGTGTCCAAATTGGATGAAAGGGAAGTACTTTTTAGCTATTTTGCTTATTCTGGGAACGTTGGTGATGTTTATTTCAGCATCCGGAGACATTTGTTCTGCGGCCATAGCTTTTGATCCTGTGTGTAGGACTTCTGGGCAGTACACCTTGCAACTTTCTTACCAGGCAAGATACCTTGCCAAGTTGTTTACAGTATTTTGTATGCTTAGTATATTTCTATATATTTATTTCCTTTCTGTTTATTCATTGCATGTGTAGTTCTTTCAGTCATTACTATATATTAGATATGTTGACACACACTTGGCACTTAGTATCATCGAGGAAAATCATTAGGCATATGGGCTTTAACCACTCTGGTAACACCGTAGTCACTAGCACGCACTATGGTGGTCGTGTCCGATGGTCGCTACCCCCGCGGTATGTCGATTGATGGAGTCACGAGGGTCGCTACCCCCGCAGTATGTCGGCTGATGATGTTCTAGACGGGTGTGTGAGTTGTGAGGATTAGATCGAGTAGCCTACCCTTGCCCATACGTCGAAAAGTTGTCCTCATTTGCATTTATATAGATTGTCCTGTATAGCGTACTTATCTATTTTCAAATATGATGCATGTTTACTGTATTCAAATTGGCTCGTATTTTCTGTATCTTGTTACGTCCCTCTGAGGACCTGGTCCTCTTCCAGGTGTATCTGTTCTTGAGTATTTGCAGGAGCACAGATTTGGATGGTGACATGTGATCCGAGGATGTCTTCTCTTCGAGTCCGTGATTGATAGCTGGTATTCTTATATTGTGTTTATTATATTGTACTCATATTGTATTTGCTCTTATATTCGAGTTGGTAGTGGATTTATTTCCATCCAACTATTATCCTTAGATACTTCTTATTGGGATCTAGTTTCATAGATACTGGTTATTTATTTCTACATGATTTTGGTGGACGAGATTTAGATTTTACCCTGTGACTTGTATTACATTTTATACCACTTATGGATTTTGATATTCATATTACAACGTACGTATGGATTTGGTTTCCATATATTGGAGTTGCCATATCCATGCGGCTGGCATGCTTATGTGTCATAGTCCTACGTATTTTTGGGACTGGGGCGTGACAGCTGCTGCTGCTACGAATGTTGCACACGCTGCTGCTGCTAGTGCTGTTGCTGCTTACACTGCTGCTACTGCTGCTGCTGGCAGCTGCCTCTGTTGGCAGCTGCTGCGCTGCCCCCCCCCCCCCCCCGCTGCGCTGTACAGCACCACACACACACGAACACGCACACACATATACATACATAGACACACACATATATACATATACATACACAAACATATATATATATATATATATATACACACATACTTATACATATATACTAATACACATATCCACTTATGTATATAAGTACACACACATATATACACACACATTCACACATATAAACATACACACATGTATATATTTATATACACACTACATATATATATATATATTATATAAATATATATATATATATATATATATATATATATATATATATATATATATATATTTACACATATCTATATATATATAAACACACCAATCCATATATATATATATATATATATATATATACACATACACACACATATATATATATATATATATATATATATACATATACACACACACGCACACTCATACATATATATATATATATATATATATATATATATACAAACACTCACACTAATACACATACACAAACACAAATATAGGTATATACACACATATATATATACACAAACAAGACATATCTATAAATATATATAGAGAGAGACACACATATATATATATATATATAGACACATATACACAAAACACAACACAACACTCATAACACCCCACCAACACGCACACAACAACCCCTACACGCACAAACACATAAATATATATAAAATATAACCCAAAAACTCTAGCACACACTTCCCGAAGCTAACCCAACGCATGCACAAGTCCGAAACTACGAAACCAAGTCAAAATGGCCGTTCGGTCATTTCGACGAACATGCGGTGTGCGGTTCGGAAAACCTCCTGAAACACACACCAAACCAACTCGGAATCGGCCCAAAATTTACCCACGGGTTCTAAACGATGTCTAGATCCTAGAAAAAAATGCTAACTCGTTGATTCTAGGCCCGTGGCAAAAACGCGCACGCACATAGAATCGGCGATGACGAAAACCCCTAAATCGCCCGAAACGCCCATTTCTCTGCGACACGACTTCACGTGTCTGAACGGAGACACGCACTAACCCTCAAAACACCCGACAACGCCTACCTAGGTCCGTCTAACCTAGGGTATCACCCAAAATTGGGCTAATTTCGGATTCTATCCGAAATTGACACAAAACCTAGTGTCAAAGTCTCCAAACACAACCAAACTAGTTCCAACTTCCTCCCATGGGTAGCCTTAGGATCTAGGAAGATTCTAAATCACTAATTACACTATATAAGAGTAATTAGTAAGAGAAAAGCTAGGGTTTACCTCTTGGGAGTTGGAATCCCAAGGCCAAAGTCTTCAAATCTCTTAAAATTACCTCCCTCAAGCTCTAAGCCTCCAAATTAAGCCACCATACTAAGTCTAGGCTCTACACACCTAGGTTAGGAGAAAATATAGGGTTAGGGTTCACATCCATGAAGAATAGAAGAAGGTAGAGGAGAAATAGAGTACTTACTTGAAGTTGGAAGAAGGAGAGAAGAAGAAAGAGTGGAGAATGGAGAAGAAGAAGAAGAAGAAGAAGAAGAAGTGAAGAAGAAGAAGAAGAAGAAGAAGAAGAATGGGGGAAGAGGGCTGCTGGTTTTGGTCGGGTCTGGGAAAGAATAGGGCCGGCCATATAGAAAAGAAGGGTTTATATAGTTCAAAAAGACCAAAACACCCTCTCCTCACTTGGGTTTTGGGTTTGGGGTTCCAAAAGCACTCAAACTAACTCCCAATCTCTCCAACTAACTAAAATAAAATATAATAAATATTCTAAACCCAAAAATAAGTCTCACAAGGGTGTGGGTTGGGTCATACATGGGTTCACTAGGGTCTGACATGGGTCCAGGCTAGCCAAAACCCTAAAACAATCAATAAAAATAATAATACAACCATCAATTAAATATAAATATAATTAATTATATACAAAATACAATTTACCAAATAAAAATAAAAAAATAGCCCTATTTTCTAGAATCGGGTAGTGACAAGCCTACCCTCCTAAAAATAATTTTGTCCTCGAAATTAAAAGACGAAATTAGGACAGGAATGCAAAGAAAAGAACCATACCTCAGGGCTCGAAAAGATAGGGGTATCGCTCGTGTATTTCATCCTCCCTCTCGCAGGTCGACTCACCTGGAGAGTGATGCCTCCATGCGACGCAAACCAAGGGAATAGTCTGGTTCCTCAACACCTTCTCCCGCCGATCCAGAATCTCTACTGGCTGCTCTGGATAGCTAAGAGTAGGGCCCACCACGATCTCTGAGTGATCCAATACGTAATTAGGATCCGCCACGTACAGTCTCAACTGCGACACGTGGAACACATCATGAACTCCCTCCAGCGTAGGCGACAAATCAAGCCTATACGCCATGGCGCCGACCCTCTCAAGGATGCTGAAGGGTCTGACGAAACGTGGGCTAAGCTTCCCGCCTCCACCGAAGCGAATAGTGCCCCACGTCGGAGAAATCCTCAGGAACACCAGATCTTCAACCTAGCACAAACAAGGTCTCTGCACTTAGTCTAAAACAAGCAATCACAAGCAAACACAAAAACAAAAACAAAATCTAGATTCTAAGCTATACCTCAAACTCCAAAGGTCTCCGGTGGCTATCGGCCCAATGGTGCTGCCTGTCCTGCACCACCCGAAGTCTATCTCTAATGAGCTTGACCTTCTCCGCTGCATCAACCACCATCTTCGGGCCAAGCAAAGCTCTCTCGCCTACATCATCCCATGATAACGGAGTGCGACACCTTCGTCCATACAATGCCTCGAAAGGTGACATCTCAATACTGGCTTGGTAGCTGTTGTTGTAAGCAAACTCTACCAAGTGTAAGTGATCCTCCCAAGATCCTCTAAAATCCAAAAGACAAGTGCGAAGTATGTCCTCAAGTGTCTGGATGGTCCTCTCTGACTGACCATCTGTTTGTGGGTGATATGCACTACTAAACTAGAGCTGGGTGCCCAAGCTAGCCTGCAAACTCCTCCAGAAATACGAAGTAAAGCGACTGTCCCGATCTGATACTATGCTCACAGGAACTCCAAACAGTCTGACTATCTGGCGCACATACATCTCTGCTAGTCTCTCTGTAGACATACCCACTTTGAATGGTAGAAAGTGGGCCAATTTGGTCAACCTATCCATGATGACCCAAATTACATCCTTCCCACCTGGAGAACGGGGAAGTCCAGAAACAAAATCCATGGTCACATGCTCCCATTTCCACTCCAGAATGGGTAACGACTGGAGCAAACCTTCTGGCCTCTGCCTCTCCGTCTTCATCTGCTGGCACACTAAGCATCGGGATACGAAGCGCGCTACCTCCCGCTTCATCCCATACCACCATACATGCTGTCTCAGATCTCTATACATCTTGTTGGCACCTAGATACATAGTATACTGGGATCGATGTACCTCCTGAAGAACCTCCTCGCGCAATGATCCACTCGGCACACACAACCTGGTACCGTGCCGCAAAGAACCATCATCAGCAATGGTGAAGTCATCTGATAAACCAATCTGAACCTGCGTCCTGATGCTTCTCAGGGACTCATCCTCAAACTGTGTAGCCTTGATCCGGTCTACCAACTCTGACTGAATCTGCAGTCCCCATATCTGCATCTCAACTCCAGGCACTATCACCTTAATGCCCAAGCTCTCTAGATCTGCCAGAAGATAACGATCTATAGTCAGGCACATAGCTACCGGATACCTGCTCAATGCATCCGCAACTACGTTCGCCTTCCCTGGATGGTACTGCAATAATAGGTCGAAGTCTTTCATAAACTCCAACCATCTTCTCTGCCTCATGTTCAGCTCTTTTTGGATAAACACATACTTCAAGCTCTTGTGGTCTGTGAAGATCTCTACACGCTCTCCGTACAAATAGTATTTTCACAAATTCAAAGCAAAGATGACCGCTGCTAACTCCAAATCATGAGTAGGGTAGTTCTTCTCATGAGGACATAATTGCCTAGAAGCATAGGCAATCACCCTCCCATTCTGCTACAACACACAACCCAGTCCCTTCCCTGATGCATCACTATAGATAGTGAATCATCCAGAACCTGATGGCAACGTCAATACTGGAGCTATCGTCAACCTCCTCCTCAGCTCATCAAAGGCGATCTGGCACTCCTCTGACCAAACAAACTCCACGTCCTTCCGGGTCAGCCTGGACAACGGCTCTGTAATCCGAGAAAAATCCTGAACAAATCTCTTATAGTAACCTGCCAGCCCCAGGAAACTCCTGACCTCGGCTACTGAGCTCGGAGCACTCCATGCCTCAACTGCCATGATCTTTCTCGGATCTACCGAGATCCCCTCTCCAGTCATCACATGACCAAGGAATTCAACCTTGTCGAGGAAGAACTCGCACTTCGAAACCTTTCCATAAAGCTTCTCCTTCCTGAGTGTCTCCAGCACGATCCTCAGATGCCCCTCATGCTCCTCTGGGGTCTTCGAATACACCAAAATGTCATCTATAAACACCACCATAAACCTGTCAAGATGCTGATGGAATATCTTGTTCATCAGATTCATGAACACTGCCAGGGCATTAGTCAACCCAAACGGCATCACCATAAACTCATATTGTCCATACCTAGTCTGAAAAGCTGTCTTCGAAATATCCTCCCGCCTGACCTTCACCTGGTGGTAGCCTGTCCTCAAATCAATCCTGGAAAACACCCTCGCTCCGCTCAACTGGTCAAAAAGATCATCAATACGCGGCAGCGGATACTTGTTCTTGATTGTGAGGTTGTTCAGAGCCCTGTAGTCGATACACATCCGTATCGACCCATCCTTCTTCGACACAAAAAGTATCGGAGCACCCCAAGGAGAAGAACTAGATCTGATAAATCCCTTATCCTAAAGCTCATCCACCAGCTTCTTCAACTCTATCAGCTCACTGTTGTTGACTCTATAGACGTGCTAGGATATCGGCTCCGCGCCTGACATCAAGTCTATAGAGAACTCTACATCTCTGTCCGGAGGCAACCCTGGCAACTCCTCTGGAAAGACATCCATGAACTCCGCTATCAATGGATATAGCAACCTCGGCTCTACCACCAGGGATCCGCAGAAGACTCCCTCGGTCTGCTCCGCTGCTCCTCTGGTAAACTGAAACTCTGGCTCACCCGGCGGACTAAACAACACTCTGCCTCCACGATAATCTATACTAGCACAATGCGTACTCAACCAATCCATCCCGAGTACAATGTCGTAGCTCAAAAGTGGCATTATGAGTAGGCACACACTCAACTCCCGACCTTCCAAAGTAACTCTCCGGTCTCTGCAGACATCACTGACTAGGATGATGTCGCCCCCGGTCGTGATCTTACAGAGTCTAGCTAATGGTTCAGCAACAAGATGGTGTCTTACAGCAAAAGATACAGACACAAAGCTATGATAAGCACCGGAATCAAATAAAGCAAGTGCTGGAATAGAATCAAGAAGAACAGAACCTGAGATCAGATCACCAACGGGCTCGGCCTCGTCTACGGTCAGGGAAAAGCTCGCCCTTGTTGTCCCCCTCGTTGCTGCTGTTGGTGCTGAGCAAACCTCTGCTGCTGAGTCGGCAAAGGCTGTCCTTTCTGCTGTACTGCAGGTGCTCTGGCTGGTCCCCTCTAAGCGGCTCCTCCGCCCTGAGCTGTACGAGCAAGTGCTAAAGGGCAATCCTTCAGCTGGTGATCTGCTGTGCCACATAACAAACATCTGCCTAGCCTCTTTCTGCAAATGTCCCATTCGTGCCCTAGCTTCCTACAGAAAGGGCAAATGATGGGCTGCCTCTGACCCTACTCATGTCCCTGCCTCTGCTGCTGGGGAGCCTGCCGGAAGGGCACACGACCCTGACCCTGGTGCTGCTGATTCTGCTGGAATGGCCTCTTAGCTAGTCCTGTACTACTTCCTTCTCCAGAAGCATCTCTGCTCCTCTTGGTCTTTAGCTCCAAGTCATCCTCCGCCCTCTGAGCGTCGCTCACAATCTGCTCGAAGGTCGCCTCTCGGTCACTCCTAGTCAAGGACTTGACCGCCATGACCAAACCCTTGCAGAACTTCCACACCTTTACTGCCTCAGTCAAACCCTCAACAAATCTGTCCAGACGGTAGAACTCTGCTACATACTCATCCACCAGTATGCTCCCCTGGACGCGTGCCTCAAACTGGCTCTCCAAGGCACTGAGAGCCACATCTGGGAAAAACTTCTCCTTGAAGAGCTTCTTGAAAGCCTCCCAAGTCAGTCCCTGTACTGCTATCCACGTATCTGTGTGGTACCAAATAAGGGCAAGATCGAACATCTGGCTGCCCGTCGCCTCAATCTGCATACTGGCTGGGATCAGTGCTAGTCTAAAGATGCCCTCAATGTGTTCGATCCAGTTGTCCGTGTACAGGATCCCCTCTGTACCCCGGAACTCCTTGGGCCACATCCTCTGAAAGTCGATAATGGTGCCTGGCCTCGGATACTGAGCCTGCTCTGCCTGTGGCTGGATCTGGGCCACTCTATCCACCGCTGTCATGGCCACCTAGTGGGCATTCTCAATGCCCAACCTAATAACATCTGCCTGGCGGTGCTGCGCGTCTATCATCTCTCTGAAGAACGCAAACAACTGCGTGGCATCAACTGGTGCAAGTGGTGGTGGAGGAGGTACCACCGGAATAACTGGTGTTGCTCTCGGATCGATAGGAGTAAGAGGATCTCCGAGAGAAACAGATGCTCCCTCAATCGTAGGAGTGGCGAGTGGAGCGGTAGCGGCTACCTGAAGTCGAGCAGGACGAGAGGTGGCAGACCTCTCGGTGGCAACTGCTATAATGGTGCGCTGAGACCGTGTCTTCGGAGGCATCCTAAACACAGATCAAAAGAAGTCAATACGGTGCAAGAAACGATATCATCAAAGAAGGACAATAATATTGCAAAAGAAAATAATCTCAGGAAAATTAAAGATAGCAAAAGAAATCAGGAAGGGTCCTAGTTGTGATTGAGCACACTCTCTCTCAGCCTATATCCTATATTATATTGCAGGTAGACCTAAAAAACTAGACCTGCATGGGCTACCACCAAAAACGTGTCATGACCCGCACCCAAAAAATTGGGCATAAATCGTGGGTACGTCCAGCCTACGTCGCAGAATCGGTGATAGAACGCTGTAAAGGTTCGTTCTAGGTCACAATATCTATCTCACAAAACCTGTCAATAACCTCTCCAAAAGGAGGGCAACCATGCAATATATATATGAATACTCAATCATAATAATCTAGGGGAAGAGTAAAAGCACGATGTGATATCACAATGAACAAAGAAACACAGAGCAAGACAATATCCAAAATACAGTCCAAGACTACAATATCTCACAGCAGCAAAATAATAAATACAATACAGTCATCAAAAATAATCAACTGGGAACAACCCAGGAAAACCCACCTAGCTAACTAGGGCGCTAAAGGCGTCTCCTCGACGGGCTCCTCCTCAGTCTCGGGGTCGCAACACTCCTCGACGCCCGGCCCGTAGAATATCGGGCAGAAATTCTCAGGATCCTCTGGAAAAAATATGCCCAGTCAGGACTGGAGCGAAGTACATAACTCTGAAAGCAACTCCAAATACATGGTAAGGTGTATATGACTAGCAATAGAAAAGTATACAAGATGCACAGGAAAATAAATACATGATGGAGCAGATAAAGTAGCTGCAATGTAAACTGGAGAACAATACAAGTAGAGAAGTAACTGCATGTGAGAAAATATGAATACTAGCTAAGTGCCTTGAGCACAAGTTCGTTATGTGATCGTCTTAGATTGCACATAAATAATCTACGATAACTCTGTTATGCGTGAGTTGCATAACCGACATACACATGAATACAGTTTGGCTTTGATCACATAACCAACTCCTACTCCCCTCCCCCACTAATACTCTTGGATCCAACCACGACACGCTACATACATGATAAATAGCTCGTGCATAAGAAGGCGAGAGCACAAGAAGCACATGATAGCACATGAGAATCAATACCCGAAGCACATGATGAAATACACGTGATAGAGTACCCGCTGAACACGGTAAGGGGGATAGCATCTCATGACGGGATCTACTAGTACCAGATCATGTAACCATGTGTCAGAATCAAGTATTACAGTTCTAGAACATGTGATATAAACGCTATCATGAAATAGAAACTATCAGAGGTAGGTACTCGCCTTATATCCTGAGCAATTGGTGAGGATCGAGATCCAGACCGGTATCGCAAGAACCTATTATGAAAAGAAAGATTAAACAGGGTTCTAGGGATTTAAACTGATATAAAATAACTAAAAATAGGGTTCTAGAGGTATTCTAGGTCAAATGGGTCAAACCGGTAAAATTCGGGTCAAAAAGTCAACCCGGGGTCCAAAAAGCCAACTCAAAGTCAAAACTAGGTCAAACGTTGACTTTTACGGTCAACGAGGACAATTATGGTCAACGCTAGGTCAAACTAGGGTGCCCCTAAAATTCTAGGTCAAAACTAGCTCTTTAAGCTAGTAAACCCACAAACTTGCCTCCTCGAGATACCGGGATATCCTCGGTATCCGATACCTCGACCTAGGCTACGCACCCCGCCTAAACCCGCTAAAACCTATGCTAGCACGCGTAATTATATACACATATACATAAAAACCTATCTCTAAACTCAAACCTAGGTAATTGCTTAAAAACCCCGCCCGAAACTCAATACCTTGGATATCTCAAGGTATTGAGATACCTTGATATCTCAAGGTATTGAGATATCCTCCAATACCCCTCTAACTACCCCTCTAGTTAGCTATTTAAGCATATAGATATATTGTAAACCCCCTCGACCAGAAATTAGGGTTAACTAATTTAATTAGCCTAATTAGGGTTAACCTAAATTATTTAAGGTTTAATATATAGTATTATAATACTTGTGCAATGATTGATTATTTTAGGATACTACCTTAGCTGTTGCCCTAAAACAAATTCCACATATTTGACCTAGACCTGTAAACCCATCATATTGAACCTAGAACAAACCCCAGACATTGATTTCGTGCCAAACTTTAGTCGCACAAAAGTCGTTACAAACGTCCGTGCGCAAATTAATTAAGTTGCGTAATTACGTTCGCTGCCCGTTCCAATTGACATTGAGACCCAACCTCAACTAGTTTTGACCAACCCAGATCACGATATTATTATACACTGAGCCTACTACACCAATGACCCTTGTCCAACCAAATTTAGACTCCCGAATTTTAATTAATTTAAATTAGAAACACCGGTGAATTAATTATGAATTAATTAATGTGGCTACCCAACCTCAATTAAATTAGGCCCAACTCCAACCCAAACCCACATCCACACCCACAAGCCTCATACAAAACACCATACACCACCCTAGTCCAATGAGGAATACCAAACATGGTGTTTTGTTACATTAAATCCCCAACTCAATAATTTATGCAAATACCAAATTGTTCAGGGGCCTAATTGCAAAATTACAATGAGGTGCCCCCCTCTCATTGGCCCAAACCATCATGGAGAAGCATGGGTCATGACTAACCGTATGCATAAATTTTTCTCCCCTTTCCTATGTACTTACCTTACTTTATGTAGGGCACATCTTGGCCCTACATTTGAAATGGTCCATTCCTAGCCCTCCACTCATCTTGATGGACAATCCCACTCCCCAAAAAAATAGGTCCAGCCGGCCCTAATCCTTAGGCAGCCCTCCCACTCTCTCTCCTACTTATACACCAACTTACCTCATTTACATTGCACACAAACCTAGAAACTACTCCTAAAATCCTATTTCCTCAAAACTCCCTAACCGAGCTCTACCCCAACCCCTAGCCACCCGACCACTCCTACCGGCCAACCTCCGCCTCCGGCCACCCCCATAGCCACCCGACACCTTCGTCGGAGCGTTCCCCACCTCCCCCCACCGACATCCCGAACCCGGCTGCTCCCTCCTCCGAGTGCACAGCCGACCACCCCATCGCCTATAACTCTGCCACCACCGCACCTCCGGCCACCAAAATCCGCCGAGCCCTCCCCCAGCCAGTCCTCCTCCACCCCGTAAAGTTTCAGCCGACGCCGCCGCCACACCGGAGAGTTCTCGCCCCCGCAGCGCTGGAGCTGTGCTGAACCGCTGCTGCTGCCGACCTCTCCCCGCGCGACGCCGAAGCGCCGTCCGGCCACCCCCGCCGGCGACGATCCACCACCTGACTCCCCTCGACCCGAGCGTCGCCTAGGTACAATATTTTATGTACAATTTTTAGTATTTATACGAGTAGTTTAGTATGCATTAAGTATATACGTTATATATATATATATATATTTCAGAATTCAAATTAGTATATATATACCTATAGATTAGTATAAATACAGTATTTAAATTAATATATGTGGTATTTTGTATATGTGGTATATACTGGTATATGTATATGCCTATTATATACAATAATTTTGTATTTAAAATACTTTATATGTATTAATAACTAATGTGTATATGTATACATATATATATATATATATATATATATATATATATATATATATATATAGTATTCTGTATAGTATTTATATATGTACTTTCCCGTATAAATATAGTATTCTATATATAATACACTATATTTTGTGTATTTAATATATATAAGAGCTATTATGTATATGTAGAATATGTACAATATTTTGTATTTAAATACCTTGTATGCATTAAATAGCTATTATGTATATGTATTCACATATAATAACTATAAATATATATATCCATATATATATTGTGTATTTTGGTATTTAGAGTATTATATAAATATATAAATAGATATGTATATACATATAATTGTGTATTAACGTATGTTAGTTATATGTGATTTCACTTTCCATTTTTGTACAAATAAATAAATATGTATAGACCTGTTACGTATATGGTATTATTTGCTTATATAAATAAATCTAAGGTCAAAGTAATTAATTAATATATATGGAAGAATTATGTTCAAATATATAGAAATATGTGTATTTTTACTTATGTACAAATAAATTATCTAAATATAGATATATGTATCAGTATATAAATTTATGGTATTGCCAACTAGGTACATATATTTAATACCTGTATTATTGTTAAATAATACATAAATACTATTTTTGTACTACTAAACATATATATTATTTTAATATAATTAAGTATGATTTAGGGTATGTACTTGTATTAGCTATATATATATATACAGTCCCGACCCTACATCAGCTGTAGATACAAACCGTGTGTCTTAGTCGTGCTAATGTAGCGACTAATTTGGGTCATTACTATATCCTATATAGGATTGCTGGACACTACTGCCGAGGCATCAGGAGCAGGGCTTTGGATTTCGCAGCTACCCGGGGCAGGAAAGTATACCTTGCTGGATTACTGCTTTAAATTTAAATGTTAAATATTTTAATTATACATGAACTGTGCGCGTCCGAGGTTGACTCGGGTGCAGTCGACATTGCATCGATGAATAGTGTACATGTCCTAGTTGCTAGCTGACTCACCTTCGACTGTGAGGATATTTTGATATCTTCCTTGACCATGGCACTATACATGTATCGTGATGGTACACTCATATTGGGATACGGGTCTGCGTACCCGATTCGCTATCGGTACATACGACATGCATCACGGACTAGCTTGTATTCTAGAGTAATATAGTTAATTGAGACTTGACATCTAGATACGGTACACTCAAGTCGTGCATTCGACTTGCATATCTACATTGGGCGGAAAGGACAACTGACAAACGTATGGGATACCCCCACCGGATTCCGTGGTATCCAGAGGAACCATAGACCCGGTGACTCCCTATATTCAGATACCGTGCCCTACGGAGTGTACGGACGTATATACATTGCAGATACCATGTCCCTTAGAGTGTGGACGTTATATATATACAGATACCTCATTCTTCGGAATGATGGACGTTGTAGATACCACACTCTAGAGGATATTCGATGTTATGCCTACACCTACTTATACGTTCCGAGGTTGTCCTTATATTGCATTCACTTAGATGGTTAGCACACCCCTCTTTACTTTTATTTAGTACTATATCTAGCATGCATATTGTATCTTGTTACATCCCTCTGAGGACCTGGTTATCTTCCAGATCTGGACGAGGCCTATTATCCCACTATTTACGGGCCAGGTGTGGAGGCGAGGTTTGCTCTTGACGAGGAGCTGGAGGTATTTCCATCAGAGTACCCCTGATCAGATTGGTAGGCCTTCCGCCTATGACTGGAGCTCCTTACCTAGCTAGCCGTTGTTCCAGTCACTCTTCTTATCAGTACTTTATTTCAGACTATCAGTACATTTTGTAGTGGGTTTGTTCCCACCAGACATATTTCAGTTGTATTATGTCATTCGACTATGTCCTTATATTCCAGTCTTTTATTTCAGTATTTTACTTATTGTTGTGGATGAGATTAGACACTGCCTGTTGATATATTAGACTTGTTAGATTTAGGACAGCGTAGCATACTTCGCCAGGATCCATTAAATTAGGATATCCTCGAAGACGTGTCAGCTGGCCAATGCCACGTAGCCTAGTTCCATAATATTTTGGGACTGGGGCGTGACATAGTTTTAGTGGTGGCCCATGCAGGTCTGAAACACCAAACATCTATCGCTTGTGGTATGGAAACGTGCCCAGCGAGCCTGCAATAGGATAGAAATTACTAGGTCTCATCCACTTGATCACTCCTTTGAACCTCTTCCGAACTGTAATATATTTGCATCCTGTTTGATTTATTCCGTACTCTTTCTAATGAAGTTCTATTTCTTACAGCGAGATGAACCTTCGGAGCCGACGTGAGATACTCGGTGCCATAGTACCACCTGCCGCACCGAGGGAGGATACGACTCAGGGACCACCCAGAGAGCAGCCTCAGCCAGAGGCACAGGTGATCCCTCAGGCCCCGATGATGCACTGGCATCAGGTCTATCCCAACGAGGAGACGCAGCAGCCAGAGGGCCAGGCATCGCAGATGATTCTGAGGCAGTACTTCGAGGGGCAGACCTCGAGGGCGACACCGATGCCGCAGTACGAGAGGCCGACACCCGAGGAGACACCAAGGAGACAGCCGAAGGTACCGTTTCCACCACCTCCACCCTTTCTACCTCAGATGCCACCAGTGGAAGGACAGCCCCAGATGATGCAGTTCTTCCAGATGATGATGCAGGCCCAGTGGCAGCAGACGGAGACTCTGAGACAGGGTCTTATGGCAGTACTGGAGAGGGCACCTGCCCAAGCACGAGCACCAGTACTTGCACCTGCCCAGCGAGCAGGCACTGTACGAGGCTTCAGAACGATGGGCCCGGATACCTTCTCGGGCAAGGAGACGGCAGAGGAGATCTCAGACTGGGTCTCCAACACTGAGATGCTGTTAGAGGTTTCGCAGCTACACCCCGATCTCTGGATGACCGCGGTGAGGGCCCAACTCACAGGCAACGTCCATCACTGGTGGGACTCTATAGAGCGCAGCATTGGCCGACAACAGACTTGGGAGGAATTTCTAGAGCACTTCAACACGAAGTATTTCCCAACTACGGTGAGGAACGCCCTGTACTCTCAATTCCTGCACCTGGAGCAAGGGAACCTGACTGTGGACGCCTACGACGGAGAGTTCAGCAGACTCAGCCGATTTGGAGCAGCCCTGACCCCCAATGACCTGGAGAAAGCCAGGAGATTCCACCATGGCCTCTCTCAAGAGCTGCAGAGGTACACTACTACCCAGGCGAGGATCTCTTATGAAGAGGTCCTATCAGAGGCGAGGATCCAGGAGGCTATAGGAGAAGGAGGAGCGAGACGTTCCAGCGTGAACGTACCAGCCAGGACCCAACAAGGAGCAGGAGGACCGATCCACCGTCAAGGAGCGCCGGCGCAGCAGAGGACAGCGCCGTACGAGCAGAAGGAGCTTCCGACCTGTCACTTCTGTGGCAAAAGGGGACACGTCATCAGAGACTGTCGAAAGAAGCTCGGGCTCTACATGGTTTGTGGAGCCAGCCAGCACCTTGCTAGAGACTGCCTCCAGCGCAGATACGCAACACCCCAGACTGGACAGAGGCCACCAGCAGCACCGCTGAGGACACTACCCCCAGCAGGAGGCCAGCATCCACCAGCTACCAGAGGACAGCAGAGAGGACCACCCTTGGTTCCACAGGAGGCACACTTCTACCAGGCCCGCCAGCAGGCAGGAGGGTAGAGGCGCGGGCAAGCCTTTGCTTTAGCAACTATTGAGGAGGAACCAGAAGGAGAGGCTATCGCAGGTACAATTTTAGTTGCATCATTACCTACAACTGCACTGTTTGATTCTGGAGCTACACTGTCATTTATATCTAGTAGATTCGTAGCAATGCATAGAGTAGCAACCTCCCCCTTACCTAAGAGTTAGAGAATACTTACTGGAGGAGGCATCGTACCGGTTACCAGCACCATTAGAACGTGCTCGGTAGTAGTTTGTGGTAGAGATATGAGAGCGCGATTGTTGGTACTCCCAATGCCAGCTTTCGACGTTGTTCTGGGCATGGACTGGTTAAGCCAGTACAATGCCATGCTGGATTGCCGGAAGGATAGCGTTACTTTTAGACTGCCAGGACTGCCAGAGTTCGAATTCATGCGAGGCACCATCGAGCAAGGAGAAGGACACGCAGCTGGAGCTTACATGGCGATGGAGACGGCACCCCCAAAAATTGTTGCAGAGTTCGAGGACGTTTTCCAAGAGGATTTGCCAGGCCTACCGCCTGATAGAGAGGTGGAGTTCACCATTGAGCTAGTACCTGGAGCAGCACCAGTATCATCAAATGTGTACCGGTTGGCGAAGAAGGAGCTTGACGAGCTGAAGCTACGGCTAGAGGAGTTGCAGATCAAGAGATTCGTTCGTCCTAGTGCATCACCCTGGGGAGCACCAGTGCTGTTTGTACCGAAGAAGGACGGGACGTTCCGGATGTGCATTGATTACAGAGCCCTTAATACTCTGACTATCAAGAACAAGTACCCTCTACCGCGAATCGATGATCTGTTCGACCAGCTGACAGGAGCAGTGGTGTTCACGAAGATCGACTTGAGATCGGGCTACCATCAGGTAAAGGTGCGAAGGAAGGATATTCCAAAGACAGCATTTAGGACTCGTTACGGTCACTATGAGTTCTTAGTGATGCCTTTTGGATTGACAAATGCGCCTGCTGTGTTTATGAACCTGATGAACCGAGTCTTCCATGAGTACCTGGACCAGTTCATGGTAGTCTTCATCGACGACATATTGGTGTATTCGAAGAGCCACGAAGAGCACGGGGAGCACTTGATGTCACGACCCGCACCCGGTTTAGGGGCACGAGTGCGTGGGTACGTCCAGCCTACGCCGCAGCATCGGCGGTAGAACGCTGTCAAGGTCTTGATACTATCTAGCTAATGTCACACAACATCCAATCTCCATAAGGAGGCACGGATGACACAAATAAACGAGCACATACTCAATCACAGGATTACAGCACGATAAGATAACGAACTGAAATTAAAATTTAATACAACACAAATCCCGAATGTAATCTAACTCAACAATATCCAAGTCTTAATAAAATGCCGGAGACAAATCCGGTACCAAAAATAGTCTACTTAAAGAACTAACAAGATAGTAATTTCCGGCTAGACCTCCCGGAATCACAACTAATCTACCAAGTCTGCAGCTACTCACCATATGGTCCATAAAGTGTCGGACAGCGGTCCTCTAAGGCATAGTCTGGAAAAATATTTCCAGTCAGGAAGGAGCAAAGCACAATCTCAAATAATAGTTCCATTTAATTGATAAGGACTATAAAGTAATAAACATGTCATGCTAGCTACTGAGAAGACAGTGAAATAAATGCAATGGCAATTTAAGAGAGACAGGCAATGTAAAGAGACAGGCAATAGGCAATGTGATATAGTCAGTGCATGTATGAAAATAAAAAGAACAAGAAACAGCATCATATACGGGTGATGTAGTATATGATTTAAATAGGGAACTATAATCTATTCTAAGTGTTTGAAATAGTAGTTCAAAATGTGATCGGCTTGGGAACATGTACGATAGCTACAGGGCCTGGCTAATCATGGGTGAAGAGCATGATTAACACTTACAATTTCTACACTGCAATAAGAGGTTATGATCACATTTCTTACTAACTACTTCCCCGCCCCCAACTAGTACTGTGGATCCAACCATGACACGTCACGATACACGAGCAAGTCCAGTCTATCATGTACGATGTCTAATATACATGTCGTGTACAATGTCAATACGATAATCAATGTAACATCTCATGACTGCAGATCCAAGCTATACTAGTCCGTGTAACACAGTGTCAAGGATTCAGATGTAATATTTTATGATTATTTAATTTATAGAAATTATCAAGATATTAGAAATTATCAGAGAATGTACTTGCCTTGGGTCCTTAGCTGGTATTTATGGATGTCCTGTTCCAGAGTATCCCCTGGGTAAACCAACAGTCCTAAAAATATATCACAATAACACTTGTATCAGGGGCTATACTTACACACAATAGAAATACACTGACCTTAGGGCTACGCTAGGTACGATAAGGGTCATCTACTAGATAGGCCAACTATATATATTAATATCCCTTAATTACAATAATAGATATAAGTATAAATATATACCCTTTAAATAAAACTAATACCTGTATGTACATACAAACATATCTCAATTTAAATACATATACAAAATATACATGTATATATTATAAAAATGTGCTAAGGGTTTATACAAAAATATATATACACATATATATATATATGTCAATTGAACAATAAAGATATATATATATTTATACCAAAAATAGTACGTATACTATTATATTTATATACTAAAATACGTATATATCCTGTATGTATATATATACCCAAAATATATATATATGCTACATTTATTTATATATGTCAAATTATGTTTTTATTAAACACATACCAATTAACATATACTAATTTAGAATTAAAACATACACCTAGTACATGCCAAAAATATGTTTATACATATTCCAAAAATACATTTAATACGTATATACTATATGAAATTATACCAAATAAATATATGTATATTTGTACCCCAAAAACATACATTTATATATAGGTATATATATATTACCAAAATAATACATATTTAATACACATAGCGGAACACGTATTTATATATACCAATCATATATATATATTAAAAGTATATTAAACGTATGTACAAAATATATATATATTAATATATACACTTATACTCATTATACATAATTGAAAATATACTAAGTATATATATACAAAATACGAAAATACCAATAAATAATCACCTACATATCCTGAAATTTACATATACATTAATTAATATGCACCATTCATTATATTACTATATACCCTATTCATTAGATTAATTATAAATACTATACATTACACACGTATTAACATAAATTAAATAGATAATATACCTTCACATTATTAAACTACACATTACCATTGTATTTATATATTATACACATTAATTAATATATATACAAATACCTATACATTAGTTATATATATACATTAATATATACATATATATATATATACATATATATATAAAGAAGGAGGGAGAAGAAGAAAGAAACCTTACAGCGATGTCGGGGTGGCTGGCCGGCCGGTCTCTATTGGTGGTGGTGGTGTTAAGTGCTGGAGGTGGTGGTGATAGGAGGAGATGGAGGTGGTAATTGGAGAAGATGGTGGTGGTGGTGAAGGGAGTTGCCGGAGGTGGTGGTGGTGGAAACGCAGCAGGGAGGAGCACAGCCGCCGGGATACACCGCAGGGAGGAGATGGAGGTAGGAGTGGTGGGAGAATGGGGAAGGAGCAGCCGAGCAGTGGGCCGGCCGGGGGTTGTTCAGGAAGTCGGGGGTCGGGCTTAGCTCGATGGGGAGTGGATGGATGGATGGATGGATGGAGCGGGGAGCAGCAGCGGGAGGAGCAGCCGGAGGTCCGCCGGGGAGGAGCAGCGGGCTTCGGCGGGAGGAACTGCCGTCGCCGGAGCAGTGCTGCGGGTCGCCGGGGGATCGGGCTGGAGCAGTCGCAGCAAGGCGGAGGGAGTGCTCGGGTTCGGCCACCGGAGTACACAGAGGCCACCGGAGGAACAGTAGGTGCGGCAACAGCAGTATGGGGGGAATGAACAGTATTTCCCCCCCTTAATCCATTATTTGAATTCAAAGGAATAAGAAATCAAAGAATAAGGAAAAGGAAGGAGGAGAAAAAGAAGAAGAAGAAAAGAAAAGAGAAGAAGAAGAAAAGAGGTTTACATACGTAGGAGAGAGGGAGGAGGCTTGTGAGGGTGGTGTTTCCTAGGTAGTCTAGGGATTAGGGTTTGATGTAGATAGGACATTATATAGGGAAGAGGGTTGTTGAATGAAGGGTTATGATTGACCCTCTCGAATGAGGGGTCCAGATTAAACATGAAGGAAAAATAATTCATGGAGGATGAGGGTGAGAGATTTAATTAAAATATTAGGTTCCCTCATTGTTTAAACAATTGGGTGAGGCCACAAAATGCAAATTTATAATTTAGCCCCCTTAAATTTAGGAAATTGCACAAACACATAAAATGACAAAAATTTGGCGGGCGATTCGGGGTCCAGTATTTTGTAGGGTCAGGAGACACTGTATGATCGGTATGGGCTCAATTTACAGGGCACTGGAATTAATATGGAATTTACGGAATCAGATAAAATGGTATCCTCAAATTAAATAGAAATAAATGTAAGTTGTGTTCAACAATTAATTAGGAGTACATGGAGCCAAAATCAGGTCAGGTCATCAATACCAATAATGAAGAAGACTCAGAACAGAATATTACCCTAATTTAGGCCGCACGAAAAATAGGTCAAGATTGCCTCCAATTTTAATTGGAACGCACAACGATACAAAATAGGGATTTATTAAATAACGTCCGCGACGATTTTTGTGCGGCCAGAATTAATGCACAGGAGCAAAATTATGAGTTGCAAAAATAGCAGAATGGAAGGCGGGCATGTCTAGGGCAAGATTGTGAAATTTGTTTGGAGACAAAAGATAGGGTAGTGCTCCAAATATCAAAACAAAGGCAATGCACAATAATTAAATAAAATACGGTAATTAATTACAATCTCCAAATATTAAATTCTAGATAAAATAATAAAATCCGAAATTCTATAATTCGGACAGGTGGTCATCTACTGGCTTCTAGCTCTAGTCTGCTAACTAAAAATAAATAAACACTGCATATAATACTATATTTAATTACACATCACTCATAATTATTTAAAACCAAATATACTATCATGAAATTTATTAATTTTAACTACCATAATATTAAATATTGTAAAAAGTCGAAAATACTCCTGTTTTCGAAACGTGGTAGTGACACTTGAGGCTAGTGCTAGAGACGCTGAGACTAGAGAGGCTTTATGCCAAGCTGAGCAAGTACGAGTTTTTTCTAGATCATGTCGCATTTCTTGGACACGTTATCTCGGGAGATGGCATTTCAGTAGATCCCGCAAAGATTTTATCAGTAGAGGCGTGGCCGACCCCTACCAACATCACGGAGGTGAGGAGTTTCCTAGGACTTGTCGGATATTATTGAAGGTTCGTAGAGAACTTCGCAAGGATCGCAGAGCCGATGACCCGCTTGACCCGCAAGGATCAGGAGTTCACCTGGACAGAGGAGTGTCAGACGACGTTCGACGAGCTGAAGAAGCGTCTGACTACAGCACCCATCTTGACCATACCTTCTGGACCCGGAGGATTCGTGATCTATAGCGATGCGTCCGGGAAAGGATTAGGATGCGTTTTGATGCAGCATGGGAAGGTTGTGGCCTATGCCTCTAGGCAGTTAAGGACTCATGAGAAGAACTATCCCACCCACGACTTGGAGCTTGCCGCAGTGATCTTTGCTTTGAAGCTTTGGAGGCACTACCTGTACGGAGAGCGCGTGGAGATATTTACCGATCACAAGAGCCTTAAATACGTCTACACACAGAAGGACCTGAACCAGAGACAGAGACGTTGGCTCGAAGTGATGGCAGACTTCGAGATTGAGCTACAGTACCATCCGGGAAAGGCTAATGTGGTAGCCGATGCTTTAAGCAGGAAGCCCATAGCATTTTTCCTGACTACCCAACAACATCTGTTGAGAGATCTAGAATAGTTGGGTATCGAAGTCGTTATGCCCGGAGTAGACGGCCAGATGTCGAGTTTCCAGGTGCAATCGACATTGGTGGAGAGAATCAAGGCTGCTTTGCCGACGGACGCCAGATTTCAGAGGCCTTGACAGAGGACAGAGGCTAGAACACAGACGGGACTGCGTATACACGAGGATGGGACTTTGAGATGTGGAGATCGTCTCTATGTTCCGAATGGAGAGCTACGCCAGGAGCTGATGACGGAGGCGCACAGTTCGACCTATTTATACATCCAGGAGGTACGAAGATGTACCGAGACCTGAGGCAGTACTACTGGTGGCACGGGATGAAGAGAGAGATAGCCCACTTCGTGGCTAAGTGTCTAGTGTGTCAGCAAGTTAAGGCTGAGCATTAGAGGTCTGCCGGATTACTTCAGCCGCTCCCGATACCGGAGTGGAAATGGGAGCACATCACCATCGACTTCGTCACGGGTTTCCCGAGGAGTCTTAGTGGTCGAAATGCCGTATGGGTAATCATAGATAGACTCACCAAGTCTGCCCACTTTTTACCCTTCAGAGTGGGGCAATCTACGAAAGTCTTGGTAGACATGTACATGAGGGAGATTGTACGCTTGTATGGAGTGCCAGTCAGTATCGTGTCTGACCGGGATACGAGATTTACATCGTACTTTTGGAGGAGTATGCAAGCGAGTCATGGTACCCGCCTTAAGTTCAGTACTTTGTACCACCCGCAGACAGATAGACAATCCGAGCGCACCATTCAGACGCTGGAGGACATGTTGAGGGCATGTATGCTTGATTTCAGCGGTTCTTGGGAGGACCATTTGCACTTGGTCAAATTTTCCTACAATAATAGCTATCAGGCGAGCATTCAGATGGCTCCCTATAAGGCATTGTATGGTAGGAAATGTCGTTCCCCAGTATGCTGGAGCGACGTAGGCGAGAGGCAGATTCTAGGGCCAGAGTTGATCGTCCATACAGTGGAGAAGGTAAAGAAGATTCAGGGGCATCTACGAGCAGCACAGGACAGGCAGAAGCATTGGGCTAATGCGCATCGACGACCCTTAGAGTTCCAGGTTGGAGAACATGTGTTCCTGAAGATTTCACCTACCAGAGGAACCATCTGATTTGGAGGCAGAGGGAAGCTGAGTCTGAGGTACATCGGACCCTTCGATGTGCTAGAGCACGTCGGAGAAGTTGCTTACAGATTGGCCTTGCCGCAGACACTGGAAGGAGTTCACGACGTCTTCCATGTATCTCAGCTGAGGCGGTACATACCGGATCCGAGTCATGTACTTGACCACTCGGAGATCACCGTTGGTCCAAGCTTATCATACCAGGAGGAGCCGGTAGAGATCCTAGACCGAAGCGAGAAGGTACTGCGAGGCCAGACTATCCCTCTAGTTCGTGTCGCATGGAGACATCATGCACCAGGTGAATCAACCTGGGAACGAGAGGACGATATTCGGCAACGTTTTCCCCATCTCTTCGAAGGCCTAGGTATGTGATAGCATTTATTTCATTCAACAGTTATTCTATATGTCTGTTTTAATTTCGAGGACGAAATACTCTAAGGAGGGTATGTTGTAAACCCCCTCGACCAGAAATTAGGGTTAACTAATTTAATTAGCCTAATTAGGGTTAACCTAAATTATTTAAGGTTTAATATATAGTATTATAATACTTGTGCAATGATTGATTGTTTTAGGATACTACCTTAGCTGTTGCCCTAAAACAAATTCCACATATTTGACCTAGACCTGTAAACCCATCATATTGAACCTAGAACAAACCCCGGACATTGATTTCGTGCCGAACTTTAGTCGCACAAAAGTCGTTACAAACGTCCGTGCGCAAATTAATTAAGTTGCGTAATTACGTTCGCTGCCCGTTCCAATTAACATTGAGACCCAACCTCAACCAGTTTTGACCAACCCAGATCACGATATTATTATACACTGAGCCTACTACACCAATGACCCTTGTCCAACCAAATTTAGACTCCCAGATTTTAATTAATTTAAATTAGAAACACCGGTGCATTAATTACGAATTAATTAATGTGGCTACCCAACCTCAATTAAATTAGGCCCAACTCCAACCCAAACCCACATCCACACCCACAAGCCTCATACATAACACCATACACCACCTTAGTCCAATGAGGAACACCAAACATGGTGTTTTGTTACATTAAATCCCCAACTCCAAAATTTGTGCAAATACCAAATTGTTCAGGGGCCTAATTACAAAATTGCAATGAGGTGTCCCCCTCTCATTGGCCCAAACCATCATGGAGAAGCATGGGTCATGACTAACCGTATGCATAAATTTTCCCCCCTTTCCTATGTACTTACCTTACTTTATGTAGGGCACATCTTGGCCCTACATTTGAAATGGTCCATTCCTAGCCCTCCACTCATCTTGATGGACAACCCCACTCCCCAAGAAAATAGGTCCAGCTGGCCCTAATCCCTAGGCAGCCCCCCCCCCCACTCTCTCTCCTACTTATACACCAACTTACCTCATTTACATTGCACACAAACCTAGAAACTACTCCTAAAACCCTATTTCCTCAAAACTCCCTAACCGAGCTCTACCCCAACCCCTAGCCACCCGACCACTCCTACCGGCCAACCTCCGCCTTCGGCCACCCCTATAGCCACCCAACACCTTCGCCGGACCGTTCCCCACCTGCCACCACCGCCAACCACCACCACGACGCCGGAGCAGCTCCCCCCACCGACATCCCCAACCCGGCTGCTCCCTCCCCCGAGTGCACAGCCGACCACCCCATCGCCTATAACTCCGCCACAACCGCACCTCCGGCCACCAAAATCCCCCGAGCCCTCCCCCAGCCAGTCCTCCTCCACCCTGTAAAGTTTCAGCCAACGCCGCCGCCACACCGGAGAGTTCTCGCCCCATCAGCGCTGGAGCTGCGCTGAACCGCTGCTGCTACCGACCTCTCCCCGCGCGACACCGGAGCGCCGTCCGGCCACCCCCGCCGGCGACGATCCACCACCTGACTCCCCTCGACCCGAGCGTCGCCTAGGTACAATATTTTATGTACAATTTTCAGTATTTATACGAGTAGTTTAGTATGCATTAAGTATATACGTTATATATATATATATTTCAGAATTCAAATTAGTATATATATACCTATAGATTAGTATAAATACAGTATTTAAATTAATATATGTGGTATTTTGTATATGTGGTATATACTGGTATATGTATATGCCTATTATATACAATAATTTTGTATTTAAAATACTTTATATGTATTAATAACTAATGTGTATATGTATACATATATATATATATATATAGTATTCTGTATAGTATTTATATATGTACTTTCCCGTATAAATATAGTATTCTATATATAATACACTGTATTTTGTGCATTTAATATATATAAGAGCTATTATGTATATGCAGAATATGTACAATATTTTGTATTTAAATACCTTGTACGCATTAAATAGCTATTATGTATATGTATTCACATATAATAACTATAAATATATATATCCATATATATATTGTGTATTTTGGTATTTAGAGTATTATATAAATATATAAATAGATATGTATATACATATACTTGTGTATTAACGTATGTTAGTTATATGTGATTTCACTTTCCATTTTTGTACAAATAAATAAATATGTATAGACCTGTTACGTATATGGTATTATTTGCTTATATAAATAAATCTAATGTCAAAGTAATTAATTAATATATATGGAAGAATTATGTTCAAATATATAGAAATATGTGTATTTTTACTTATGTACAAATAAATTATCTAAATATAGATATATGTATCAGTATATAAATTTATGGTATTGCCAACTAGGTACATATATTTAATACCTGTATTATTGTTAAATAATACATAAATACTATTTTTGTACTACTAAACATATATATTATTTTAATATAATTAAGTATGATTTAGGGTATGTACTTGTATTAGCTATATATATATATACAGTCCCGACCCTACGTCAGCTGTAGATACAAACCGTGTGTCTTAGTCGTGCTAATGTAGCGACTAATTTGGGTCATTACTATATCCTATATAGGATTGCTGGACACTACTGCCGAGGCATCAGGAGCAGGGCTTTGGATTTTGCAGCTACCCGGGGCAGGCAAGTATACCTTGCTAGATTACTGCTTTAAATTTAAATGTTAAATATTTCAATTATACATGAACTGTGCGCGTCCGAGGTTGACTCGGGTGCAGTCGACATTGCATCGATGAATAGTGTACATGTCCTAGTTGCTAGCTGACTCACCTTCGACTGTGAGGATATTTTGATATCTTCCTTGACCATGGCACTATACACATATCGTGATGGGACACTCATATTGGGATGCGGGTCCGCGTACCCGATTCGCTATCGGTACGTACGACATGCATCATGGACTAGCTTGTATTCTAGAATAATATAGTTAATTGAGACTTGACATCTAGATACGGTACACTCAAGTCGTGCATTCGACTTGCGTATCTACATTGGGCGGGAAGGACAACTGACAAACGTATGGGATACCCCCACCGAATTTCGTGGTATCCAGAGGAACCATAGACCCGGTGACTCCCTATATTCAGACACCGCGCTCTACGGAGTGTACGGACGTATATACATTACAGATACCACATCCCTTAGAGTGTGGACGTTATATATATACAGATACCTCATTCTTCGGAATGATGGACGTTGTAGATACCACACTCTAGAGGACATTGGATGTTATGCCTACACCTACTTATACGTTCCGAGGTTGTCCTTATATTGCATTCACTTAGATGGTTAGCATACCCCTCTTTACTTTTATTCAGTACTATATCTAGCATGCATATTGTATCTTGTTACGTCCCTCTGAGGACCTGGTTATCTTCCAGATCTGGACGAGGCCTATTATCCCACAGTTTATGGGCCAGGTGTGGAGGCGAGGTTTGCTCTTGACGAGGAGCTGGAGGTACTTCCATCAGAGTACCCCTGATCAGATTGGTAGGCCATTCGCCTATGACTGGAGCTCCTTACCTAGCTAGCCGTTGTTCCAGTCACTCTTCTTATCAGTACTTTATTTCAGACTATCAGTACATTTTGTAGTAGGTTTGTTCCCACCTGACATATTTCAGTTGTATTATATCATTCGACTATGTCCTTATATTCCAGTCTTTTATTTCAGTATTTTACTTGTTGTTGTGGATGAGATTAGACACTGCCTGTTGATATATTAGACTTGTTAGATTTAGGGCATCGTAGCACACTTCGCCAGGATCCATTAAATTGGGATATCCTCGAAGACGTGTCAGCTGGCCAATGCCACGTGGCCTAGTTCCATAATATTTTGGGACTGGGGCGTGACATATATACCTAGTTAATAATCTAGGCTAGAATATATATATCTAACACACATATATATATATACCTGCGTATCTATATGCTATATACCTAAATATCTATATATATACATCACACATACACACATACATATATACCCATACACACTCTCATATATGTATATCTATATCTAGTATATATACCTCTATCTAGCTATAACATATATCTTGCTAGCTATATGTATATATATCTATACATATAGATTTATCTATCTATCTAATATCTATCTATCTATCTATCTAGTATCTATCTATCTATCTAATATCTATCTATCTAACTATCTATTTATATGTCAACCTATCAATATATCTATCTATTTATATCTATCTATCAATCTACCTATGTATCAACCTATCCCTCACTCTCCCTCGTTACCTGCTGATGCAACGCACCTTGCTGCTGCTGCTGCGAATGCTGCACACGCTGCTGCTGCTAGTGCTGCTGCCTCTGTTGGCAGCTGCTGCGCTGCCCCCCCCCCGCTGTGCTGTACAGCACCACACACACATGAACACGCACACACATATACATACACAGACACACACATATATACATATATATATACAAACATATATATATATACACACATACTTATACATATATACTAATACACATATCCACTTATGTATATAAGTACACATACATATATACACACACATTCACACATATAAACACACACACATGTATATATTTATATACACACTATATATATATATATATATATATATATATATATATATATATATATATATATATATATATACACACACACATATATACACAAACAACACATATCAATAAATATATATATATATAGAGACACACACATATATATTTATATATATATATATATATATATATATATATATATATATATATATATATATATATATATACACAAAACATAACACAACACTCACAACACCCCACCAACACGCGCACAACCACCCCTACACGCACAAAAACATAAATATATATAAAATATAACCCGAGAACTCTAGCACACACTCCCCGAAGCTAACCCAACGCGCGCACAAGCTCGAAACTACAAAACCAGGTCGAAATGGCCGTTTGGTCATTTCGACGAACACGCGGTGTGCGGTTCGGAAAACCTCCTGAAACGCACACCAAACCCACTCAGAATCGGCCCAAAATTTACCCACGGGTTCTAAATGATGTCTAGATCCTAGAAAAAATACTAACTCGTCAATTCTAGGCCCGTGGCAAAAACGTGCATGCACATAGAACCGGCGACGACGAAAACCCCCAAATCGCCCGAAACGCCCATTTCTCTGCGACACGACTTCACGTGTCTGAACGGAGACACGCACTAACCCTCAAGACACCCGAAAATGCCTACCTAGGCCCATCTAACCTAGGGCATCACCCAAAATTGGGCCAATTTCGAATTCCACCCGAAATTAACACAAAACCTAGTGTCAAAGTCTCCAAACACAACCAAACTAGTTCCAACTTTCTTCCACAGGTAGCCTTAGTGTCTAGGAAGGTTCTAAACCACTAATTACACTACATAAGAGTAATTAGTAAGAGAAAAGCTAGGGTTTGCCTCTTGGGAGTTGGAATCCCAAGGCCAAAGTCTCCAAATCTCTTGAAATCACCTCCCTCAAGCTCCAAGTCTCCAAATCAAGCCTCCACACTAAGTCTAGGCTCTACACACCTAAGTTAGGGAAAAATATAGGGTTAGGGTTCACATCCATGAAGAATAGAAGAAGAAAGAGGAGAAATAGAGAACTTATTTGAAGTTGGAAGAAGGAGAGAAGAAGAAAGAGTGGAGAATGGAGAAGAAGAAGAAGAAGAAGAAGAAGAAGAAGAAGTGAAGAAGAAGAATGGGGGAAGAGGGCTTCTGGTTTTGGTCGGGTCTGGGAAAGAATAGGGCCAGCCATGTAGAAAAGAAGGGTTTACATAGTTCAAAAAGACCAAAATACCCTCTCCTCACTTGGGTTTTGGGTTTGGGGTTCCAAAAGCACTCAAACTAACTCCCAATCTCTCCAAATAACTAAAATAAAATATAATAAATATTCTAAAGCCAAAAATAAGTCTCATAAGGGTATAGGTTTGGTCGGACATGGGTCCACTAGGGTCTGACATGGGTCCAGGCTAGCCAAAACCCTAAAACAATCAATAAAAAAATAATACAACCATCAATTAAATATATATTTAATTAATTATATACAATACATAATTTACCAAATAAAACAAATAGCCCTATTTTCTAGAATCGGGTAGTGACATATTATTATAATACCATCCAAGGAATTTTAACCTAGTTGTTGATGCTTTGAGTAGATATCTGATGGCTATGTACTTGACGAAGGACGAACATTAACGGCTTGGGTATTAAGGTGCTAGTTCCTGGTGTCAAGGCACATATTTGGGGATTATAGATACAATCTGAGCTGATGGGCAGGATCAGGGCTACACAATATGATGATGAGTCTCTAAGGAGTATCAAGGCACAGGTTCGGATGTGATTATTAGAGGACTTCACTATTGCGGATAATGGATCATTGCGGCACGGTACCAGATTGTGTGTGCCGAGGGGGCGTTATGCGAGAAGGTTCTTTAGGAGATGCATTAATCGCATTACTCTACGCATCCAGGTGCCAACAAGATGTATAGAAGCATGTATGGTGGTATGGTATGAAGCCGAAGGTAGCGTGCTTCGTATCCAGATGTTTAGTGTGTCAGCAGGTAAAGGCAGATGCTAGGTGGTTTACTTCAGCCGTTATCCATTCCAGACTAGAAGTTGAAGCATGTGACCATGGATTTTGTTTTGGGGCTGCCGCATTCTCTAGGAGAGAAAGATATGATTTGGGTCATCGTAGACAGGTTAACAAAATTGGCCCATCTTTTGCCATTCCAAGTGGATATGTCTACGAGAAGTTAGCGGAGATGTATGTGCAACAGATTGTCAGATTGCATGGAGTTCCTATGAGAATCGTGTAAATACCCTAATTTTTTAGAATGTTTAATATTAATTTTCCCAATTATTCGGTATTTTCTGGAATTTGAAACTAAGGAATTTGTGATTAAGTGATTTTTAATAGATGATAAGTAATATTAAAATGTTATGGAAATAATATTTTATGGTGTAAATTGGAAAACCGGACATAGGGTAATTTTCTGCAAATTTATTGGACTCCGGAATCATTTTTAAAGCACTAGAAACTATTGAAGAATTAAACCGAATTAAACCCGTGCCAAACATCCAGCATCCCCATGAGAGCCGAAGCACAGCCCAAGGAGCGTTGACCCAGCCCAAATCCTAGGTTAAACCCAAGTCCAAATCCTACACGTATAAATATACAATTATATTTCTTTTTCCTTTTTCTAGGTTAAACCAAAAATCCCAAAACAAAACCTAGATTTTTATTCCAGCTGAAACCCCCTTTTCCCATTACTGTACATCCCTCTTCTTCTTCTCCTTCATTTATTATTCTTCTTCCATTGTTATTCCTCTCCCTGTGGGAAGACTCCGGCCGATTGATCCGGTCCGGCCGCTGCTACACTCGACTCCGGTTCAGACTCCCCCGCCTACTGCTACACTCGACTCTGGCCGGCTGACCCTCTCCGACCTGAGCAGCATCCAGTCCGGCTGCCTACTGCAGACTGAACTGACTCCGGTCTGAAGCTCCCCTTTCCACACTCAATTCTCTTTGTCGACGGTCTCTCCAGAGTTTCTCTGTCGGTGGCCTCTCTAGGGGCTTCTCTATCTCTGACGACGCTCTCAACGGGCCCTCTCCAAAGCTGCCGCCACCTCCAGATAGTCGACGGCCTCTTCGGACGACGGCATTTCTCTAGTTGTTTACCACAAGGAAAATTCATTCACCAACACTGACGACGAGCCCAAGCCAGGCATCGACTTCCACGGGCAGGAGAACACCGGGACCAACTTCGACACTTATGAGGACATTCCCGTGAAGACGAGCGGCCAAGACGTGCCCCCACCTGTGTCAACCATAGCTAAGATCGACCTCGACGAGGCACTCAACGAGTACATAAGGAAGGGAAAGAACATCAGCCACGCTAGTGCAGCGGTACACCATCCCTATCTCACTTGCGAGGAGGTACCTGATAGGAAGACCACGGCCTTTTGCTTTATAAATTGAATGGATACACACTGGATTTAAGATCAAAAGACTATGGATTATTAAGGGCATTAGATGTAAGCGATCTAGGATCCAAAGCAGGTTGTAAGACAAGAATTTGGTGAAGAACCTCCTGACAGGCCTACGCTAGGCGAGCGAGTACGAGTTTTAACACAGCTAGAGCGCCAGGAACCTTCATCTTTTACCTTACAACAAAAGCTATTTACTGTAAGCAGTCGTCTCAAGCAGCTTTTGGAGGAGTACCTACAGGATCCACTGATACAGGGACAACTGTTGGTATTCAAACCCCAGGCAAGTGTACCTTGCCAAACTCTGCAGTATTGTTACATATTTTCCTTGTTTCATTTACATTATTATGCATGCTTAACCTAGGACCGTGTGACGTTCTTAGCGTCCGATTATTAGTCGGGTGCCAACACCATACGCGGAGTTGTGTATTATCAGAGATGGACATTCGTAACATTTTATATTCTCGTACTTGTCTTACCGAGTACACTATGACCTAGGACACTTGATACTATTCATGAGACAGGATCTTCCTGAGATATTCATGGTGATTCCGTATAGGATACAGGACTTGACAGAGGTACTATATTCTTAGATACATTATGACTTGTTGCATTAGCTATGATCCCGCTTGACATGGACATAAGATGTTATGGTCATGATATGCGTGGTTACATTGGATGGGGAGAGACACACAGGCTACAGGCTGTTTCATATATATATATATATAAATATATATAAATATATATATATATATATATATATATATATCTACTACTATTGTGAGGCCGTAGACTCTCGTAGCAGAGCTAGGCACATTACGTGTTATTACCGCTACCGGCTACCCGACACAGAGCTTGTAATGGCTCAGCCTGAGTACTCGTGATGCTCTCAACTTGCATTTTACATAGAAGGTTACATACTTACCCTGTTTATTTCATTTATTATATGCACTGTATTTATTTTGGCTTGTATTTTCTGTACCTTGCTATGTCCCCTGAGGACCTGGATCCGGATTATGTCCCCAAGATTTGCAGACGAGATCTATCCCGAGGTATACGGGACCGGAGCAGAAGCAGATACAGGAGCTGTACCGACACCCGAGGACGAGGTGTTAGATGAAGACTTTTCCTGAGCATCTATGTTCCATGCTCAGTATTTACTTATTTCTGTCATTTATATTATGGTCTGTTAAACCATTGTATCAGATATTTATCGGATTGTTCCCAGAAGCACTTTGTTGAGACTGGTTGATGATTTACATTTCTTATATTCTGTGGATCGTATTTATATCTTGTGTGGATGAGATTAGTTGTGCCATATTGTCGTAGACTTTGTTTTTACAGCATAAGTATGCCCTGATGGTTCCATTAAATTGGGTTTGTCCATCGGTGCGTACTGCTGGCCAATGCCACGTATCTGGTCCCTCGGTATTTTGGGACTGGGGCGTGACATGGTTTTTGTGGTGGCCCATGCAGGTCTACGACTAAGTCGTTCGGTTTCAACTTAGGGACCGAGCAAGCCTGCACCTAGGATTAGAGTATAGGATCTCATCCACAACTGACTATGACTTATCGTTCTTTCAATCCATTCCGTTGAATAATTGCATCCTGCTTGATTCATGTGCCTTCTCATTAGTTCCTTGAGTGTAGTCTTCTCCTAGAATATAGAAGTCCCTGTTGATAGAATGATAAGTAAGATAGTATTCCTATTAAGAGTACCACTAGAGTGTTGATACCCCACTAAGTTAGCATATCTAGGGAACCCTAGACTTTCTTATCTCTAGAATTGGTTTACCATTACTCCCTGATGTATTGTGAAGACTTGAGAGTAGTATAGACACAACTAGAGTTAGTTAGAAGTTCTAGCATAATGTTTGACCCTAGTATTTGACCCCAGTCTTGAGGAACCAATAGAAATCTGAGATCGAATGTTAGGACTGAACCTAATGTGCATAGTGAGATAGTGTTAGGATATAGGTTCGCGTCGTGATACTAGCAGAAAGCCCAGAGCAACAAGGATGACATTCCCCATGAGATCATACCTCAAACGCGGAGAATTGCTCGCCACCTTCCCTTAGGAAATATGATGCTATCTAGAGCCCTCTATTTTAATTTCATATGTTGATCATCTGCGACCTTAATGTTCGCTAATGCGCAACGACTAAAAGATGTTCTTCTTTCCTCCGTCTTTAATTCGTGCCACATGACACTTCTGATAGTAGGCCAAGTAATTTTATTCCTTGTTAAGAAACCATAGTTTGCTAGGATTATAGCTGTAGTCTTGAATTTGAAAATTTTGTGCTGGGTAGTTAGGGTTCAATAAGTTTGAGTTAATCTTGTAGATTGTGACTCGATGATTATCCCTTAGTGTTAAATCACATAATTTGTACCCCCACCTCGATGCAAGTTATAATTCCTTTCCCTTGAGACTAGTAACCTTTTCCTTCTCGCTATTGACGCATGTTCTATGAGCACTATGATTAAGACATAAGGTGACCCTTACTTACATGATACAATAGGAGACCCTAAAAAGTACCAAGCTCTTTCCTTATATGCCCTAATAAGAGCTTCTGTTTTAGTTACATGTGCAAGGTTATTTTGTAGGATCTCTTAAGACTGTCACAGTATTAGTTTAATTCTTATAAGTTGGGTAGTATGCCTCACAACCTAGTACCACATAGTCCACTTGACCCATCGAGGCGGTGTAACTGAATGGCATAAATTGTATGCTACCATAAGACGACAATGGTTATTCAGACATGTAAAATTTAGAGGTCCTTGCCCCTATTTGGTCGACTAGAGAATTAGACAAGAAAGTTGTATGATAACTGTAGAGATTGTAGAGTCTTTTATTACTGTTGCTCATTTTGTGGTTTTGTGAACTGGAATAATTTGTACCTCCTTTTATCATCATCTAGCGTACTTATATTTCATATACTACCTCGACTTATGCTGCTGTTACAGCCTAGTTTTGCAAGCTCATCCTTTTATCAAGCTTGTTCATGACATATGTATTAGTGGATACGTACACTAATACGTTTCAGAATCAGTGTATTACGGTCTGATCAACCATAGTACGCTTGGTTCGCCCTTCGTATAACTACTTTACGTGGATTGAGATATATAGTAATTAGTAGACGGATGTACTTGCCATCTAGATATGTCTGAGCATATCGTATCTGTTACATGACTTTACTAATACGAGCATGCGAACAAAGGATTACCAAAATTGGATTTTAATCCACAACTGCCTTGACACTTCCCATTGAATTCTTTAAATGCCTTGACCCCCATACTACTAATCGATTACCTCCCCCTTGAACTCTTTATTATTGTATTCTGTCTTTCCTTATTTCGGAAAGATGAAACCCCGTGCTTGGTATAAGTTTGATACACAGAGAGTACTAGATATACCCCATAGGCCGATCACATACTTGAGGATTATTCTTTCGCAATTAAGGACATATCATATGTGATATGATCGGCGTTGAAGTTTCGAGGATTGAATGACATGAGTAAACAAATTAAGGAATATTTTCTTAAGGTATATAGCCTTATGTGATAGATGGGTAAATTCTAAGTTGGGTAGCAGTGCATTGTCAACTCGAGAGAAATTTCTTTTAGTTTGTGATCGAGCAAGATTAGATTGGGAGAGGTTCAAGCCATTGTAATTTTGAGAATTTTAGAAGAATGACTAAGATGATGAGGATTAATAAATTGATATTGAGGACCCAATATTTATACCTTAAGAACATGATTTAATTATTTTAACAATGAAGGTAGAATCATCAATTTAAATTTGGAGGATAAATATAGAATTTTAGACTTGACCATGGGTGGACTGCATTTAAATTATTTTTTCAATTTGATGATTAGAATTAAGGATTAAAATTTGATGGTTGGACTACCTATTTGAAATATTGAGGATATGAATGGAATTTAAAAAGTTGAAACATACAAAAAAAAAATATAAGTAAAAATGGGAATAATATTGGACTCGGATTACTTCTAGAGGAAATTATGATAGTTGGAGATCGTGAGGAAAATTTAATTACGTATATAAATCTTGAAGATGTTAAATGGATTTATTTTAAATTTGGATAGGGATAATTTAAAAAAGCGAGAAGAGATAACCATAGGTTGAATTTTGATTGGAACAGTGGTCATCTTAACCTTGAAGTGATTGCAATGGATATGATTAGAATTTTAATTATCACAAGAAGATTGCGATTGACTTACCTTATGTACATGAAGGATTAACAGATTATGCCATATTTTAATTTTGAGGAAGATATTGTCTTAAGTTGGCTGGATTGTGAAACCCCCTCACCTAAGAATTTGACTTACTCGGCTTAGATAGTGAGACTGAGGCTAGCTCGAATCCACTTAGAAATAGAACATGGTATTTTTATTTAGTTTTACAACATGATATCCCTTGGCGTACCTTACCCTTGCTTCGAAAATTAGAGCACTTCACTAATCACTGCCTTCCTACAAATTCTACACCCTTGTCCTAGACATGCCATCTTCCATTTACATATTTGTACAATTTTCCAAATTATTGGGCGCTTTTATGCAAAAGAGCATTTAGGTGTCCACACTATTGGACAAAACACCAAAAGAAACCAATTTTCGCTCATATAGACTTTTCCCATAATTTTTGGAATATGCAACGCGCATCATCGCCCACACCGTTAAACCTAGCCTTGCATCTTAACCAATGCAAATCTTATACCATCCTTGACTTCTACCATGGCTTAATTTTAATTTCAAGGACAAAATTTTTATAAGTTGGATAGATTGTAAACACCCTGATTTTTTAGAATATTTTAATATTAATTTTCCTAATTATCCGGTATTTTTTGGAATTTGAAACTAAGGAATTTATGATTAAGTGATTTTTAATAGATGATAAGTAATATTAAAATATTATGGAAATAATATTTTATGGTGTAAAATGGAAAACCGGACATAGGGTAATTTTTTGCGAATTTATTGGACTCCGGAATTATTTTTAAAGCCCTAGAAACTATTGAAGAATTAAACCGAATTAAACCCGTGCCAAACGCCCAGCATCCCCATGAGAGCAGAAGTCCAGCCCAAGGAGCGTTGACCCAGCCCAAATCTTAGGTCAAACCCAAGTCCAAATCCTACACGTATAAATATACAATTATATTTCTTTTTTCTTTTTCTAGGTTAAACCAAAAATCCTAAAACAAAACCTAGAATTTTATTCCAGCCGACACCCCCTTTTCCCATTACTGTACAACCCTCTTCTTCTTCTCCTTCCTTAATTATTCTTCTTCCATTGTTATTCCTCTCCCTGTGGGAAGACTCCGGCCGACTGATCCGGTCTGGCCGCTGCTACACTCGACTCCGGTTCAGACTCCCCTGCCTACTGCTACACTCGACTCCGGCCGGCTGGCCCTCTCCGGCCTGAGCAGCATCCAGTCCGGCCGCCTACTGCCGACTGAACCGACTCAGGTCTGAAGCTCCCCTTTCCACACTCAATTCTCTTTGTCGACGGCCTCTCTAGAGTTTCTCTGTTGGCGGCCTCTCCAGGGGATTCTCTATCTCTGACGACGCTCTCCACGGGCCCTCTCCAAAGCTGCCGCCACCTCCAGATAGTCGACAGCCTCTTCGGACGATGGTGTTTCTCCAGTCATTTAGCACAAGGAAAATTCATTCACCAACACTGACGACGAGCCCAAGCCAGGTATCGACTTCTGTCACTACCATATTTTAGGAAAAAGGGTATTTTAGTAATTTTCTATTTAAATAAATATTGTGCATGGTAAATAATTTTTGTTGTATTATTTAATTGTTGTTAGATGTTATTTAATTATTTTGGACTTATTTTAGTGGACCCAACTAGTGTAGTTTGGACCCATGGACCAACATGAATTAAATAGTTAGATTTGGCCCATTTAGAAAGCCCATGGTTAAGGAGATGGATTAAATTAATTAAGTGATTAGACTAGAAGCTTCCTTCCTTAATTATTTCTTCATGAGAGGCCCCAAGGGATACATTGGACATTTTACAATTGCTTGGGAGAGGGGCAAGGCCGGCCTATTAAAAGATGGGGGAAATTTCTCTCTCCTCTCATTCTCATTCCAAATCTAAATCTAGAATTTTCCACTCCCAAATTCCTTCCATTCCCATTCCAATTCCCTACCAAATTTATTCCAAATTCTTCCCAATTCACCATTAAAGAAGAAGGAAGCAAGGATCTAGAAGAAGGAAGCAAGAATCTACAAAGAGGAGCAAGGATATACAATTTGGAAGCAAGTTCTTCTCAATTGGATGTTTCATTGGGAATCCATCTCCCAATAGGTATAATTCAGATTTTTCCATTTAAATAGCTTCTAAATCTGAGATTTAATCATGTAAAATCAACCTATATGTATGTACTACCCATAGGACTTTCTTTTGTGTTCATAGGAGACCCATGGAGAAAGTTATGGTGCTTTTTGTGTTAATTTTGTTGGAATTCCAAATTTACATTTTGTTGTGTGTATCAATTGATCCTATAGATCAATTGGACATGAGCTTATGTGTTTGGGGCTAGTGTTGTGTCCATAATTTGGTACATGTGGTTCGTATCCCAACTATTTGGTGATACGTGTCATTTTGGGGGTTTTCCCTCCGACACGGGGCTTTGAACATGTCGTATTTTGACACGGACACATAAATCTACTTTTGACACTTTAATTTATTTATAAATATTATTTATGATTTGTTTGGATCCTTCGGGGTGCAATTGGTTGTGTGTTGGACTCGTGTCACATGCGTATCCTAGATCTAGTGGGATACGGTATGATACTCTCCAATTGTGTGGATTTTTTAATAGATCTAATTATGTATGGTTTAAATTCTTTAATTATAATTAGTAAATATATATAGATATTATATATTTATTTTGTGTATTTATTATAGTAATTATTGTAGCATAGATCTATATATTTTTGTGTGTGCTAATATGATGTACAAATATAATATGTAGCTTTCTTGCATGTAATTATATATGTACTTATGTTAATAGTATAAATTATACATAAATATTTTATAAAATATATTTATGTGTTTAATTATGTAATTATATTATTTATAATTATTATGTAATTATTTATATATTAATGTATATATTTTAGGTGTGGTTCTAGCCATATAAAATATGAACATTAATATGTGCATGTGTTATAACTATTGGTATTTAATTATAAGTTTATATGTGCATATATACATATAAGTATATAATTATTTATTTATATATATGTATTGTGATTATTATTGCATATATATATTTATATATATATATATTTTTTTATATTTTTATTTTTTTTGGTGACAGTGGTTTCTATGACAGTGAAACTCTCATTATTTGGTCTGAACAGCAGCCGCTGTAGTGGTCAGCATTAATGACAGATCTGTCATTAATGCTGCGGCAGTTTTGAGCGGCAACCTTTCAGCGACGTTTTTTTGTGGCAGTTTGAAACTGTCAGCAAACTGTGACAGCAGCGATTTTGTATATGGAGTTTCTGCGACGAATTTTCAGTGACAGTCAAGACTGTCACTATTAAACCTGTTTTATTTTATCTTGTTTTGTTCACTGTTTTCAGTGACACTTTGGCAGTTTTAAATTATATTTTATATATTATTATTGTATATATATATATATGTGTATATATATGTGTTTTGTGAGGTATAATATTTGTAATAATATATTATTTTATTTGTATAAATATTGGTTATTTATATATTATATTAGAGTATGTATTATTTGTATTATTAGTATACTTTGTGTGAGTATCTTTTGGGATCTAATTTTGATTCCTAAATTGTTGTATTTTATTTCTATATTATTTTATATAGTTTTCTTGTGAGGTTGACCTTGGTTCGACCATGTTTGACTTTAGAGTTGACCATAGTTGACTTTTGACTTAGAATTTATTTATTGACATAGGAGTTGACTAGTTCGACTTGTTCTCTTTCCGGGACCTTATTTTAATGTGGTATTCCATATCTAGGTCTTCGGGGCACCGAGTCAGACATCTGTGAGACTGTTCTTTGGATTTCAGACGAGTACATTCTCTGATAGTTTCTCATTTATGATATCCTTTATGTTCGTTGTATCTAGTGTAGATTTACATGTTTCTCTCGATACTATGGTTACACGGATTGGTATATCCGGATCTCGTCATGAGATATTATTCCTTGGTATATGGTGTACATGGTGCAAGTATTGTTTCATTAGTTATCTTGTACATGTACAGACACCGATTCTTGGGGAGACTAGTTATCTTCTTGGGGAATCTAGTGCCATAGCATACCGTGGTTGGATCTATTATACCAGTTGGGGGTGGGGAGTATTAGTATAGATATGTGATCAAATCCCTATTGAATAAAGTATTGGTAAGCGAATAGTGTTGATCATGCACCGCACGTATGATTAGCCAGGCCGCATTGTATCTTGCCCAAGTTGATCACATGTTAAGCTAGTACTCACACACTTAGTCATTAGTATTATTGTTTCATTGGCATATTGTTCATTATTATATTTCTTTCCAGTATTTCCTTATTGTCTATATATCTCTTGTATCTATTTTGTGTATCTTGTTTATCCACAGCTATTTACTGTTACATAGTTTTTATCATGGATTAGAACTGCTATTAGAGATGTACTCTGCTCCTTTCCTGACTGGATATATTTTTCCAGATGACACTGAGGAGTACCCTACCTATTATGGACCCCAGGATGTTGTGGGTTTAGATTCGGAGACCCTGGCTCAAGAGGGACTTATCCCAACTGAGACAGTTGACCCTGGAGTGTAGCTTGTAGTATGATAGTATTCTTTTGTACTGGATTTATCTCCAGCTTATTTTTGTTACTCTTCAGACTCATTGATGTATTATTTTAAACTCATGAGTTGATGACTATTCTATTCTTATCTGATCCGTGTTCATTCTATCTTAGTTCTGTGATTGAGTACACTATCTTTTGGTGGTTCATTATATTAGATAGACTTTCTAGACAGCGTTCTACCGCCGATTCTGTGGCGTAGGCTGGGCGTTGTTTCCGACTAGTACCCTTACCCCGGGTGCGGGTCGTGACACATTTTTGGTGGTGGCCCATGCAGGTCTAGCTTCACAAGTATGTGATGTCGTAGTAGTACGACAACTTAGTTGTACTACTGCGAGCCTGCAATAGGATATAGGATATAGGCTGAGATACTCAATCACATCTAGGAAAATTCTTTTGATTCAACTATTCTCCTTTGATATTGATACTTGATCTCTTAAACTGTCCTTTCCTTGATGTCTTACATCTTGTGCCATATTGATTCTTTCTTTCACTTTGTCTCAGGATGCCGCCTAAGACTAGATCACAGCAGGGGAGAGCAGCTTCTGAGAGGTCTGCGACATCCCGAGGGCCTGCACCAGTCACTTCTCCGGTGATTGGAGTGTCAGCTGCTTTCGGAGGTCCACCACCTACTCAGAGGACTGTGCCAGCTGTATCTGAGGGGCTTCCACCTCCACCTCCTGTGCCAGCAGAGGCATCACAGATGTTTACACTATTTCGTGAGATGCTCGAGGCACAGAGGGCTCAGTCAGAGGCACATCAGAGGCAGACCGACGTTCTACGAAAGGGCATCGAGAGTGCTCATCAGCTTGCTCGTGCTGTAGTTGAGAGAGGAGTTCCGATCCAGCAGCAGGTTGTTCCTCAAGTTGCTCAGCTTCGGCCAGGCAATATTCAGGACTTCAAAAAACTGGAGCCTAAGGTTTTCAAAGGGACGGAGGGCATCGTCTATGCTGATGATTGGCTCGAGGACATTGAGCGTCTTATGAGGGTGTCCCGTCTTTCTGAAGATCTGAAGGTTGAGGCGGTAGGACTTCAACTGTTCGACGTCGCTCGCACTTGGTTCAGGAATGAGCAGGTTCTAGTTGACGCAGGACAACCTTGGGAGGTATTCAAGGACCTTTTCAAGAAGCAGTTTTTCGCTCGGATAGACAGGCTTGACTTGGGGAGACAATTTGAGAGTCTCATTCAGGGGAGCATGTCTGTGGAGGAATACGCAGCGGAGTTCGGTAGGTTGAGCCGATTTACAGAGTACTTGGTGAGGGAACCGGAGGTTCGAGCTATTCGTTTCCGTGAGGGTCTAAACTGGGAGGTGAAGATTCTCATTCCGTCTTTTTATCAGACATACTCGGAGATACTTGCGGAGGCACGCAAGGTTGAGCGGGATCTGGGTTTGAAGACCAAGAGAGACCGTGATTCTTTTCTGGGGGCCAACGGCAGTGCAGTATCTGCCAAACGTCCTCATTTCCAGTCCAGACCTTTCCAGCAGCCACAGCAGAACCAGACTCCAGCTAGAGCACCTTTTCACCAGGCACCTCAGCAGCAGAGGCAGTTACAGCAGGCTCCTTGCAACTTCTGCAAGAAGTTCGACCACATCTGGAAAGTTTGCAGGAGGAGGCTAGGAGTTTGTTTGTATTATGGTACTGAAGGGCATCAATCGAGGGAGTGTCCTCGTCGTGCAGTTCAAGGAGCAGCTCCAGCTCCGAGGACACAGACGAGACCACCTGCAGCACAGCCGAGGGGACCGCTTCCGACACAGCAGCAGCGTTTTGTCCAGCATCAACAGCAGGGAGGTGCTCGGTAGGGACGAGCGTTTGCTATGACCGTCGAAGAGGAGGAACCCACCGGAGATGTTATCGCAGGTTCTATTCTTCTTGATTCCATTCCAGCTTTAGCTTTGTTTGATAGTGGTGCTTCTCATAGTTTTGTATCTGTTTCTTTTGCTCTGAAGCATGGTTTGGTAGCTGAGTCTTTGCTTAGGACTTGCAAGATCATGACCGGGGGAGGCATTATCCTGGTTAATGATATTTGCAAGGATCGGAGAGTTACTCTGGGAGGCCGGGAGTTGAGTGCGTGTCTACTTGTAATGCCACTTCCAAGCTATGACATTATACTTGGGATGGATTGGTTGAGTAGGCACCGTGCTAGCATAGACTGTAGAGGAGGTAAAGTTTTGTTTGGTCCGCCAGGAGAGCCAGAGTTCGAGTTTACTAGAGGAGCTACGGAGCAGGAAGAAGGCATTATTTGTGGAGCTATGGTAGAAGACAAGGAGTTGCCACATCCGTTGATAGCAGAATTCTTGGATGTGTTTCCTGAGAAATTGCCAGGATTGCCACCAGATCGAGATGTTGAATTTTCTATAGACTTGGTGCCAGGTGCAGAACCAATTTCGTAACATGTCTATAGAGTAAACAATAGCGAGCTGGTCGAGTTAAAAAAGCAGGTGGACGAATTGCAGGATAAGGGGTTTATCAGATCGAGTTCTTCACCATGGGGAGCCCCAGTATTGTTTGTACCGAAGAAGGATGGATCGGTACGCATGTGCATTGATTACAGGGCTTTGAATAATCTCACTATCAAGAATAAGTATCCTTTGCCACGGATTGATGATCTATTTGATCAGTTGAGTGGTGCGAAGGTGTTTTCTAAGATAAATTTGAGATCAGGCTACCATCAAGTGAAGGTGAAGCCGGAGGACATACCGAAGACTGCTTTTAGAACTCGGTATGGTCAGTACGAGTTTATGGTGATGCCGTTTGGTTTGACTAATGCACCGACGGTATTTATGAACTTGATGAACAAGGTGTTCCACCAGTACCTTGACAAGTTCGTGGTGGTGTTCATCGACGACATACTCATATACTCGAGGACACCGGAGGAGCATGAGGAGCATTTGAGGATTGTGTTGGATGTGCTGAGGAAGCAGAAGCTGTATGAGGAAGTTGTCCAAATATGAGTTTTTCTTGGACAAAGTAGAATTCTTGGGGCATGTTGTGACTGGTGATGGTATTTCAGTGGATCCGAAGAAGATTTCAGCAGTGGAATCTTGGAAGACTCCGAGTTCAGTAGCAGAGATCAGGAGTTTCTTGGGATTGGCAGGCTATTACAGGAAGTTTGTGCAAGATTTTTCGAGGATTGCCGAGCCGATGACCAGACTCACAAGGAAGGATGTGGAGTTTGTTTGGACGGAGGATTGCCAGGTTGCTTTTGAGGAGTTGAAGAAGAGGTTGACGTCTGCTCCTATTTTGACGTTGCCATCAGGGTCTGGAGGTTTTACTATTTATAGTGATGCATCGGGGAAGGGTTTAGGTTGTGTTCTTCAGCAGCATGGGAAAGTAATTGCCTATGCATCCAGGCAATTACGTCCTCATGAAAAGAACTATCCTATCCATGATTTGGAGTTGGCAGCTGTCATATTTGCCCTGAAGTTGTGGAAACATTATTTGTACGGAGAGCGTGTGGAGATCTTCACAGACCACAAAAGCTTGAAGTACGTTTTCACGCAGAAGGAGTTGAACATGAGGCAGCATCGGTGGTTGGAATTGATGAAGGATTTTGATATCTCTTTACAATATCATCCTGGGAAAGCAAATGTAGTGGCCGATGCTTTGAGCAGGTATCCGGTAGCTATGTTCTTGACGCAGGATCGATATTTGTTGGAGGACTTGGAGAGCTTGGGTATTGAGGTGATTGTTCCTGGTGGTGCTATACAAATGTGGGGATTGCAGATACACTAAGATTTGATGGACAGGATCAAGGCAGCACAGTATGATGATGTATCTTTGAGGAGTATCAGAGCTCAGGTGAGAGCAGGATTGGAGGATGATTTCACTATTACAGAGGATGGATCTTTGAGGCATGGAGTTAGATTGTGTGTGCCTAGTGGGGAGTTGCACGAGGAGGTGTTACAGGAAGCGCATCGCTCTCAGTATTCCATACATCCAGGTGCTAACAAGATGTATCAGGATATGCGAGAGAGTGTGTGGTGGTATGGCAGGAAGAGGAAAGTAGCACAGTTTGTATCCAGATGCTTAGTGTGCCAGCAGGTGAAAACCGAGAGGCAGAGGCCAGGAGGGTTACTTCAGCCATTACCCATTCCAGAGTGGAAGTGGGAACACATTACTATAGATTTTGTGTCCGGACTTCCACGATCTCCAGGAAGGAAAGACGCGATTTGGGTCATTGTTGATAGATTGACCAAGTCGGCCCACTTTTTGCCTTTCAAGGTGGGTTTGTCTACGGAGAAGCTGGCAGAGATGTATGTGAGGCAGATCGTTAGGATACACGGAGTTCCGTCAGCATAGTCTCAGATCGAGATAGTCGTTTCACTTCTTATTTCTGGAGGAGTTTGCAGGAGAGTTTGGGCACTCAGCTCAAGTTCAGTACTGCATATCATCCCCAGACAGTTGGGCAGTCAGAGAGGACTATCCAGACTTTCAAGGATATGTTGTGCACTTGTGTACTAGATTTCGGGGGTTCTTGGGAGGACCATCTCCATTTGGTAGAGTTTGCTTACAACAACAGTTACCAGGCCAGTATAGAGATGTCACCTTTTGAAGCTCTATATGGTCGGAGGTGTCTTACTCCTTTGTCTTGGGACGATGTTGGAGAGAGAGTTTTGCTTGGACCAGAGATGGTTGTGGATGCAGCGGAGAAGGTTCAGTTGATCAGAGACAGACTTCGAGTGGCGCAGGACAGACAGCGGCATTGGGCCGATAGCCATCGGAGACCTTTGGAGTTCGAGGTATAGTTTAGATTTTGTTTGTGCTTGTTCTTGTTTATTATAGATTAAGTTCTTAAGATGGTATTTTGTTCTAGGTAGGTGGTTTAGTATTTCTGAGGATTTCTCCGACACGAGGCACGATTCGTTTCGGTGGAAGCGGAAAGCTTAGTCCGCGATTCATCGGACCTTTCACTATTCTAGAGAGGGTCGGTGCAGTTGCTTATAGACTAGACTTGCCACCTGCATTGGAGGGAGTGCACAACGTGTTTCATGTATTACAGTTGAGACGATACGTGGCAGATCCTAGTCATGTATTGGATCACTCAGAGATAGAGGTAGGCCCTACTCTTAGCTATCCAGAGCAGCCAGTTGAGATTCTGGATCGGAGAGAGAAGGTGCTGAGGAACCAGACTATTTCTTTGGTGCACGTCGCATGGAGGCATCACTCTCCGGGGGAGTCTATCTGGGAGAGAGAGGATGACATGCGAGAGCGTTATCCATATTTGTTTGTACCTTGAGGTATGTTAATTCTCTAGATATGTTCTGTTCATTGTTATGTTCTGTTCATTAGTTAGTTGTGATTCTTTAGTTCTGTTCTATGTTTTTCTGGGGGTAGTTTTCGTCTTTGAATTTCGAGGACGAAATTATTTTAAGGAGGGTAGACTTGTCACTACCATATTTTAGGAAAAAGGGTATTTTAGTAATTTTCTATTTAAATAAATATTGTGCATGGTAAATATGTTTTGTTGTATTATTTAATTGTTGTTGGATGTTATTTAATTATTTTGGACTTATTTTAGTGGACCCAACTAGTGTACTTTGGACCCATGGACCAACATGAATTAAATAGTTAGATTTGGCCCATTTAGAAAGCCCATGGTTAAGGAGATGGATTAAATTAATTAAGTGATTAGACTAGAAGCTTCCTTCCTTAATTATTTCTTCATGAGAGGCCCCAAGGGGTACATTGGACATTTTACAATTTCTTGGGAGAGGGGCAAGACCGGCCTATTAAAAGAGGGGGGAAATTTCTCTCTCCTCTCATTCTCATTCCAAATCTAGATCTAGAATTTCCCACTCCCAAATTCCCTCCATTCCCATTCCAATTCCCTACCAAATTCATTCCAAATTCTTCCCAATTCACCATTAGAGAAGGAGGAAGCAAGGATCTAGAAGAAGGAAGCAAGGATCTACAAAGAGGAGCAAGGATCTACAATTTGGAAGCAAGTTTTTCTCAATTGGAGGTTTCATTGGGAATTCATCTCCCAATAGGTATAATTCAGATTTTCCCATTTAAATAGCTTCTAAATCTGAGATTTAATTATTTAAAATCAACCTATATGTATGTACTACCCATAGGACTTTGTTTTGTGTTCATAGGAGACCCATGGAGAAAGTTATGGTACTTTTTGTGTTAATTTTGTTGGAATTCCGAATTTACATTTTGTTGTGTGTATCATCCTATAGATCAATTGGACATGAGCTTATGTGTTTGGGGCTAGTGTTGTGTCCATAATTTGGTACTTGTGGTTCGTATCCCAACTATTTGGTGATACGTGTCATTTTGGGGGTTTTTCCTCCGACACGGGGCTTTGAACATGTCGTATTTTGACACGGACACATAGATCTACTTTTGACACTTTGATTTATTCATAAATATTATTTGTGATTTGTTTGGATCCTTCGGGGTACAATTGGTTGTGTGTTAGACTCGTGTCACATGCGTATCCTAGATCTATTCTTATCTGATCCGTGTTCATTCTATCTTAGTTCTGTGATTGAGTACACTATCCTACTAGGGCCGGCCATGTACCCCTCTCCAAGCAATATAAAATATCTTAATTACCCCTTAGGGCCTCTCATGAAGAAATTAATTAGGGGGAAAGGTTCTAGTCTAATGGTTTCACTAATTAATCCAACCTCCTAATCTATGGGCCTAATTCATGGGCTCAATCTAAACTCATCTAAAATATTAGTTCATGCAACTAACTAAAATAGGTTAGGTCCACTACACAAGTCTAAATAAAACTACAAATAATAATAAATAAATAATATAATAATTAAATAAGTTATGCATGCACAATATTAAATATAATTAATACTAAAATAAATATTACCCATGTCAATTACCAAACTACCCTTGGATAAAAAAGTGAGGGTGACAATGCTACCCACCTTAGAAAAATTTTGTTCTCGAAATTAAGGAAGAAACTAACTACCAAAAGTAACAATACAATACAAAAAGAAATTATACCTCACGGCTCGAACAGATATAGATATCGCTCGCGCATCTCCATCTCTCGCTCCCAGGTACTCTCTCCTGGCGAGTGATGCCTCTACGTGATGCACACCAAAAGAATCGTCTGGTTCCTTAATACCTTCTCTCTCTGATCCAGAATCTCCACTGGCTTCTCTGGATAGCTAAGAGTAGGGCCCACCTCTATCTCCGAGTGATCCAACACATGACTGGGATCTGCCACGTACCGTCTCAGCTACGATACGTAAAACATATTTTGCACTCCCTCCAATACAGGTGGTAAGTCTAGTCTGTATGCAAGTGCACCGACCCTCTCAAGAATACTGAAAGGTCCGATGACTCACAGACTAAGCTTTTCGCCTCCACCAAAACGAATTGTGCCACGTGTCAGAAAAATCCACAAGAAAATCAGACCAGCAACCTAGCATGAAACACAACCTTAGCACTCTACCAAACAAACAATCAAACACAAGCAAAACAAAACTAAACTAAAGCTATACCTCAAACTTCAAAGGTCTCCGGTGGCTATTGGCCCAATGCCGCTGCCTATCCTGCACCACTCAAATTCTGTCCCTAATAAGCTTTTCCTTCTCTGCTGCTTCCACTGCCATCTTTGGTCCCACTAAAGATCTTTCACCAACATCATCCCATGATAACGGAGTGCGACATCTCCGTCTATACAACGCCTCGAATAGTGACATCTCAATGCTGGCTTGGTAGCTGTTGTATGAAAACTCTACCAAGTGAAGACGATCCTCCCAAGAACCTCCAAGATCTAAAACATAGGTGCATAGCATATCCTTGAGAGTCTGAATAGTCCTCTCCGACTGTCCGTCAGTCTGTGGGTGATATGCGGTACTGAACTTGAGCTGAGTACCTTAGCTAGCCTGCAAACTCCTCCAGAAGTGGGACGTGAAGCGACTATCCCGATCCGAGACTATGCTCACTGGAATACTGTACAATATAACAATCTGGTACACATACATCTCTATAAGTCTCTCCGTAGATGTATGTCACTACCACATTTTAGGAAAAAGGGTATTTTAGTAATTTCCTATTTAAATAAATATTGTGCATGGTAAATAATTTTTGTTGTATTATTTAATTATTGTTGGATGTTAATTAATTATTTTGGACTTATTTTAGTAGACCCAACTAGTTTAGTTTGGACCCATGGACCAACATGAATTAAATAGTTAGATTTGGCCCATTTAGAAAGCCCATAGTTAAGGAGATGGATTCAATTAATTAAGTGATTAGACTAGAAACTTTCTTCCTTAATTATTTCTTCATGAGAGGCCCCAAGGGGTACATTGGACATTTTATAATTGCTTGGGGAAGGGGGCATGGCAGGCCTATATTAGAGGGGGGGAAATTTCTCTCTCCTCTCATTCTCATTCCAAATCTAGATCTAAAATTTCTCACTCCCAAATTCCCTCCATTTTCATTCCAATTCCCCACCAAATTTACTCTAAATTCTTCTCAATTCACCATTAGAAAGTTGAGAAGCAAGGATCTAGAAGAAGAAAGCAAAGATCTACAAAGAGGAGCAAGGATCTACAATTTGGAAGCAAGTTCATCTCAATTGGAGGTTTCATTAGGAATCCATCTCCCAATAGGTATAATTCAGATTTTCCCATTTAAATAGCTTCTAAATCTGAGATTTAATCATGTAAAATCAACCCATATGTATGTACTACCCATAGGAATTTATTTTGTGTTCATAGGAGACCCATGGAGAAAGTTATGGTGCTTTTTGTGTCAATTTTATTGGAATTCCGAATTTACATTTTGTTGTGTGTGTCAATTGATACTATAGATCAATTGGGCATGTGTTTTTGTGTTTGGAGCTAGTGTCTTGTCCATAATTTGGTACATGTGGTTCGTATCCCAACTATTTGGTGATACGTGTCATTTTGGGGGTTTTTCCTCCGACACGGGGCTTTGAACATGTCGTATTTTGACACGAACACATAGATCTACTTTTGACACTTTGATTTATTCATAAATATTATTTGTGACTTGTTTGTGTCCTTCGGGGTGCAATTGGTTGTGTGTTGGACTCGTGTCACATGCGTATCCTTGATCTAGTGGGATACGGTGTAAAACTTTCCAATTTGGTGTGTTTATGTATAGATCTAACTGTTTATGCTTTAAATTCTTTATTTATAATTAGTAAATATATATAGATATTATATATTCATTTTAGTGTATTTATTATGATGTTGTAGCATAGATCTATATTTTTATGTATTTTAATATGATGTATAAATATATGTATGTAGCTTTCTTGCATGCAATTATATATGTACTTATGTTAAATATATATATATTATACATAAATGTTTTATAAAATATATTTATGTGTAATTATATTATTTATAATTATTATATAATTATTTGTATATTAATGAATGTATTTTTATGTGTGCTTATAGCCATGTAAAATATATACATTAATATGTGCATGTGTTTGGTATTTTAATTTTGTAAGTTTATATGTATGTATATATAAGTATATAGTTATTAAATTTGTTTTATATATATATATGCATTTTGATTTATATATATGTATATATATAGGTGTTTTTGTGAGGTATAATACTAATAATAATATATTATTTTATTGGGTTTGTATATACATTATTAGAGTGTGCATTATTTGTATTATTAGTATTCTTGTGTGGGTATCTTTTGGGATCTAATTTTGATTTTCTAAATTATTGTATTTTACTTCCATATTATTTATATAGAGGTTTTGTGAGGTTGACCTTGGTTTGACCATGTTTGACTTTAGTTGACTTTAGAGTTGACCATAGTTGACTTTTAACTTAGAATTGATTTATTTGACCTAGAAGTTGACTAGTTTGACTTATTCTCTTTCCGGGACCTTGTATTAATGTGGTATTCTATATCTAGGTCTTCGAGGTACCGAGTCAGACATCTGTGAGACTGTTCTTTGGACTTCAGACGAGTACATTCTCTGATAGTTTCTCATTTATAATATCCTCTATGTTCGTTGTATCTAGTGTAGATATACATGTTTCTCTTGACACTATGGTTACACGGATTGGTATATCCGGATCTCGTCATGAGATATTATTCCTTGGTATATGGTGTATATGGTGCAAGTATTGTTTCATTGGTTATCTTGTACATGTACAGACACTGATTTTCGGGAGGAGTCGCTCTCTTCTTGGGGAATCTAGTGCCATAGCATACCGTGGTTGGATCTACTATACCAGTTGGGGGTGGGGAGTATTAGTATAGATATGTGATCAAATCCCTATTGAATAAAGTATTGGTAAGCGAATAGTGTTGATCATGCACCGCACGTATAATTAGCCAGGCCGCATTGTATCTTGCCCAAGCCGATCACATGTTAAGCTAATACTCACACACTTAGTCATTAGTATTATTGTTTTATTGGCATATTGTTCATTATTGTATTTCTTTTCAGTATTTCCTTATTGTCTATATATCTCTTGTATCTATTTTGTGCATCTTGTTTATCCACAGCTATTTACTGTTACATAATTTTTATCATGGATTAGAACTGCTGTTAGAGATGTACTCTGCTCCTTTCCTGACTGGATATATTTTTCCAGATGACACTGAGGAGTACCCTACCTATTATGGACCCCAGGATGTTGTGGGTTTAGATTCGGAGACCCTGGCTCAAGAGGGACTTATCCCAACTGAGACAGTTGACCCTGGAGTGTAGCTTGTAGTATGATAGTATTCTTTTGTACTGGATTTGTCTCCAGCTTATTTTTGTTACTCTTCAGACTCATTGATATATTATTTTAAACTCATGAGTTGATGACTATTATATTCTTATCTGATCTGTGTTCATTCTATCTTAGTTCTGTGATTGAGTACACTATCTTTTGGTGGTTCATTATATTAGATAGACTTTCTAGACAGCGTTCTACCGCCGATTCTGCGGCGTAGGCTGGGCGTTGTTTCCGACTAGTACCCTTACCCCGGGTGCGGGTCGTGACAACTTCCACGGGCAGGAGAATACCGGGACCAACTTCGACGCTTATGAGAAAATTCCCGTAAAGATGAGCGGCCAAGACGTGCCCCCACCCGTGTCAACCATAGCTGAGATCGACATCGACGGGGCGCTCAACGAGTACATAAGGAAGGGAAAGAACATCAGCCACGCCAGTGCAGCGGTACACCATCCCTATCTCACTTGCGAGGAGGTACCTGATGGGAAGACCACGGCCTTTTGCTTTATAAATTGAATGGATACACACTGGATTTAAGCCCAAAAGACTATGGATTATTAAGGTCATTAGATGTAAGCGATCTGGGATCCAAAGCAGGTTATTAGACAAGAATTTGGTGAAGAACCTCCTGACAGGCCTACGCTAAGCGAGCGAGTGCGAGTTTCAACACAGCTAGAGCGCCAGGAACCTTCATCTTTTACCTTACAACAAAAGCTATTTACTGCAAGCAGTCGTCTCAAGCAGATTTTGGAGGAGTACCTATAGGATCCACTGATACAGGGACAACTGTTGGTATTCAAACCCCAGGCAAGTGTACCTTGCCAAGCTCTGCAGTATTGTTACATATTTTCCTTGCTTTATTTACATTATTGTGCATGCTTAACCTAGGATCGTGTGACGTAATTAGCGTCCGATTATTAGTCGGGTGCCAACACCGTACGCGGCGTTGTGTATTGTCATCTAGAGATGGACATTCGTGACATTTTATATTCTCGTACTTGTCTTACCGAGTACAATATGACCCAGGACACTTGACACTATTCATGAGACAGGATCTTCCTAAGATATTCATGGTAATTCCGTATAGGATACAGGACTTGACAGAGATACTATATTCTTAGATACATTATGACTTATTGCATTAGCTATGATCCCGCTTGACATGGACATGAGACGTTATGGTCATGATATGCGTGGTTACATTGGGTGGGGAGAGACATACAGGCTACAGGTTGTTTCATATATATATCTACTACTATTGTGAGGCCGTAGACTCTCGTAGCAGAGCTTGGCACATTACGTGTTATTACCACTACTGGCTCCCCGACACAGAGCTTGTAGTGGCTCAGCCTGAGTACTCGTGATGCTTTCAACTTACATTTCACATAGATGGTTACATACTTACCCTGTTTATTTCATTTACTATCTGCACTGCATTTATTTTGGCTTGTATTTTCTGTACCCTGCTATGTCCCCTGAAGACCTGGATCCGGATTATGTTCCCAGGATTTGCAGACGAGATCTATCCCGAGGTATACGGGACCGGAGCAGAAGCAGATACAGGAGCTGTACCGACACCCGAGGACGAGGTGTTAGCTGAAGACTTTTCTTGAGCATCTATGTTCCATGCTCAGTATTTACTTATTTCTGTCATTTATATTATGGTCTGTTGAACCATTGTATCAGATATTTATCGGGTTATTCCCCGAAGCACTTTGTTGAGACTGGTTGATGATTTACATTCCTTTTATTCTGTGGATCGTGTTTATATCTTGTGTGGATGAGATTAGTTGTGCCATATTGTCATAGACTTTGTTTTTACAGCTTAAGTATGTCCTGATGGATCCATTAAATTGGGTTTGTCCATCGGTGCGTGCTGCTGGCCATTGCCACGTATCTGGTCCCTCGGTATTTTGGGACTGGGGCGTGACAAATCATCTCGGATCGGAATAGTCACGTCACATCTCACTTCTTGAGGAGTTTGCAGGCTAGGTTGGGCACCCAGCTCAAGTTTATTATCGTATATCACCCTCATACGGATGGGTAGTAGGAGAGGGCTATTCAGATTCTTTAGGACATACTTCGTACTTATATTTTGGGTTTTTAAGGCTCTTGGGAGGATCATCTTCACCTGTTAGATTTTGCTTATAATAGTTATCAGGCCAGCGTTGAGACGTCACCATTCGAGGCTTTATATGGACGAAGATATCATACTCCTATATCTTGGGATGATGTTGATGAGAGAGCCTTGTTGGAGCCAGAGATAATTGTGGATGCAACTGAGAAGGTGAAGCTTATTAGAGATAGACTTTGGGTAGCGCAGGACAGACATCGACATTGAGTCGATAGCCACCAGAGACCCTTGGAGTTTGAGATATAGGTTTTATTTGTATTGTTTATGAATTTCTTATTTTTGATTGAGTGTTAAGATATTATCTGTTCTAGCTGGATGATATGGTGTTCTTGTAGATTTCTTTGATGTGGGGCATGATTCGCTTTGATGGAGGCAAAAATCTTAGTCCACGGTACATCGGATCCTTCAGTGTTCTTGCGAGGGTCGGTACAGTAGCCTACAGACTAGATTTATCGCCTGCACTAGAGGGAGTGCATCATGTGTTCCACGTGTCATAGCTAAGATGGTACGTGGCAGATCCTAGTCACGTATTGGATCACTCGGAGATCAAAGTGGGTCCGACTCTCAGTTATCCAGAGCAGTCGGTGGAGATTATAGATCGAAGGGAGAATGTGCTGCAAAATCAGACGATTTTCTTAGTACGAGTCGTGTGGAGGCATCACTCTCTGCAAGAGTCTACCTCGGAGAGGGAATCCATAAATGCGTGAGCGATACCTTTATCTCTTTGAGCCGTGAGGAATTTTCTTTTCTTGATGTGATTACTTGTTATAGTGTTAGTTCTTTCTTTATATTTTGAGGACAAAAATTTTCTAAGGAGGGTAGATTTGTCACTACTATATTTCTAGTTAGGAGTAGTTTTATTATTTTATATATATATATATATATATATATATATATATATATATATATATATTGTGTTAGTAGTTATTGATTAGTATTAGACTAGCCTATTTATTTTATCCGGACTTGACACTAGTGGACCTAATTAGACTAGTCATGACATAATAAACCCAACAATTGGGCTAGGCCCATTAGACTCACCCCTCTTCATTAATTAGGAGATTAGATTAAACTTTTATTAGATTAGAAGCTTCCCATTATAGACCCATTCTTTTTCTCTCACTTCTTGACTAATTGTCACTCCCCGTTCCGGATATACGTATTTGGAACGTATTCTTTTTCTGCCTATGTTATTTATTTCTTTCATGTTAATTATGTTGCATGTCATTGAGACTAGACCCATTCTTTGGTTCAATTAGACTCATGGTTTAATTATTGGGTTGGGTTGGTTTGGTCATGAGTTGAACCCATGGACTAAACCTAAAACCCTAGCTATATAAGCTAACTTATTTCTCTCACTTCCCTCATTTATCTTATTTTTCTTCTTCTTTCATTTCTAGGCAAGTACACCTTGTATGACATGGAGAAACTCTTTGATTTTAGTTCTTTCTATTTACTTGAATTTATTAGTCTATTATGTGTACATTATGATTCAAAACACTTTTAATACGTAGAGTTTTCGGTTTTAATAGATAGATTCTTGTAGATCTATATTTTTGTTAAGGGTTTTTATGGGTTTGAAAAGTTGGTCCTGATATATTAAAACATGGTATTTTAGATAACCAAATTTTGTGGTTGATAGAGTATTCCATTTCAGGCATTTTGGCTTTTGGTTCACTTAATTTGGAGTTAAAATAAAGTTTTTATGGAGAAATTATTTTTTGGATTTTGGAGCTTTTCTGCCATGGCTGAACTTGCTATCTGGAGAAGACGAAGTGCTCAAGCATCCAGCACCATCTGCGACAGATAGTGCTATACGGCCTGGACTCTATGTCGCATATACCTTCAAGCATGTGTTCATCTTGTTGGATGCATGACTGATTATTTCACAAAGTGTTCTATGTGATATAACTCCTTGTATTTTACTCGCTGAACGAATGAGAAATTTGCTAAGTCTAAAGGACATCCATGTAGCAAGCAGACTCATACGGTAGTGACTATGTGCCTATTCTCTTGTGGATGCATAACCTTTTTTCGCTCTTGCATATTTTTCTATGAGTTTGTCTTTTCTTCCTGACACACTTTATGGCTGGTCACATCCATTACTTCAGTCACTTCTCTGACATATTAAATTCATATCACTCAATACTTGTCCCAAGGAGTGGACTTTTCCCTATCATATGTGACACTGATCCCATGCGGTCGATACTTTCCATGCGGCACAGACCCATATGTGGTCGACTTCACATACAGCATCGAGACATATGCGGCCGACTTTCTATGCGGCACCTGTTCTATGTGGCACTGACTCTATGAGTCCTTGATTCTCATGTTGCCTATGTGCATATTTTACTGTTTTGCTTGGTTTGGATGTTTTATTGAATTTTTGTGATTCCATATGTGATTTTAATAATTGCTAATGGCTATGAGCTAAGTGACCATGTTTTAGACCTTACTATGTACTAGAACCCATGTAATTTATCAATAATTGGTAACTTGACTCGGCTATTGGTATTCATGCAGATACACCTACTACGTGTTATGTGTTTTTACTTGCTAAGTGCTTCTATGTGATTATGTTACATATTTTATACCGAGGTGTGCCCACGTGCTAAGCGATATGTGATATGATATAATTCCTCCAGCATGGCCATAATAATGGTCAATAACCAAGCGTGGGTATGATTTGTTTGACTGTTGCCTCATACAGGAGTGAATCCAAATTGAACTTCAAAGTGACAAAGTAAATTCGTATCTTTTGTGCTCGTACTACGGTACGACATATAAGGGGTATAATATGTGACCACGCCATGTGATTCCAGCTAACCATTGGGTTAACTAGGCAACTAAAATATATAGAGCATTAGGAGGGACATAATCTCGAGATCGTGCTTAACTAGCCACCCTCAATCATTATATGGGGAGTGAAGGATGGCCCCCATAGATATTTTTTAAATCCTCATTAGTGGATGGAAATATCCGACTATTATATTATACTATATATTCTATGCGATCTTAGCATAGTGGCCTTCCGAGGAACTGGTGTATATTACTATGTGCTATGTTACGATTCATGACTCGGCTAACCCCTCCTAGAACCTGGTTCGATATGAGGATTCCTATTAAATTCATAATTCTGGGATAACCTAGACTCCACTTAATAAATCGTACAAGTGATTGGCCGATTATGTAGCTGAACATGATTGTGCATTGTACCTATCGTTAAATAGTTTAGGGACATGGACTATCATGGTATAATTTTCTAACCCTTATCCTTATTTGGTTATAGGGTTAGATTATTTTACCACGATAGGCCATGAACCGAAACTACGATACAGGACTATATATGTATGTATATGTTTATTCTTCCTGGTTTTGTTTATTCATTCGTGCATCCTTTGTGGTACTTGCTATTTCGGGTCTAACTCTACTGGTTTTACATAGCCAGGTTTTGAGCCAGCACCCGAGGATCAAGCGTACTTCCTCCTGAATAATGGCGCACACCAGAAGGATGGCCACTGAGGAAAACAAGTGGATTTCTTCTTCTCCGCTTGTTATCGCATACTTTACTCTTTTAGGCGTTTAGCCAGCAGCACTTGTTAGCTATAAAACTAGACATTTAGTTTTCTTACATGATTATAATTAATCAAACTGTAACTGATCATGGTTATATACTTTTGCTACTCTTCCAGCTTTCTTATTTTGTACAGCCGGATTCCAGAATATTATGGCAGGGCGTTTGGGATGCCTGACTTTCTTGTCATATATGTTCTATGTTTACTATCCTTACTTGAGTGATTGAGATAATAGATGTGTTATGTGACCCTAAGTGACTTGTTTGTAGTATGCACCCCCTTATCTAGTTACAGTCGTGACCGCCTACGACGTTCTATACCTTATACAGGGGAGCTGGCCATGTACGTCTCCATATTTTGGTACTTGGGCATAACAAGGTTTTAGTGGTGGCCCATGCATGTTTGTATTTTCAAACTTCTAGGGTGTTACGATCATAGGAGTCTCAATCAAATATGTCCCTTTTGATATCTTGTTTCATCTTCTTCAGTACCAATGCTTGAACTATTAAAACTGCTTGCCTTATTGATCCTTCCTGTCCTATTGTTGATATTTCTTGTCCTTTTCTCAAGGCTTCTTCAGTTGCTGGAGCAGCAGGCATGGCAGGACAGAGTTCCCTTGGTTAACAAAGGGAAGTAGCACATGCACAGAGTTATATTATGATTGAGCCAGTAGTTGAGCAAGCTGGCACAGTGGAACCATAAGTTGGGCATTTTGAAACAACCCCTGAGATCCCAGTACCCCTAGTAGTACCAACAAAACCCACAATACTTGGCATCCCGATATTATTAGAGATCCACCGGGGAATAATGGCTACACAACAGCACCAGATGACAGTACAATAGCATCAACAGTTTCAATAACAAGAGCAAAATATCTTATTGAGTCAGGGTTTACAGACGACTCTAGAAAGAAGCGAGAGGACTGATTCGGGGACATCGGTTAGATTTTTTTGACTTAACCCAAGGTACTTTGATGACACGGAGGACACCATCACAACAATTGCCTGGTTGCAAGATGTCGAGGTTATTTTGGTGGCAGCGAAGGTCTTGGTCGATGAGCAAGTTGACCAGGTCCGACTGCAGCTTCACGACCTTGCCTGTGATTGATGGGAGTCAGTAGAGGTTGCCATGAGGCATCCTATCTCTTAGGACAGTTTTAGTACTCAATTCAGGGCTAAGTACTTTGGATTCATAGCATAGTATGAGCTCCAACAGAGATTTATCGGTCTCAAGCAGGCCGGTAGGATTGTGGATGGATATGCAGCCGAGTTTTGCAAGCTGAGTATATTTGCTCCGAATATGGTGGCTACAGAGTCAGATAAAGAAATGAGGTTCCAACAAGGAATTTATTTGAATATTCTATAACTGGTAGAAGGGTTCGACTACCATACTTATGAAGAAGTACTAATAGCAGCTCGGAGGAACGAGCTCACCATGCATAGGTTATCGGTAAGGACAGGAGGCCAGAAGAGGTTTCATACTCAGAATGGAACAGGAGATGGAGGAGTACCTCGGATATCAGTACCATCACCTGGTGTTCATATCCATGAATCAGCGCCTAGGAAGGCTACAGTTTCGACGGTGAAGTATCGGCTCAGCAGCAGCCGAGAAATCAACAACAGTAATAGCGCCAGGGAGCACCGGTGGGTTGCACTTACATTGGCAAGGGAGGCCACACTAGAGATGTGTGTAGGACAGCCAATGGGTTATGTATGTGGTATGGCAATCCAGATCACCGAATTACTAATTGTACGATGATGCAGCGGCCAGGAGGGTTAGTCCAATAGTTACCAGCACTGCTAGCACCAGGGGTAGTCCAGCAGTGAGGGCCAGCAATAGCAGTGAGGCCATTAGCTCAGCATCCACTACCAATGCAAGCTCAGATGTACCAACTATAGCAAAATTAATAGCAGGGCCAGCAGAGGCCACAATAGCGTGTCCAAGGCAGACAAAAACGAGGAGCCCAGCAGGGCTAAGGGCAAGAATTTACTTTATCTCTGGAGTAAGCTTTGGCATCTAGCGACGTAGTGGCAGATAACATCTCTGTCGCATCTTATCCTGCAGTAGCATTATTTGATTCAGGTATATCTCATTTATTTGATCTACATGATTTGCAACACGCATTAGATTGGAGTTCGAGGCATTGTTAGAGATTTTAAATATACTCACTAGTAATGAGCTCGTAGGAGTTAGTAGAATATGTATAGCATTTCCGGTCATAGTTTACGGGCGTTCACTACTAGCACGATTGATCGAGATCCCTATGGGTAACTTTGACATTATCTTAGGCATGGACTAGCTGAGAGACAGTCATGCTAGGATAGATTGCCATATGGGTAGGGTATTATTTAGTATCCCGGGCGCAGAAGGTTTTACCTTTGACAGATCTGTGGGATACCAGAATAAAGAGAGGATTACAGCGAAAGTGATGGCAGAAGAACAACTTTTCGAGATAGTCAAGGAGTTCTTAGACGTCTTCCCAGAAGAACTTTCATGTTTACCACTAGTAAGGGACGTAGAGTTTTGCATACAGTTGATCCCTGAAGCAGGGCCAATATCTTACAAAGTTTACTAAATGGCACCGTTAGAATTAGACAACCTGTACCAACACGTAGAAGATCTGAGGAAAAAATGTTTATCTGAACCAGTAGATCACCTTGGGGAGCGCTAGTAGTTCTAGTAAAGAAGAAGGATAGGTCATCACGGTTATGTATTGATTATTGATAATTGAATACAGTAACAGTGAAGGACAAGTACCCATTACCAAGAATCGATGATTTGTTTGATCAATTGAGCAAGGCCAAGGTTTTTTCCAAGATTGATCTTCGATCAGGGTTTTATCAAGTAAGAGTTCGGGGGCAAGACATATCCAAGATAATATTTAGGTCACAATATGGGCATTACGAATTCTTAGTTATGTCATTCAGACTGACTAATGCTTCAGCGATATTTATGGATTTAATGAACCGTATTTTATGCCAAATCTAGATTAGTTCATGGTGGTTTTCATAGACGACATTCTTGTTGATTCCAGTATTAAAGAGGAGCACAAAAAGTATCTTCAAAAGGTCTTATAAATTTTGAGGGAATACTAGTTATACGCAAATCTCAACAAGTATGAGTTTTGGTTGGATCACGTATCATTCTTGGGTCATATCATCTCGAGAGCAGGAGTTGTAGTAGATCCAAAGAAGGTTGAAGCCGTAGAGGGTTGGCCAGTTCCTAAGACAGCAGCTGAAATGCATAGATTTCTGGAATTGGCAGGATACGATAAAAGGTTCATGGCAGAGTTTGCAAGAATTTTTGCACCGGTGACTCGATTGACGGACAAGGAAGATAAGTTTTATTGGTCAGCAGAGTGTCAGACATTATTTGAAGAATTGAAGAAGAGATTGATTTCAGCTCTGATTCTCATGCTTTTAGTAGTTCTGGAGAGTTTACTATGTATTGTGATGCGTCAAGCAAAGGACTTGGGTGTGTACTGATGCAACATGAAAGAGTTATAGCTTATGCGTTGTGACAGCTTCGAGATCATGAGAAGAATTATCCGACTCATTATTTGGAGTTGGCGACGGTAGTATTTGCACTTAAGCTGTTTAGGCACTACTTGTATGGTGATCGGGTGGAGATATTTACGGATTACAAGAGCTTAAATTATGTATTCACCCAGAAGGACCAGAATATGAGGCAGAGGAGGTGGCCAAAATTGATAAAAGACTATAATGTGGAACTTCAGTACCATCCAGGCAAGGCAGATATGGTAGAAGATGCTCTTAACAGGAGAGGTATTATAATTATGTTGATATAGCAGCAGCATATATTAGAATATCTTTGAGAAATGGGTATAGAGATAGTAATTTCGCTGGACGTAGAAGAAGTATTGGCTAGTTTACAAATTTAGTCTACCTTGGTTGAGAAAATTAAGGCAGCTCGATTGGAGGATCTGAGAGTTCAGAAGATTCGGGCAGAATATTAGTTTGGTTTCGGGAACGAGTTGACGATTCGTGAAGATGGAACTCTTAGGTTTAAAAATCGTCTCTGTGTACCAAGTGGAGATATCTGACAAGAAGTAATGACCGAGGTGCACAGTTCACAGTATTCAATTTATCCAAGAGGTACCAAGATGTATCAAGACATCAAGCAATATTTTTGGTAAAATGGGATAAAGAGTGAGATAGCACGATTTGTTTTCTAGTGTTTGGTATGTCAGTAAGTGAAGGCCGACCAACAGAGACCAGCAGGATTATTGCAGCCGCTTCCTATTCCAAAATGGAAGTAGGAACATATTTTGATGGACTTTGTGACCGGTTTACCTAGATCCCCGACTAGTCGTGATACAGTTTGGGTAATAGTAGATCGTCTCACAAAAGTAGCTCACTTTTTTTTTCGAGTTGGGCAATCCATATAGCAGTTAGCAGAGATATACATGCGACATATAGTAAGATAATACGGTATCCCAGTGAGTATTATATTAGATCGAGACACTCGATTCACTTCAAATTTTTGGAAGAGCTTGCACCAGAGTTTGGACACAAAGTTAAGATTTAGTACCGCCTACCATCCTCAAACGGACGGGCAATCAGAGAGAACCATCCAAACACTTGGAAGATATACTACGAGCTTGTACTTTAAATTTTGGAGGGTCTTGAAAAGATTACCTTTATCTCGTTGAGTTCGCATACAACAACAGTTATCAAAAAAGTATTCAGATGTCACTATTCAAAGCGTTATATGGGAGAAAGTGTAGGTCACCATTGGCATGGGATGATATAGATGAGCAAAAAAATTTAGGCCCAAAGATGATCATGCAGACAATAGAAGTTTTCAAGCAGATCAGAGAGCGACTTCGGGTTTCGCAAGATAGACATTAGGCAGATTAATATCATAGGCCTTTAAAGTTTTGTGTCAATGATCACGTGTTCTTGCGGATTTTGTTGACCCATAGAGTTATTAGATTCGGGGTTCGCAAAAATCTTAGTACGTGATACATTGGTCCGTTCGATATCCTCAAGCGAGTGGGTGATATTGCTTATCTTCTTGCCTTTGTACATTCGTTACGTGAGGTGCATGATGTCTTCCATGTGTCTCAATTGCATACGTATATCCTGGATTTAAGTCCTATCCTCGACCATTCTGAGCTAGTCGTTGGTATCGACTTGTCTTATGAGGAATAACCCGTATCCATTTTGTACCGAATGGAGAATGTACTCAAGAATTAAACTATTCATTTTTTCTGGGTTACTTAAGGTCATCACCCTTTGGGAGATTCGGCGTGGGAGCACGAGTATGATATCAGATCTCGATATATGTACATTTTGACTCGAAATATATATTTGTTCTTATTCCTTCGTATCTCGAATCTCGTAATTCGTTTACTCATTCTATGTGACATTGCTTTTCTTTATGCATTAATTTGATTGCATGTGTAGATGCGCTTGTAGTTAGTGCAGTAATTGTTCTGATTTCTCTAGCTAGTCTTGGGTTTAAATTTCTAAGAAAAAAATTTTTTAAGAAGGGTAGAGATGTCACTCTCCATTCCCGATATACGTAATTGGAACGTATTCTTTTCATGCCTATGTTATTTATTTCTTTTAATTTAATTAGGTTGCATGTCAGGGAGACTATACCCATACTTTGGTTCAATTAGACTTATAGTTTAATTATTGGGTTGGTTTCATCATGAGTTGAACCCATGGTCTAAACATCAAACCCTAGCTATATAAGCTAACTTATTTCTCTATCTTCCCTCATTTCTCTTATTTTCCTTCTTCTTTCATTTATAAGAAAGTACATCTTGCATGACTTGGAGAAACTTTTTGATTTTAGTTCTTTCTATTTACTTGCATTTTATTAGACCATTATGTGTACATTATGATTCTAAATACTTTTAATACTTGAAGTTTTCAGTTTTGATGGATTGATTCGTGTAGATCTACATTTTTAATAAGGATTTTCTTGGGTTCTAAAAGTTTTTCTTGGTCCTGATCTTTTAAAACATGGTAATTTAGAAAACCAGTTTTTGTGGTTGATAGAGCATTCCGTGTCACAACCCGTACCTAGAATTTGGGGCACGAGTACGTAGGTACATCCAGCTTACACCGCAGTATCGACGGTAGAACATTGTCTAGGTCAATACACTATCTAAACAATCTCACACGAGTATCCAACTCCATAAGAAGTCATAGATATCACAATACAATATAAACAATACTCAATCACATAGCTAAAGCACGATAAGATATCGAAGGAAAAAAATAAATCAAAATACAACACAAGTCTAAACAAAATAGTCTAACTCAAATAATAACATCCAAGTCTCAACAAAGTATGCCGAAGACAAATTCGGTTCCATAAATTGCTAAACGAAACTAACTAAATAACTAGTGATCCCGGCTAGACCTCCCGGAATCACACCTGGTTACAAGGTCCAAGGCTGCAGCTACTCTCCTTGTGGTCCATAATATGTCGGACATCAGTCCTCTAAGTAACAGTCCGGAAAAATATTTCCAATCAGGATGGAACGAAGTACATCTCTAATAGCAGTTCTACATCAATGATATAAACTATGTAGCAGTAAATAGATAGAAATATACAAGATGCATATACAGGTACGAGAGATATACAATAAAGGAAATACTGGAAATACTGTAAATAAATGTAGGAAGAAATAATATGTCAATGAACAAGAATGCTATGACTAAGTGTGTGAGTACTAGCTTTAACATGTGATCGGCTTAGGACTTGTACGAGAGCTATATGGCCTGGCTAATCATACGTGCAGTGTATGACCAACATTTACGAGAGAACAAGACTTGTACATGAAGGGTATGATCACATATCTACACTAAAATACTCCCCCCCCCGACTGGTATAGTAGATTCAACCATGGTACGCTATGGCATGGGATTCTCCAGGAAGATAGCGACTCTCCCCAAGAATTAGTGTCTGTACATGTACAAGATAAACAATAAAACAAGACTTGTACAAGATACACCATGAACAAGGAATAATATCTCATGACGAGATCCGGATATACCAATCCGTGTAACCATCGTGTCGAGAAATATGAATATTTACACTAGATACAATGGACATAGAGGATATTATAAATAAGAAACTATCAGAGAATATACTCGCCTGGGATCCTTAAGCTGTCAATACCAATGTCCTGCTCCTGAAGTCTCGCAGGACGATCCAATAGCCCTATACACATATAATATAATACAATATTGTATCAGACATACACTAGCAAACACAAAATATGATGAACTCAGAGACTAGGCTAGGGTTGTCACGTCTGTAGTTGCTATGCAATATAGACAATCAATGATACGGTCTTGCCAATACGTCGGTGTACATATGGCAGTCTGATCACTAATACTCAAGGTTACAAGGTCATGTGCAATTATGGGATATCCGCAGCTATACCTAGGGGTCATACATCACGTACACATTGCAGTCATAATCAACATTATCATTTAATTACTTATAATATGTATATATATACCATATATTTATATATGTATATAACAACCAATAATTATATGTATACCAAAGAATACATATACTGAATATATATATATACATATACCAAGTGAATAATATATATATACTATATATATATATATATATATATATATATACATATACTATATATATATATATATATATATATATATATACATACTAACATATACATATGCTACATATATATATATGTATATATCAAATACGTATATACTAAACATTTACTATTGAATACATATATACTAATTATATATACTACATACATACACTAATACATACTAGCACATACACCCTCAAAATATGTATACGCGTACGTGTATGCGAGGGAAAGAACATGAACCTGTGTACGTGCACGAGATCGGCGATGATGACGACGAAGGTAACGATGATGATGACGAAGATGACGACGATGGCGACGATGATGACGACGAAAGTGATAATGAAGAGTGGTGGTGCTAGTGGTGTAGGGGAGGTCGTGTTGGTGGTACGGGGTGGTGGTACTGGTGGTACGGGGTGGTGGTGAAGGTGTTGATGGTGATGATGTGATGGAGAACGTGGCGGGGTCGTAATCGACTTGAGGAGGAGCGGGTGGTGGTCGACTAGAGGAGGAGAAGTGGCCGGAGGGGGAGTCTCAGCTATCGTCCTGGCGGTGGTGGAAGTGTGGGGTAGAGTCAGGCTCGATGGAGGAGATGAATGGGGGAGAAGAAGAGCGTGGTCGATACAGTGGTAGTAGCAGCTGGGGAAGGAGGCCGCCGGGCAGTTTCTCGATGGTGATGGGGTCATGGGGGACTGCGGGTGATGTTGGAGGGAGAAGGAGGAGAGGCCAGCGTAGGTGATCAGAGAAGACGATGGTGATAACGGTGGTGGCTGAACTGATGATGGCGGAAGAGAAACTCGGGTGTCATCGTGCTGGCGGTATAGGCTTCCCGAGGTAGAGGAGCTCGAGGGTCGTGGGGAAGAGGGAGTGGCCGTAGAGGAGAGCTTGGCCGGTTCTGGTGGTGGTTGCCGGAGTAGGGGCCGACCGGGGTGGCAGGTTGGGTTCAGTTGATGATGGAAGGAAGGAGATGAACAAGAAGAAGAAGAAGAAGAGAAGAAGAAGAAGAAGAGAAAGAAAGAAGAAAGAGGCTTTGGTTTTCGTGAGGAGGAAGGAGAGAGAGAGGGTGTGGGTTTTTCTAGGTTTGGGGATTAGGGCATATTCTTGGGAAGGGTGTGAGGAGACATTAAATAGGGATGTGTGATGGTGAGTGTGTGGTGACGATGAGGGTTTAAACAATGGATGGCTAGGATTTTATATGGAGGATTTTTCATAAAGGGAGAGGGCTTGTGGTTGACTAGTCAAAGAATGGAGGGCTTCCCCATTTAGCTTGAACCAATGGGGTGATGACACCTAGTGCAACATTTGCAAATAAGCCCATTAAATTTGGGTATTTGCACAGACACATGAAATAATAAAAAATTGGTGGGCGATTTAGTGTTTGGTATTTTATAAGGTGAGGGGGTGTTATGTGTTTTGCATGGGCTTAATTAATGGGGTATTTGGATTAAATTGGGTTAAATAGGATTAGTCAAAGTTGGTATCCCCAATTTAATTAAATAAATGTAAGTGGTATTCTAAAATTAATTAAAAGTACATGGGGCTAAAATTAAGTGGGACAGAAGTGTCATGAATGAAGAAGACTCAGAACAGAGTATTACCTTAATTTGGGTTGCACGAAATGGGTTGAAATTGTGTCTCTAATTTGATTAGAATGTACAACGATGCAAAAGTTAAATTTATTAGAATTAAATAATAACGTCTGCGACGAATATTGTGCGACTAAAATGAAGCATAAGAGAGCATAATTATAAGTTACACAAAGGTCATGAAAGGTGTAGGCTTGGTGTCAGTCTTGGGCCCTTTAATTGGTCCGGCTAAACAGATTGAGTTGATGTCTCAAAATTGATGACAACGACACAAGTGCGCGACACGGGATTAAATAATAAATTTCGGACAGGGAAAGTTGTGCAATTAAATTAGAGCACAAAGGATTATGATTTTGAGTGACAAAAAAGTCCAGTGCCTAAGTTGGCGAATGCAACAACTTATTGGAAATTATGGGCTAATGTTGGGCTCCGAATATTGCAACAACGGTAGGGTATAAAAATTAAATAAAATTACATAATAATTATAATCCTCAATAATTAAATCCTGAAATAATACAAATTAAATTCATAATCCTATATTTCGGTCAGGGGTTCATCTAGTGGGCTTTTAGGTCAAGTCTACTAGTTCAAACATTAATGAACACTATACAATAATATATATATATAAATACACATATCATGCAATTATTTAAATTAAATACACACTATACTTATAATAAACAAAAAGTTAAAAATATCCCTATTTTCGGAATGTGGTAGTGACATTCTATTTCAGGCGTTGTGGTTTTTGGTTCACTTAATTTGGAGCTAAAATAAAGTTTTTATGGAAAAAATAATTTTCAAGTTTTGGAGCTTTTCCGCTATGGCTGAACTTGCTGTCTAGAGAAGACGAAGTGCTTATGTGGCCAGCCCCATATGTGGCAGAGAGTGCTATACGGCCTGAGTGCTATGAGTCCAAGACCATATGCCGTATATACCTTCCATCTTGTTGGATGCATGACAGATTATTTCACAAAGTATTCTAAGTGACAGAACTCATTGTGTTTTACTCGCTGAATGAATGAAAAATTTGCTAAGTCCAAGGGACATCCATGTGTCTAGCATAGCATGCGACAAGCATACTTATGCGGCAGTGACTATGTGCATCTTCTCTTGTGGACGCATAACCTAGTTTCGTTGTTGCATATTTTTTTATGAGTTTGTCTTTTCTTTCAGACATAGTTTATCGATGGTCACATCCATCACTTCAGTCACTTCTCTGATACATATTAAATGTGTAGTGCCCCGTTCTCCCTATTCGGGGAGCGCGGCTAAGAAATACTTGGTATCGTTCGATCGGGACATATTGAATCAAGATCCTTTCCTCGTTATAGGTTATTTTCTTCGGAATCAGGTCCCATATTCAACGGATCATGCCTCAAAGAAGGACTTGGCGGCAGAGTCGAGAGAGGCCTTTCCGTTGTGCTGGATTCCTTGCTCGTTTTTGATGCCGCTTGGTTGCTTTCTTGTAGGTTTTATGACTTGCGTTTTCTTGAACGATTTTGATGGATTTTATTTTCTTCATTCTTAGGATTTTATATTTCGTATCGAACCTTTTGATACCGAAGCAGGAGATATTGATCATCTGTTGGTGCGTGCAGATGATCGGATAGGCGACGCGCAAGTATAGTCTTGAAGATCTCTATTTTTCTCTCCTAGTTTACCAACTTGTGAGTGACTTTACTTCGATTAGCACCCTTCTTTCAAGTCTTCATTCTTAATAAATTGACTCATCTGTGCATCGCGCTCCAACGATACCAAAATAATGATTAAATTGAGTCAAATGAAAGAAGAGTTAGTCTTGAAACACTTATAATGATTGTCACCTAGAATTCTCAATGACTATATTGATGTGTGCTTGTCCATTATGCATTTATATATTCATGTTTCAGTTATAGTTAGAACTTATTCTATGTAACTGTACAAATGTATCGTACAAATAATTGGAATACGATCCCTTGGACAAGTAGACTATGCCAATTGTACTGTGCTAAAGTAGATATGTACATTCTGTTGGCTTGAAATACTTTATTTATTAACTTAGTGTCAATGCATGGTTCGGTCAAATAACTTGTGCAAAAGGTTTAGTTCCTGCGAATGGTGCCCGGGGCACTGGAGCCAATTCGTTCCGGGCGGAACTCGGATAGCTATGCCAGCAAGCCTAGCAAGGGTAATGCGGGGCCTTGTAGTGGGGCTTGCTACCCGTGCTGCAAGGGTCACAGTCTTACTGTATCTATTGTCCACGATGGCAATGATGTGCTATAACCGAATATATATTTCTGTATTGTTTGCTCAAGCTAAGTATTGTTCAGGCAGGTCAGACAGAAAGGTAAAAGTCACCAAACGGTGGCATATTTATTTCTGTAAAGTTGCATACTCAATGCTTGCTTGTAAAATAAACTAAGGCAAGACAGAAAGACCACAAATAATTTGTATGCTTCTTATAAACAAACTTTGGATTTGGTTAGTTGGGTTAGCTCGCCCTCACGGGTACTTTTCAAAGTACTGACCCTCATTGCTGCAGGTTCCTCGAGCCCAAGCGACGCGACGAGGCGCTAAAACTTTCTTCCCCCAACCATTCAAGTACTAGACGCACCCCGTTCATGACTTTTGGAACTTGTACAAAGCACCCGAAGCCCGCACAACCCCTTTATGCAGCTCCGAGGCAAGGCGATAGCTTCGCCAGTAGCTGTCTATAATATTTTGAAGCTTTAGTAAAGGATATGATGTATGGAATGGCTATCTTATTTTGTATACAAGTTGTAAGTCCGTATGGCATCCTTATCGCTTTTGGGTCCAGAGTTTGTAACCAGATATTCATTATCAATAAAAAGAAAACAAAATTATGCCTTAAATATGTGTTATCTTATTTGCGTACTCTATTGCATGTGTTCTAAAAAGTATATTATTATGTCTAGGCCTTGTGCATGCGCGCCTTACGCGTGCATGGCATCACGCCCGGGGGACGATTATCGATTTAGCGAAATTGGGGCATGACATATTGGTATTAGAGCAAAAGCTTCAGATCCTTTGATCTCGTGTCAGAAAGTTTTCTTAAGATGATCATGTCCCTTCCGAGTTGAACTCTTAAAATTGTTTGGACAAAATAAGATGTGTTCCATATAGTGAGTCCATAATACTCTATGAGACTGATTTAAGTTCCTTGTTTTAGCAGCAACAAGAATGGCTAAAACGTAAGCAACAGTGCAAGTTGATACAAGTACTTTAGGCACTTCAGCTAGTTCTGAGATCCAACGAATTGCGCCCTTTGTCGATCCGATAGAATGAATAATGCAAATGCTAGAGGCACAACAAAAGAGGGAAGAGGTCCAACAGGACAAGTTTGAGAAAAATCTAGAAGCCCGATTTAAGGTCCAACAGAAGTAGGTGGATGCCCTGCAATAAATTGTTTAGACCTTAGCTTCCAACCATTCTGCAATGACAGTAGCGACACCGGTGGAGCCACCAACAGATAAAGTCAAAGTACCCTGAACCACAAAGAAGAAGGATGTGACTGCCTTCAACTTTGTTGACTTTAAAAAGGTTTGCAACACATCCTTCTGAGGGACTGAGGACCCCATTATGGATGTAGATTGGTTGGTCGAGCTTGAGGATCACTTTAAGCTCCTAGAAGTACCCCATGATAAGCAAGTCGCCTGTGCCCAGCTCCAGCTTCGTATGAACGCGCACGATTGGTGGGATGTGTATCGTAGATCTCTCTCCGCAGATGGTGATGGCGAGACGATCCTATGGTCCACCTTCCCTGGCGCATTCGAAGAGGATTTTATCCCCCCACCCATTCGTCGTCAGAAAGAGAACAATTTTGTGTGTCTACAACAAGGGAGCATGACAGTGAAGTAGTATGTCTCAGAATTCAACCGGTTGGCCAAGTTTGGTAGTTCTTATCTGTCCAATGCAGCAAGTCGAGCTAGACGATTTGAAGGCGGTTTGTGACCTTCCATTCATGCGCACGTAGTCGCTCCACAATACGAGATAATGAAGGAAGTTCTTAATCATGCCCTTGTCCTGGAACCGCAATATGCTTCCACTACTGTCGGTGTTGTACAGCATTCTCATCACAAGTGCCCTTTTAATATAGGAGGAAACAATGCTAATAAGAATCCAAATAATGGCAGTAACCAGGGCAATCATACGAGGGGAAATTAGAGGTAGCCCTGTGCAAAATACAACCATACAGGGCACCAGGTTAGCGAATGACAAAATCAGGGATGCTTCAACTGTGGTCACTGGGCCATTATGCTCGAGACTATCTTGATCGTCCAAACAGAGTCCCTTCGCGCCGAGCAGATCAGCAAAATTTCGTTCAGGGACCCCAAGCTAATCGGCCTGCGCAACAACAGGAGCATCGTCCGAACACTGGGGGCCGGGTTTATGCATTGACGAGGGATGAGACGCTCGCCTCAAACACCGTAGTGTCAGGTATATTGCTATTCAATAATATACCTACACAAGTGCTATTTGATTTTGGTGCCACACATAGTTTGTATCAACAAACTTCGCTAGGGAGCACGAATTTATTTAGACATCTTTAGGCCTCAAGCTTAGTGTCAGTACCCCGTCGGGCATGAACTTGCCTACCAATTTAGTTTGTCGAGAGGGCTATATTTGCATCGGAGAAAGGAAATTGTCATATGATCGATAGTTCTAGATATAAGGGACTACGATCTTATTCTAGGGATGGATTGGCTCAGAGCTTGCTCTGCTACCATTGATTGCAGGAAAAAAAGTCATATTTCGTCTACCTAGCAAGATCAAATTTTGCTATGTGTGTAGTCCACAGATGAGAGCGTCGAATGCCTGCATGGTGATCTCTGTAATGTCTGCTCGACGGATGATTCACTCTGACTGTGAAGGGTACTTGGCGTCCTTTCGAGATATTCAGTAAGATTGTGCAAACATTGAGTCTATTTCCATTATGGCAGATTTTCCTGATGTATTTTTAGACGAGTTTCTTGATATGCCACCTGATTGAAAGATAGAGTTCACTATAGACACATTTCCAAAAACTCGACCAATTTCCAAGACTCTATATCGAATGGCCCCGGCAGAACTAAAGGAGTTAAAGATTCAGTTGCAAGAATTGTTAGATCGTGGGTATATCCGTCATAGTGTATCTTCGTGGGGTGCGCCTGTGTTATTTGTAAAGAAAAAGGATGGCTTGTTGTGACTCTGCATTGACTATCGAGAATTGAATAAAACTACTGTTCAAAATAAGTACCCTATTCTCAGGATCGATGATCTCTTTGATCAGTTACAAGATGCAACGGTATTCTCAAAATTTGATCTTCGCTCGGGTTATCATCAGCTCAAGATTAAGCCAGACGATCTGCCAAAGTTAGCCTTTTGCACTCGCTATGGCCATTATGAGTTTTTGGTAATGCCATTCGGATTGACCAATGCCCCTGCTACCTTTATGGACTTAACGAATCGTGTGTTCCGGCCGTATCTCGATAAATTTGTAGTTGTGTTCATTGATGATATCTTGGCGTACTCGAAGAATAGAGAGGATCATGCAAAGCACCTGCGGACCGTGCTAGACTCATCGGGACAACAAGCTATATGCGAAACTAAGTAAGTATGAATTATGGTTGAGCAATATATCTTTCCTCGGGGTAGGTTCTATTCCTAAGTTTCGAGGATGAAACTTTTTGTTAGATAGTTATGATATAGAGCCCTGTTCCCCCTATTCAGGGAGCACGGCTAAGAAATACTTGGTATCGTTCGATCAGGACAGATTGAATCAAGATTCTTTCCTTGTTATGGATTGGTTTCTTTGGAATCAGGTCCCATATTCAACGGATCGTGCCTAAAGGAAGGACTCGGTGGCAAAGTCAAGAAGGGCCTTTCCATTTTGCTGGATTCCTTGTCCGTTTTTGATACCGCTTGGTTGCTTTCTTGTTGGTTTTATGACTTGGTTTTGATGGATTTTATTGCCTTCGTTCTTAGGATTTTGCATTTTGTATCAAACTTTTGGAGACCGAAGCAGGAGATATTGATCATCTGTTGGTGCGTGTAGGTGATCTGGTAGGCGACGCGCAAGCGGAGTCTTGAAGATCTCCCATTTTCTCTTCTAGTTCACCAACTTATGAGTGGATTTACTTCGATTAGCGCCCTACTTCCAAGTATTCGTTCTTAATAAATTGACTCATCTGTGCATCCCACTCCAACGCTACCAAAATAAAGATTAAATTGAGTCAAATAAAAGAAGAGTTAGACTTGAAACATTTATAATGCTTGTCACCAAGAATTCTCAATGACTACATTGATGCGTGCTTGTCTGTTATGCATTTATATATTCATGTTTTAGTTATAACTTATTCTATGTAACTGTACAAATGTATCATGCAAATAATTGGAATGCGATCTCTTGGACAGGTAGACTATGCCAATTGTACTGTGCTAAAGTAGATATGTACATTCTGTTGGCTTGAAATGCTTTATTTATTAACTTAGTGTCAATACATGGTTCGGTCGGACAACTTGTGCATAAGATTTAGTTCCTGCCAACGGTGCCTGGAGCACTGGGGCCGATTTGTTCCGGGCGGAACTCGGATAGCTATGCTAGCAAGCCTAGCACGGGTAATACGGGGCCTTGTAGCGAGGCTTGCTACCCGTGCTGCAAGGGTCATCGTCTTACTGTAGCTATTGTCCTTGGTGGAAATGATGTGCCATGACCCAATATATATTTCTGTATTCTTTGCTCAAGCTAATGATGTCTTCATAGCAGGGAAGGACATGGTAAGTATTGTGCAGGCAATTCAGACGGAAAGGTAAAAGTCACCAAACGGTGGCATATTTATTTCTGTAAAGTTGCATACTCAATGATTGCTTGTAAAATGAACTAAGGCAAGATAGAAAGATCACAAATAATTTGCATGCTTCTTATAAACAAACTTTGGATTTGGTTAGTTGGGTTAGCTCGCCATCACCGATACTTTTTAAAGTACTGACCCTCGTTGTAGCAGATTCCCCGAGCCCAAGCGACACGGCGAGGAGCTGAAGCTTTCTTCCCCCAACAAGTCCAGTACTCGATGTACCCCGTTCGTGACTTTTGGAACTTATATAAAGCACCCGAAGCCAGCACAACCCTTTTATGCAGCTCTGAGGCAAGGCGATAGCTTCGCCAGCAGGTGTCTATAATATTTTGAAGCTTTAGTAAAGGATATGATGTATAGAACGGCTATCTCATTTTGTATCCAAGTTGTAAGCCCATGTAGTATCCTTATCGCTTTTGGGTCCAGAGTCTGCAACCAGATGTTCATTATCAATAAAAAAAATTTATGCCTTAAATGTGTGTTATCTTATTTACGTACTCTGTTGCATGTGTTCTAAAAAGTATATCATTATGCCTAGGCCTTGTGCACGTATGCCTTACGCGTGCACGGCATCACGCCCGGGGGACGATTATCGATTTAACAAAATTGGGGCATGACAAAATGCACGTCACTCAATACTTGTCCCAACGAGTGGACTTTGTCCTGTCATATGCGGCACTGATCCCATGCGGCTGAGACTTTCCATGCGGTACCGACCTATATGCGGTCGACTTCCCAAGCGATAGCATCGGATATGCGGCCGACTTCTTATGCGGTACCTATCCTATGTGGCACTGACTCTATGCATCCCTGATCCTCATACGACCTATGTGCACATTTTACTGTTCTGCTTGGTTTAGATGCTTTATTGAATTTTTGTGATTTTATGTGTGATTTTAATGATTGCTAATGTATGTGAGCTAAGTGACCATGTGTTAGACCTGACTATGTGCTAGAACCCAAGTGATTTACCAATAATTTGATACTTGACTTGACTATTGGTATTCGTCCTGATACACTTACTATGTGCTATGTGTTCCTATATGCTAAGTGCTTATGTTATATGTTTCACACCGAGGTGTGCCCACGTACTAAGCGACATATGATATGATACAATTCCTTCAGTACGGACATAATAGTTGGTAAATAACCAAGCGTGGTTAGGATTTATTTAACTATTGCATCACGCTGGAGTAAATACAAATTAGACTACAAAGTGACAAAGCAGATTCGTATCTAGCATGCCCGTACTATGGTATGACATATAAGGAGAGTAACATGTGACTACGTCATGTGATTCCAGGTAACTGTAGGGTTAACTAGGCAACTAAAATATATAGAGTATTAGGAGGGACGGAATCTCGAGATCGTGCTTAACTAGCTACCCTCAATCATTATATGGGGAGTGAAGGCTGGCCCCCATGGATATTGTTTAAATCTTCATTGTTGGATGGCAATAACCGACTATTATATTGTACTATGTATTCTATGCGATCTTAGCACGGTGGCCTTCCGAGGGACCGGTTCATACTATTATGTGCTATACGGAGATTTATAGCTTGGCTAGCCCCTGCTAGAACATGGTTCGATCTGAGGATTCCTATTATATGCATAATTCTAGGATAACTCATACTCCACCTAGTAAGTCGTACAAGTGGTTGGCCGATTATACAATTATACTTGATTATGCATTGTACCTTTTGTTAAATAGTTTATAGACATGGACTATCATGGTGTAATGGTCTAACCCTTGTCCTTGTTTAGTTGCAAGGTTAGATTGTTGTATCACGATAGGCCATGAACCAAAACTACGATACAGGACTATATATGTATGTATATGTTTATTCTTCTTGGTTTTATTTATTCATTCGTGCCTCCTTTGTGGTACTTGCTATTTGGGATCTAACCCCACTGGTTTTTTCTGGCTAGGTTTAAAGCCAGCACCCGAGGATCAAGCGTACTTTCTCCTGAATAATGGCGCACACCAGACGGATGGCCGCCGACAGAAATGAGTGGGTTTCTTTTTCTCTGCTAATTATCGCATACTTTACTCTTTTGGGCATTTAGCCACCGGTACTTGTTAGCCGTAAAACTGGAAATTTAGTTTCCTTACATGATTGTAATTAATCAGACTATAGCTGATTATGGTCATGTACTTTTGCTACTCTACTAGCTTTCTTATTTTGTACAGTTGGGTTTCAGAATATTATGGCAAGGGCGTTTGGGACGCCTTACTTTTTTGTCATACATGTTCTATGTTTACTATCCTTACTTGACTAATTGATAAAATAGGTATATTGTGTGACCCTAAGTGACTTGCTTGTAGTACGCACCCCCTTGTCTAGTTACAGCCGTGAACGTCGTAAGACGTTCTATACCTTTTACAGGGGAGCTGGCCATGTCTGTCTCCATATTTCGATATTGGGATGTGACACTAATTATTGGGGACAATATTGGCATTTTATATTGCTTGACACCCAAGCATAGGGGGTCCGGCCACTATTAGAGGAGGAAATCCTTCTCTTTCCTCTTCATTCATTTCAATTAGATCCACAATTATATTCTTCTCAATTTCACTCATTCTTCCATCAATTTTATCTCAAATCACTCTTATTCTCTTTTTATTTTTATCGTCTAAGGATCATTGGAGCTTGGATTGCAAAGAGCACTTGGAGAAGAAGGAATTGACTAGGAGCTTATATCCTAATTGTGTCAAATTGTGTCAAATTAAGCAATTCATTGGGAATCCATCTCCCAATAGGTATAATTCTAATTTTTCCTTTATTTAGACTAGAATTCATGTATTTGGCTATTAGGAACCCTTCCTTGGCTTAGGGCTACCCATAGGAACAAGAACTAGGTTCATAGGACCCCTATTATCACTTCTATATTGAGATTTGTGTCCAATTTTGGGTAATTCAGAGATTGGTGTACCAAGTGTTTGTTATTTGTTCAATTAAATCTAATTAGACTTAGATTGAGTATGTGAGGCTAGCTACGTGTCCACAATTGGTTACAAGAAGAGCGTATCATGGTATTTTATGATACGTTATGAAACGGGGACTCATTTTGGAGGGTTTGTGCATATTAGTATAAATTATCTTCAAATTTTATTGTAACTAGTTTCTTTAGTTATATATAGATGATATTGATATGTATAATTGATAATTGTTGAGAATTATGGGTTTTGGTACTTGGTTTGGGTGTGTATCATGAGTATCCTACTTACACACTCTAGGTGCATGATGAAAAGACTATTAGTGTGCACACTCAAACAATTATTGGTGTGTGTATATATATATATATATATATGTGTGTGTGTGTGTGTGTGTGTGTGTGTATGAGTTACTTGTGTTGTAGGGTATTGTGTGTGAGTATCTGAGTTAAGGGGAGGATCTGTTTCTAAGTTTTGTTTAGGAGTGGATGCAATCAAGCATGGTGTTAAGGAGGCTTGGCTTCAGGTGAGTGGGAAGGAGAGCTTGCATATTGCAATAGGCATGAAATGGGGAGTCTTGTTTAGCTATGAAATGACTGCAGGCATGGAAATAAGGGGGCTCGGGTTGCATTTGGCTAGACTTAGAGGATATGTTGCAGGCCATTGCAATAAGTACTGCAAGGCACTTCAGTATAGCCCAGGTCTGTACAGATGGAAAGGGATGCTGGGTCTGTAGGCTATGGTGTTAGGCTTGAGGAGTTGGGGTATGTATTGAGCAGCAAGGTGGAGTTGCACCGGTGTGGAGTGGTTGATGCAGGTCGGGCATAGTCCAGGTCTGGCAACATCATATAGTAACTATTTTATAGCAGAGGAGGGGTGATATGATGCAGTTGGGGGAAGTGTCTACTGCACTTGAGTGCATTTAAATACTGCAAGTAAGCGTGTGCAACAGTCAGTTGATACTGCAGTATAGAGCCAAAAAATAGGGAGGGGTCTGTGAAGTCTTGTGCACAGGCAGAGTAGTGTGCAAGAGTGTCTGCAGTGGGGTTTGTGGCAGCTAGTTGGGAAGAGTAGGAGTTGGGACACATACCTAGTTATGTTAGTATAAGTATCAAGGTAAGTGAGGGTATTTGGATACTAGATATTACGTAGGGTACTAATTGAGGGTTTGAATTTATAGTCTAGTCAAGGTATTAGGGTATTGTGTTGAGCAAATATTGGAGTTTTATGTAGTGTTTGGTGTAGTGTGTGTGATATTGAAGTATAGATACCAAGTGTGGACCAAGTTATGACCAAGGTATTTAGTATCAAAGAAAGTAATTATAGGCTAAGGTAATAGGAATATGTTAAGGTATTAGTTATGGAGATAGGTAATAGGGTAATACTAAGGTAATGGCTAAGAATTGAGCATATATATTAGGATACTATAAGTTAGTGATATATTAGAGTCTATATATGTATTATATGATATATATTATAGTATATTAGCTAAAATATTGCTAATATAGGTATAACTCATAGTTATTAACTAGTATAGGTATGTACCTTAATGATATTAGCTAGTTATGATCTACAAACCTAGAGATAATAAATGTATGACCTAGTATCAACTAGTTTACCCTTATGATCCACCTAGAAGCTAGAGTTGGACATAGAATGGAGGTAAAGACCTAGTTTGGCCTAGTTTTACCTAGTATGGCCTAGAAATGGCCTAGAAATCATATTTGACTCATTTAACTTATTTATTACTTCTTTACACACATTGGCATGATATTTTATATATAGGGTTGTGTGACACCATCTCAGACACTGAGTCATAACTTTTGCTCAGGACCAGAGGCGAGTACATTCTCTAATAGTTTTCTTATTTGATAGTCTTTATATTACATGTATTTAGTATTGAGATATTTGATTCCTGACATGTTGTTACATGGATTGGTATACGTGGATCCCCGTTATGAGATATTATTGTCGTGATTACTCAGTAATCGCCGTATCGTTCTTCGTGATTACTTAGTGATTACCATGATATCTTCGTCATTATTTAGACCGTGATCATAGTGCATGATATTATTGATCGTGCATCATGATATACGTGTTATAACGTGTCATGATTTTGATCCATGTACTACTCGGGGGAAGGAGAAAGTATTAGTGGATATGTGATCATACCTTATAGCCCATAATTTAGTGTAGCCCGTGATAGCTAGGAGATCATGCAACTCGCGTATGTTCAAGCTAGCTCCCCTTTTATTATAGCCCGTGTTAGGCCCAAGCCGATCACATATCTTACTAATATTTTAAGGCATATTTTATTATTATATTTTCTTTATTTTGGTTAATTATATTGATGTTCTTCACCATATTGTTCTCAGTTTATTTTAATTACTTACCATGATACTCCTTGTGATATATACTAGTTCAGTTACTTTCATCATTTATTTTCATTAATATTAATGTTTCATAGTTTCTGTCAATTATTGGAACTGCTATTGGGTTTTACTTCTCTCCAATCCTAACTGGATATATTTTTCAGATGATTCTTTAGAGGATTGGTGTACTACACACTACAGGCCATAGGATGGCGAGCCGTTGAGATAGAACCCATAGAGCATGTTGATCTAGTGCCATCTATCGAGGAGACTTAGTTACTTCCATTATGATTTTGTATATATCACAGTTAGCTATTTTGGTATTTATTATATTTGAGACTATTGTGTTGTGATTAGACAATTGGCCTTGGACTTGGATTGTATCGTAACTCTGTCATAACACACACCCGATGTAAGTGTACGAGAATGTCGGTACGTCCAGCCTACGCTGCAACATCGACGGTAGAACGCTGTCTAGGTCAACAATACTATCTAAACATCTCACATAATATGTATATATATATATATATATATATATATATATATATATATATATATATACTTGTTAAGATATCTCAACTCCAAATGGAGGACAAATAATAAATAATACTCATCATAATAAAACTAGAGAAAGATGTAGCACGAAATGGAATAGAAGAAAAAAATGAATCACAGTCATAATACAACTCATAATCAAGTCTAATTGACTAGAACAATAGTCTCAAATATAATACATAATAAAATATCTAAACTGAGACATAACCAATAGAAAAGTCTAAACATCTGCAACTTATTGATCATCCCCCAATATTGGCTCCTCCTGAACCACCATCTCTAACTCTGCACCCACTAGTTCTGAGGTCCATAGTATGTAGGATACTAGTCATCTAAATTATCTAAAAAATATATCCAGTCAGAATTGGGGCAAGTTCTAGCAAATTTTGGGCTAGATATTAGGGCATTTTGGATTAAACAGAGGCCTTATTGGCGAAGCACACCTCTAATAGCAGTTCCAAATAAATGATAAAGACTATGTAACAGTAAATAGAGAGAACTTACAAGATAAATAGAGCATGAACAAGAAATATATATAAAATATGGAAATTATGTAAATAGTATAGTGTGGGTATGACCACATATCTAACTAACACTTTCCAACCCCTTACTTGTATAGTGTGTCACGCCCCAGTCCCAAAATACAAGGAACCAGGCCCCGTGGCAATAGCCAGCTGTCACGTCTCCGAGGATATCCCAATTTAATGGGTCCTAACGAAGAGTGCTACGCTGTCCTAAAATACTAACATGTCCAATATCAGTCAACAACAGGTAAACTAATCTCATCCACAATATAAACAGCAAGAAGTACTAAATAAACTGCTGGAAGATAAACACCAGTCTCAAGATATCATAGTACAACTAATAATGTCTGGTGGGAACAAACCTACTACTATGACGAAATAAAGTACTAAAAAGATAGATAAAAGATAATGACTAGGGCATCGGCTGACTAGATAATGATGCTCCCAATCCTAGGCAGAAGACCTACCAAGTGATCACGGAAACTCCAACGGTAGTACCTCTATCTCCTCTGCGGTAGCAAACCTCATCTCCTGTCCTGGGCCATACACTGTGGGGTAATATGCCTCGTCCAAATCTGGAAAGGTACCAGGTCCTCAGAGGGATGTAACAAGATACATAGAAGCATGCCATATATAAATACTGAATAAAATAAATACAATAAAGGGTGTGCTAACCATCTAAGTGAATGCAATATGAGGACAACTTTGGTACGTATGGGTAGGCGTAGGCATAACATCCAATACCACGAAGATTGTGGCAGCAGTGCAGTATAACGTCCATATCGCTCTGAAGAACGTGGCGGCAGTACAGTATACCGTCCATATCGCTCCGAAGAACATGGCAGCAGAGTAAAGGGAGTCATTGGATCCATGGCTCCTCTGGATACTACAGACTCCAATGGGTGTATCCCATATGCCTACTAATGTCCTCCCCGCCCAATGTAGATACATAATTCGAATACTCGGCGTGCGTACCACGTATCTATATGCCAAGTCTCTACCAATAAAATATAACCTAGACTACGTACTAACCGTGATGTAGGTTACACGCACCGATAGCTAGTCGAGTGCACAAACCCGCATCCCAATATGAATATGTCTCAGTGAACGTATAAGGTGTCAGGTCTCAGAAGATAACTGGGTATCCTCCAATAGGGTGAGTCTGCTAATGACTAGGTCAAGTACACTAATCATTGACGTATCTGTCGACTGCAGCCGAGTCAATCTCGGACGCGCACAGTTGTATAAAATAAAAGCAACAAGGATACAATACAACATGTGTATAATTTAAATTAGACAGTAAATATGGCAAGGTATCTTGCTAAGTCCTCAAGCTGTGAATGCCAATAGCCTGCTTCTGCGGTGTCTCCTGGCTGATCCAATGATTCTAAACACACCAATATAATATATCAATCCATCATCAGACACTAAGTAATATATACACTATGTTGCTCTTCAGTACTGACGCAAAGATTATGTCCGTCGAATACAGAGTCGCGGGTGCATATAGCTAAGATACACACGTGCCCTGTCTTCAGTCACCGTGTATCCCGCGACAGTAAAAATGCTAAGGTCATAAGTCACCAACTAATTATGTTTAGTATAATTAATGGTCCTTATTATCCGTATTAAGCATTCTTGTTGATGTCCAGGTTTAATGATGCTTTACATGTCTTAAATAACAATTCTGCTTATAAGGATGTACACTAAGTTATTGATTACTAACTTATTTGTTATTAAGAATCTGATTGGGCATACATATATTCATAATTAGAGTTTCCGAATTACTATTTCGTGTCCATGCCAAAATACAACATGACGATACGGTGGTAAAACTATTCATGATACAAAGGGGAAGGAGGCCAACGGGAGTTACCTATTCGAGGATAAACATAGGGGGGTTCTGCTCGTCGCCGTGCACACTCGCCGATGGTCAGCGGAGCTCCGGCGTTGGCAGCAAGTCTCGGCAGCAGCGGCGGCAACTGCTACAGTTATAGCAGCGGCAGCAACGGCTTTGCAACTGCGGCAGCGACGTCGGCGCGGCTGAGAACGACGTGGGGCGGCTGACACGTCGTAGGGGTAGGTCGAGGCAGACCTCACGGTGGTGGTCGGCGGTGCCAGAGGTGGCGGGGATACTCGGCAGCGGCTATGGCGGATGTGGATGGGTGAGTTGGTGATGGTGAAGTCGACGACGGCGTTGGGCGGCTGGGATGGTGGTCCAGCAGTGAGGGGGTCCGGTGACTGCGGTGGGCTGGTGGTGGCTGGTGATGTCGGGCAGTCGGGGGGAGGTCGGGTGCAAGGGGGAAGCGGCTAGGGTTTGGCTAGGGTTTTGATGAATAGTAAAATTAGGGTTTCATGTGGGAGTATGTATTTTTATAGGTGTTGGCTCTCGTGGGCTATCCTTGATATTTGGGCCGACCAGGGCTCGAGGGTGGGGCTGGTCCATAATTAAGGTGTACACGAGCTTGGTCTGGTCCTGTTTTTGGTGAACTTGGCCTCAACTTAATTAAATTACAACTTAATGAGAAAGGCGCTCACTTACGAATATTGTGAAGCTAAGGTGAGACGCAATGACGAGTATCTAAAGTTGCACAATGGTCACAGGGATAACTTGGCATGTCTAAGAGATGTTCGTGACCTTGGGTGGAAGATAACTACTGGTGTGGTGCTCCATCCTCGAAACAATGGCAAGGTGTATTATAATATATAATTATTGCACATTTATTCCAATTGTATCCAATTAATTCTAAGTCCCTCTATTTAATTTAAATTGAACCCTAAATTGGTCGAGGGGGTTTACAATCTACCCTCCTTAGAGCATTTCTACCTCGAAATTTAAAACATACTCATGGTAAGAAATACTGACTGAATCTAAAATGCCAATACGTACCTAGTCCTTCGAAGAGATGGGGATAGCGCTGTCTAATGTCCTCCTCGCGTTCCCAAGTTGATTCTCCTGGTGCATGATGCCTCCATGTGACACGGACTAGAGGGATAGTCTGACCTCGCAATACCTTCTCGCTCCTGTCCAGGATCTCAACAGGCTCCTCTTGGTATGATAGACTTGGGCCGACTGTGATCTCTGAATGGTCAAGTACATGACTCGGATCCGGTATGTACCTCCTCAACTGAGATACATGGAAGACGTCATGGACTCCTTCCAAAGTCTGCGACAAGGCTAATCTATAAGCAACCTCTCCGACGCGTTCTAACACATCGAATGGTCCGATGTACCTCGGACTCAGCTTTCCTCTGCCTCCGAATCCGATAGTCCCTCGAGTAGGCGAGATCTTTAGAAATACATGATCTCCAACCTGGAACTCTAAGGGTCGTCGATGCGCATTCGCCCAATGCTTTTGTCGGTCCTGCGCTGCTCATAGGTACCCTTGGATCTTCTTCACCTTCTCTACTGTACGAACAACCAACTCGTGGCCAAGAATCTGTCTCTCGCCTATTTTGCTCCAACATACAGGGTAACGATACTTCCTGCCATACAACGCTTCATAGAGAGCCATCTGGATGCTTGCTTGGTAGCTGTTGTTGTAGGAAAAGTTGACCAAATACAAATGGTCCACCCAAGATCCTCCAAAATCAAGCATGCACGCCCTTAAAATGTCTTCCAATGTCTGAATGGTGCGCTCTGACTGGCCATATGTCTGTGGGTGAATCGATGTGCTAAACTTCAGGTGGGTACCGAGACTCTCTTGTATACTCTGCCAAAAGTAAGAGGTAAACCTCGTATCTCTGTTGGACATGATGCTAACTGGCACTCCGTGTAGTCGCACAATATCTCTCATATACATATCTGCTAGGACCTCTGTAGATTGTCCAACTCGGAAGGGTAAAAAGTGTACGAACTTGGTGAGTCTATCCACGATTACCTATACTACATTTCGACCACCAGGACTCCTCGGGAAGCCCGTAACAAAGTCCATAGTGATATGCTCCTATTTCCACTCTGGTATAGGGAGCAGTTGAAGCAATCCTGCAGATCTCTGATGCTCAGCCTTGACTTGCTGACACACCAGGCACTTGGCCACAAGGCGTGCTATCTCCCTCTTCATTCCATGCCACCAATAGTACTGTCTCAAGTCTCTGTACATCTTCGTGCCTCCGGGATGAATAGAGTAGGTTGAACTGTGTGCTTCTGTCATCAACTCCTGCCGAAGCTCTCCATTTGGAACATAGAGATGATCTCCACATCTCAAAGTTCCGTCTTCATGTATACGCAGTCCTGTCTGTATTCCAGCCTCTGTCCTCTGTCTAAGCCTCTCGAATCTGGCGTTTGTTGGCAAGGCAGCCTTGATCCTTTCCACTAATATTGACTGCAACTAAAAACTCGATAACTGTCCATCTACTCCGGGCATAACAAATTCTATACCCATTTTCTCTAGATCTCTCAACAGATGTTGTTGTGTAGTCAAGAAAAATGCCATGGGTCTTCTGCTCAATGCGTCAGCTACTATGTTGGCCTTTTCTGGTTGGTACTGTAGATCAATCTCGAAGTCTGTCATCACCTCGAGCCAACGTCTCTGCCTCTGATTTAGATCTTTCTGAGTGTAGACGTACTTCAGGCTCTTATGATCAGTGAATATCTCTACTCCTTCTCCATATAGGTAGTGCCTCCAAGGCTTCAAAGCAACTATCACTGCTGCAAGCTCCAAGTCGTGAGTGGGATAGTTCTTCTCATGGGTTCTCAACTGTCTAGAAGCATTGGCTACCACCTTCCTATGCTGCATCAAGCCACATCCTAATCCTTTCCCGGATGCATCGCTATAGATCATGAATCCTCCAGGTCCAGATGGTATGGTCAAGATAGGTGCGGTAGTCAGGCGCTTCTTCAGCTCATCGAACGCTGTCTGACACTCTTCTGTCCATGTAAACTCCTGCTCCTTACGAGTCAAACGGGTCAGCAGCTCTGCGATCTTTGCGAAGTTCTTCATGAACCGCCGGTAATATCCGGCAAGTCCTAGAAAGCTCCTCACTTCTGAGACATTGGTAGGGGTTGGCCATGTCTCTACTGATGAAATCTTCGCCGAATCTACTGAAATACCATCTCCTGAAATGACGTATCCAAGAAAAGTGACACTATCCGGGAGAAACTCACACTTGCTCAGCTTAGCATAAAGCCTCTCTTTCCTCAGCCTCTCTAACACTAGTCTCAAGTGCTCTTCGTGTTTCTCGTGGCTCTTCGAATACACCAAGATGTCGTCAATGAAGACTACCATGAACCGGTCTAAGTATTAGTGGAATACTCTGTTCATCAAGTTCATAAATATAGCTGGCGCATTCGTCAGTCCAAAAGGCATCACTAAGAACTCATAGTAACCAAAACGAGTCTTGAATGCTGTCTTTTTAATGTCTTCTCTTCGCACCTTTACTTGATGATAACCCGATCTCAAGTCAATCTTTGTGAACACCACTGCTCATGTCAGTTAGTCGAACAAATCATTAATCCGCGATAGGGGGTACTTGTTCTTGATAGTCAAAGCATTAAGGGCTCTGTAATCAATACACATGCGTACCGTTCCATCCTTCTTAGGTACAAACAACACTGGTGCTCCCCAAGGTGATACACTCGAACGGATAAATCCCTTGCTCTGAAACTCCTCTAATTGTAGCTTCAGCTCATTTAGTTCCTTCTTCGCCAATCGGTATACATTAGAATATAAAGGTGCTGCTCTGGGTACTTGCTCGATGGTGAACTCCACGTCTCTATCTTGCGGTAAGCCTAGCAATTCTTCAAGAAAAATATTCTCAAATTCTGTAACTATTGGTGGGGGTACCATCTCCATAGCCATGTAAGTTCCAGCTATCTGTCCTACTCTTTGTTCGACGGTCCCTTGCATGTACTCGAACTCCGATTGATCTGGCAGTCTAAAGGTGACGTTACCCTTCCGGCAATTCAGTACAACATTATACTGGCTTAACCAGTCCATGCCAAGCACAATATCAAAGTACGGCATGGGTAATACCAAGAATTACGCTCTCATCTCTCTACCACATACGACTACCGAACACGTTCTAATAGTGCTGGTAACCGGCACAATACCTCCTTCGATAAGAATCTTTCAACTCTTAGGTAAGGGAGAAGTAGCTACTCTATGCATTGCTATGAATCTACTAGATATAAATGATAAGGTAGCTCCAGAATCAAACAATGTCGTCGCAGGTAATGATGTAACTAAAATTATACCTATGATAGCTTCCCCTTCTGTTTCCTCCTCTGTAGCTGCTAGTGCAAAGGCCTGTCCGTGCCTCTGCCCTCTGGTTTGCTATCGAGCTCGGTCAAACTGCGCCTTATGTGGGGCCAAGGGTGGTCCCCTCTGAAATTCTCCAGGTGCTGGTAGACGTTGGCCTCCTAACGGGGGTAGTATCCTCAGAACTGGTGTTGCTGGCCTCTGTCCGGCCGACGGTGCTGTATCTCTGTGATGTGGGCAGTCTCGGACCTGGTGCTGGTCTGACCCACAAATCAGACATGTCCTCAGTCTCTTTCTGCAGTCCTTCTTATAATTTCCTCTCTTCCCACAGTGGTTGCAAGTCGGAAGCTCCCTTTGCTGGTATGGCATTGTCCTCTGCTGAGTCTGTGCTCCAGGACGACGGATCGATCCTCCTATTCCGGGCTGGGCTCTGGCTGGTACGGTTGTGTTGGAACGTCTTGCTCCTCTGCCGATGGCCTCCTGGACTCTCGCCTCTGAAAGAACCTCTTCATAAGAAATCCTCGCATGTGCGGTGGTATACCTCTGTAGCTCGAAGGTGAGGCCGTGATGGAATCTCTGGGCCTTCTCTAGATCATTGGGTATCAGGACGGCACCAAATCGGCTAAGGCGGCTGAACTCCGCGTCATAGGCATCAATAGTCATGTTTTCCTGTTCTAGATGTGGGAACTGGGAGTACAGGGTATTTCTGACTGTAGCTGGGAAATACTTCGCATTGAAGTACTCTAAGAACTGTTCCCAAGTCTAGTTCTTGCCTACATTGCGCTCAATAGAATACCACCAGTGATGGGCGCTGTCTTTTAGTTGGGCCCTCACTGCGGTCATCCAAAGATCTGGGTGCAGTTGTGAAGCCTCTAGTAACATCTCCATGTTGGCGACCCAATCGGAGATCTGCTCTACGGTCTGGTTGCCCGAGAAAGTATCTGGTCCCATCTGTCAGAACCATCTTACAGTGCCACCTGTCTGGGCTGGTATAAGTGCTGGTACTGGTGTTGTGACAGGTGTCCTCTCTAGTAATGCAATCAAACTCTGTCTCAACGTCTCGGTCTGATGCTACTGTGCTTGCATCATAGTCTGAAAGAACTGAAGCATCTGTGGTTGTCCATCTAGCTATGGCATCTGGGGTGTATAAGGTGGAGGTGGTGGTAGTGAAACCTCTGGATGTGCGGTAGGTGTCTCCTCAGATGTCGGCCTCTCGGTCTGTGGCATCGGTGTAGCTCCTGAAGTCTGGCCCTCAAAATACGGTATGGGGATCGTCTGTGAAGTCTGTCCCTCTGGCTACTGTGTAGGATCGCCCTGAGAAGTCTCTTGCCAATGAATCAGCGGGGCCTGTGGCGGTGGTTGCCCTCCAGGTAGTCCCTGGGGTACTTCTTCTCCTTGGGTGGTGTTGTCTGGCACCACGGCACTGGGTGCTCCTCGTCCACTGCTCAAGTTCATCTTGCTGCAAGAGGCAGGATTTCATTAAAAGAGTACGGAATTAAGCAAACAGGATGCAGATATTTAGAAGTAATACGAAGAAAGTTCAAAGACGTAATCGAAGTGGATGAGACCGAGTAACTTCTATCATATTGCAGGCTCGCTGGGCATGTTACCATACCATAAGCGATAAAGTCGACCTGCACGGGCCACCACTAAAACCATGTCATGCCCCAGTCCCAAAATACAAGAAACCAAGCCATGTGGCAATAGCCAGTTGTCACGTCTCCGAGGATATCCTAATTTAATAGATCCTAACGAAGAGTGCTACGCTGTCCTAAAATACTAACATGTCCAATATCAGTCAACAATAGGTAAACTAATCTCATCCACAATATAAATAGCAAGAAGTACTAAATAAACTGCTGGAAGATAAACACCAGTCTCAAGATATCATAGTACAACTAATAATGTCTGGTGGGAACAAACCCACTACTATGACAAAATAAAGTACTGAAAAGATAGATAAAAGATAATGACTAGGGCATCGGCTGACTAGATAATGATGCTCGCAATCCTAGGCAGAAGGCCTAACAAGTGATCACAGAAACTCCGACGGTAGTACCTCTAGCTCCTCTGCGGTAGCAAACCTCATCTCCTGTCCTGGGCCGTACATTGTGGGGTAATATGCCTCGACCAAATCTGGATAGGTACCAGGTCCTCAGAGGGACGTAACAAGATACATATAAGCATGCCATATATAAATACTGAATAAAATAAATCCAATAAAGGGTGTGCTAACCATCTAAGTGAATGCAATGTGAGGACAACTTTGGTACGTATGGGTAGGCGTAGGCATAACGTCCAACACCCCGAAGAGCGTGGCAGCTGTAACCTCTGATTCCCAATTTCCGAAATAATTAGATTTTTTTTTATACCAAGTTTATAAAATATTTTCTCCTTGACATTTGTAGTATTAGATTTTTGAGCAATGTTTGATTTTAGAAGATAATTTAAAATCTTGTATGAAAATCATTTTTTTTAAATGTCGATTTATTATAAAATAAATAGATAAATAATGATGTAAATATAATACTATAGCTTCGAATATTTTTGGCTTGAAATCATAAAATTATTTGTTTAATAAAAATTATTGAAGGACTAGTTGTTCATAATAAATTTTTATTTTTGGAATAGTAAATAAATGAATTACATATTTTCTAGGGTTTTGAAATATGGGTTTGTTTAGTAGCTAATTTAATCCGTTAGCCTTGGAAGCCTTTAAAAATATTTTTCTTAAATTATAATATTTTCTATTAATTTTATTAGGTTACCATCTTCCAATTTTTACCCTCATTTTTTCCCGCATGAAAAACTCATTTATGTAATCTTGGGCCATTCATTATTTGGGCCAACCCTCACCCTTCATCCTACACCCTCTCTCCCTATTTAAGTCCCTCATCACCATTCCCAAGAAACCCTAATCTCCAATTTATTAGCTAGCCCCCATAATTTCCACAAGCCAACAACCACCACCATTTTGTGTGCTCGTGTCCGTGTGTCCAGCATCACCGTGTCAGCCGTGTTGGCCTCGGGTCTGACCCTGGGTGTCCCTCCGTATCCATTCATTTTCTGTGTCCGGTTACAACATTACAACCGATTGTGTCCGACACTATCTGGACACATCCACCCCTGTACAGTACTACATCAGATTCCTGTGTCCAACACCCAGACACATCCACCTCCACCACCGTACACCCAACCCGCCGTGTCCAGCCCCGGACACGACCCCGACATCCACAGAACCTAACCTAACCTAGATCCCGCCGCCGCCGACGACTGGGACCTCCGCCTCCGCCGAGTCGAGTCTCCACCGCCGCGTCGGGCCGATCGATCCAGCCCCCGCCTAGTTCGACACCCGGTGGCCGCCTGCAACCACCACCTGGAGCATCCTCGAGCCGAGCCCTCGCTGAGTCGACCGCCGCCTCGGATCTCCTCGATACGAGCTCCGTCGACCGCCTCCTCGGGACGAGAACCGCCGCCGCCTCAAGCCGAGCTTCGCCGCCGCTTTCCTCACCGGAGCCGACGTCGTCGCCGCCGATCTGGCTTAGATCCAGCCGTCGTCGAGCTCCGCTGCCGCCGCCGAGTTCGACCGCCGCCGCCCGAGGCGATCGCTTCGACCGCCTTGCCGCCCTGCCCGGCGAGACTTCTCCGCCGACGCCGGAGAAGAAACCCCCATCGTGAGCCTTTCCCCTTTCCTTTCTTCATTCTGTGTAATTTAGGTTAAAGTTAAGTAATATATTAGATTAATCAATTAATTATCTCTTAATCAGTAATTAGTTTCTTAATCAGTTAACTAATTCTTTATCAGTTAATTTTATTAATTTGTAGTTAATTATTAATTAGTATTTGTAATATTTAATTTGTTTAGTTTTTATTTAGTTTAGTTATATAATTAGTTTATTTATTATATATATTTAGTTTAGTAAATAGAATATAATTAGTTTTATTGTTATAGTGTATGAATTTAGTTATGTATATATATAAGGATTTTGGTTATATAAATATATAATAAGTCTGGGTTTGTAATATTAATTAAGTAATGGTTTCAACATTAAGCTTAGTTAAAATTAGTTTATTTGGGCTGATAATATGTTTTACTATAGATATAATTGTATACTGGCTTTTACATAAATTCTAGATTTTATAAATAAACTTTTAATTGAAATTATGTTTGAAAGAGGAGTTTAACAATTATTGTTCAAATAATTTTGAAATAATTTATATATGTATATATGTATGTATATTTTTGGTATAATTATACATATATTTAATTGGTATAATTTCATGTAGTATATGTGTAATAAAACGTATTTTTAATATATGAATTAATTGGCATCTGTATATATATATATATAGTATAAAGTGGAATTGGTAATTTAATATTAGTATATTCTAATAATGATGTTGACAAAATATATGTATATTTTAAACAGTATTTTTGCATATATATGAGTATACGTATGGTTCAACTAGTATAAATCAAATATGTATTTAAAAGATATATATATATATATATTGTAAATACATTTAAATTGGTGCATGTATATATATTATAAGTATTAATGATAATTAATAATATGTGTATTTATATATGTATCCCTACTAGATGACCCTAGTTGACTTGTGCCATACCTGGCAGAGCCCCTGAGTTCATGTATTTGTGATGTGTTAGTGTAGCACCTGATGCAAATGTTGTATTTGATATATTTTAGGACTGTTGGTTCCTCCAGACGATACTCTGGGACAGGACATTGGTTTTACCAGCTAAGGACCCAAGGTGAGTACATTCTCTGATTAGTTTCTAATTTATGATATCTCCTATGTTCACTGTATCTAGTGTAAATATCCATATTCTTGACACATTGGTTACACGGATTGGTATACACGGATCTCGTCATGAGATGCTATTCCTTATTCATGGTGTAGCTTGTACAAGACTTGTTTTTCTTGTTATCTTGTGCATGTACAGACATTGATTCCCGGGGAGATTTGCTATCTTCCTAGGGAATCTCGTGCCATAGTGTACCATGATTGGATCTACTATACCAGTCGGGGGTGGGGAGTATTTTAGTGTAGATATGTGATCATACCCAACTTTTTATGCATCATAGCTCACCCCACATCTCACGTCAGGTGCGGCCTGACCATCTCCGTGCCACATAGCTGTTACGTGTGATTAGCCTGACCTCTCCATGCATCATAGCTAACCAACGGTTAGCCTGACCTTCGTGAATCATAGCTAATCACATGTAACCAGCCTGATCAAGTTCCCAAGCCGATCACATGTAAAGCTAGTACTCACACACTTAGTCATAGGCTTCTTGCTCATGGACATATTGTTTCTTTTCCGCAGTTACTTACAGTATTTCCAGTATTTCTTTCATTGTACATTTCTCGTACCTATACATGCATTTGGTATATTTCCATCTAGAACTGCTACATAGTTTATGTCATTTATATAGAACTGCTATTTAGAGATGTACTTTGCTCCTTCCTGACTGGAAAATATTTTTCCAGACTGTGACCTTAGTAGACTGGTTTCTGACACACTTGGAGATTGGAAGTTAATGATTGCAGGTATGATTATTTTGTCATTAGTCTTGTGTTGTGTTCTTTTGTTTCTTCAAATTCTTATCGTGCTGTAGTTGTGATTGAGTATGTTGTTCAGTTTTATAGTGATATCCACGTCTCTTTATGGAGTTGGGTATTCACGTGAGTTTGATTAGATAGTTACATTACCTAGACAGCATTCTACTGTCGATGCTGCGGCGTAGGCTGGACGTACCCACGCTCTCGTGCCCCTAAATCGGGTGCGGGTCATGACAGCAGCAGTGTAGTATAACGTCCATATCGCCCCAAAGAACATGGCGGCAATACAGTATATCGTCCATATCGCTCCAAAGAATGTGGCAGCAGTGTAAAAGGAGTCATTGGATCTGTGGCTCCTCTGGATACTACGGACTCCAATGGGTGTATCCCATACGCCTACTAATGTCCTCCCCGCCCAATTTAGATACACAAGTCAAATACTCGACGTGCGTATCACGTATCTATATGCCAAGTCTCTACCAATAAAATATAACCTGAACTACGTACTAACCGTGATGTAGGTTACACGCACCGATAGCTAGTCGAGTATGCAAACCCGTATGCCAATATAAATATGTCTTAGTGAACATGTAAGGTGTCAGGTCTCAGAAGATAACTGGGTATCCTCCAATGGGGTGAGTCTGCAAATGACTAGGTCAAGTACACTAATCATTGACGTATCCGTCGACTGCACCTAAGTCAATCTCGGACGCGCACAGTTGTATAAAATAAAAGCAACAAGGATACAATACAACATGTGCATAATTTAAATTAGACAGTAAATATGGCAAGATATCTTGCCTGAGTTCTCAAGCTGTGAATGCCAATAGCCTGCTCCTGCGGTGTCTCCTGGCTGATCCAATGATCCTAAACACACCAATATAATATAGCAATCCATCATTGTCACGACCCGCACCCGGAATTTGGGCATGAGTCATGGGTACGTCCAGCCTACGCCGCAGCATCGGCGGTAGAACGCTGTCTAGGTCTCAACATATAATATATCCTGTCAATAGTCTCAACTCCGCACGGAGGACAAAGATAATAATCCACAGTTCTATGATATACTCAATCACAAGTTAATAGAATAATAGCACGATGAGAATAGAAAAGAGTTCCAATAAAAACCAACCACAATAAGTCCAACTCAAATCCGGGGTATAGATGACCTCACAAATCACAAAATAATAAATACAACTCAGTCTCAGTCTAAAATAATAAATACAGAAAAATAATCTAAGAACAGCCAGGTACATTCTCCTCTAGGCTAGGCAACTCCTCTGGGGTTTCTGGAGTGAAATCACCCTCTAATCCTGGGCCGTAGTGAGTGGGGCACAAGCTCTCCAGGTCCTCTGAAAAATGTTATCCAGTCAGGATTGGAGCGAAGCACAAGCACTAACAGCAGTTTCATTAAATTGACAAAATCTATAAACCGTGTAAGAAATACAAGATAGAAAATAAATGCTGGAAATGTAAAGCACTGGAGAAAATGGAAATAGGCAATAGAGCATCTAGCAATAAATAATAAATAGTGAATGCTAGACAATAAGTAGTGAATGCTGGAACAGGTGAATCTGAATAAAATAGACATCTAGCTAAGTGTTTGAAATATTAGTTTATTATGTGATCGGCTTGGGACTTGATCAGGCTGGTTATATATGATTAACTATGATTCTTGTAGGTCAGGCTAACCATATGGTTAGCTATGATGCATGTAGTGGTCAGGTTAATCATATATAACAGCTATGATGCATGTAAGATGGTCAGGCCACACCCAACGTGAGAAGTGGGGTGAGCTATGATACATTTAAAGGATTTGGATATGATCACATAATCTACTAATAGTTCCCCATCCCCCAGCTAGCACGATGGATTCCAATCATGACTCCTCATGATGGGGATCTAGGGTGCTAACCCGTGTATCCATAGTGTCGGAATCAAGTATGTAATACACTATAATTTATAGAAGTAATCAACAATGAAAACTGTCAGAGAATGTACTCGCCTGTGGTCCTGAGCAAAGGTTGAGGATCGATGTCCAAAATAGGATCACAATGACCTATTAGTGGAATATAAATGTCAGATACTGAATTTAAAGGAATTAACATGCTTAATTAATTAAAAGCGAGGCCTCTAGGTCAATTCTATGGTTTACTGTTCAGTACTAGGTTATCCTAGATAAACTAGGTCCACACTAAGTTAATGAGTCCATATTGGTCACTAACTAATTAACCCTATATTGTATTATCTATACTAACTATTTACACTAGGTAATGGGTTATCATATACTAATTATCGATATCTAACTAGACTAACTCTTAATACTAAGTGTTCTAGATAATTTAGTATCTATTATTAATGCTAGTAATTACCTTAACTAGTACTATACCACCTATCTTTTTACCTGATACTTAGTTAAACATCCTTGATACCTTGAATGAATTCTTAACTTACTACCTCAACTCTCATACACACCAAGCCATCCAATATAATCCACTGCAATGTGTTCCCTCTGATACACACAAATCAGTGTGTTTACACTGATACACCTTGATACTTACCTACAGATCCATGGTGATCTTACCTACAGATCCTAAGCCACCTAATACTCTTCCCTCTGTTCTCAGTTGGGAACAACACCTTACTAACATCACCATAAAATTCTAGAACCAACACACACACAGGTCTAAACAGTTTCCCCCAACTAATTCCCTCAACTAACCACTCAAGAGTTGCTACTGTAGCATATCTAACCTCCCACACATCTGCAGACCTGCAGTTCAAGACTTGGTGTCTGCTGCTACTGCACACACACACAGATTTTTCTGCACCTACTGAAATCAGGATGTTGGTTTCTAGGATACACACATTGTGAACCTGGGAGGAATCACCACACACACTCACTGACTATACACTGGTTACATATACACCTACACAGGTACCTCACTGACTAGACACACACTCACAGATACTCAGATTTCTGGAAAACATCTGAGACACACACATACACACTGAAACCCTCTCTGCACACTGAATCTAACTCACAGACACTCTAACACACTAAACTTACTGATACACAGTATCAGCAATCTGTACACCCTATTCACAACCCCCAAATCACACTAATATATATATCTACAATCCTACTGATACTAGACACACTGACATAACTCTATGGGATTGATACATATTCTGATGCATCACAAACACAGCCAAATACAATGTCCTACTGATACACTAACCTACACCCTACAGAATCACACACAGGTCCACAAAACACACACAGGAATCCTACTGTACATAGACACAGGTAAAATAGATCTGGATACACACAGAAAATAACATAGGGATACTTACCCACTACAAAATCCAATACCTACACACAGAAAACTCAATAAAACTCCACCCGAATGTACAGGGACTATATCCTGAAATCTACTAACCCCAAGCTCACTCAAAACAATGCACAGGTCTCTCTCCAATCACACAACCTGTTCTACCACGTCTGTACAGGAAAACCCAAACACACTGCACATCTAATTCACATACACTAGAACCCAGGAACACAGACACTTAGAACTAACACAGTTCAACCACACTGAACCCTAAAACCCGACTGAACAGTGCTCATAGAAACCCCAAATGCATTCGACAGCACAGTTATAATCAAATTACACAAAACACAGTTATAATCAATTGAACAACACATCTACAACATAAGCATATATATATATATCAAAACCAATACAAGATATCTATGTATATAGATTTATGTATATCAAACATGCAGAATTTATATACAGAGATAGGCAACCCCTAATAATCATTTCCACAAACACAAAGAGTGCAAAAATATAGTTTTACATAAGAACCCATAAATCCTTCAATCAAAACCCTATAAATCAGATTAAATCTATATGTATGTGATGCAAATCTGCCTACATACCAATACCTAGGGTTAGGGTTCACGAAAAAATTGGGGAAACCAAATGTTGGGACACTTAAACCCTAATTTCTCCTAAATCTCCATGTAGAACCCTAGAAATCGAGATCTACACAGCAAGGGTGGGTTCCTAATGGGTATTAACATCAGAAAACAGAAATTAAATGAGTAAAAATAGGGTTTCACCTGCAGGAATGGTTTCTCCAATGGAAGTTCTTCTTTCCCAAGGCTTTTTAACCCAAGTTCCTTGCTTTCCTTGCTTTGGAGGAGGAGAATGGGATCTCTAGGGCTAGATTTCGAATTCTGGAGTGGGGAGATGGCTTTCTCTTGATGGAGGCTAGGGTTTCTTCTTTCTACATGAAGAAAGAGAGGGTTCCCTTTTATATTAAACTAGGTTAGGGTTTCCAATGAATAGTTTTAGGTTTAACCCCCAGGTTAGGTCATGTAGAGCCCAAAACTCAGGTTTAGCCCTTCTAGGGTTTGAGGTTCAACCTACAAATTTGAATTCTAGGGTTTCTCTAGAATTATGTCTTCTAATTAGGGTTTGGTCATTAGGGTTGTCCTAATGAGTTCTAGGGTTTACCTAAAACCAAATATTATTAACAACATATAATAGTTTATAAAACTCAACAATTTAATTTAATACATAATTATTCAAAATAGTGAATTTACATAAATGCCCTTATATGAAAATGTGGTAGTGACAAGTCTACCCTCCTAAAAGAAATTTTGTCCTCGAAATTAGACTGAACTAGAACAAGAATAAAATTAGAAAGGAAATATACCTCGAGTCTAGAAGAGATACGGGTATTGCTCGCGTATTTCGTCCTCTCTCTCCCAGGTCGACTCCCCTAGAGAGTGATGTCTCCATGCAACACGAACCAAAGGAATAGTTTGGTTCCGCAACACCTTCTCTCTGCGGTCCAAGATCTCTACGGGCTGCTCGGGGTAGCTGAGCGTCGGACCAACCTCAATCTCCGAGTGATCAAGTACGTGACTAGGGTCTGCCACGTACCATCTTAGCTGCGACACGTGGAACACATCATGCACTCCTTCTAATGCAGGTGGCAAGTCCAGTCTATATGCCACTGCACCTACCCTCGCAAGAATATCGAAGGGTCCGATGTAACGTGGGTTAAGCTTCCCGCCTCCACCAAAACGAATCGTGCCACACGTCGGAGAAATCCGTAGGAATACTAGATCGCCAACCTAAAACAAAACAGTCTCAACACGCAGTCTAAACAACAACACAAACCAAAAAATTAACAATCTATACCTGAAACTCAAGGGGTCTACGGTGGCTGTCGGCCCAATGCTGCTGTCTATCCTGCGCCACTCGCAGTCTGTCTTTGATGAGTTTCACTTTTTCTGCTGCATCCACGACCATTTCTGGTCCTAGCAAGGCTCTCTCTCCACGTCGTCCCACGATAACGGTGTACGACACCTCCGTCCATAAAGAGCCTCAAATGGTGACATCTCGATGCTGGCCTGGTAGCTGTTGTTGTAAGCAAACTCTACCAGGTGCAGATGATCCTCCCAAGAACCTCCGAAATCTAGAACACAAGTGCGTAGCATATCCTCGAGAGTCTGAATAGTCCTTTCAGACTGCCCGTCTGTCTGGGGGTGATATGCGGTACTGAACTTGAGCTGAGTGCCCAAGCTAGTCTGCAGACTCCTCCAGAAGTAGGAAGTAAAACGGCTATCCCGATCTGAGACGATGCTTACAGGAACTCCATGAAGTCTAACGATCTGACGCACGTACATCTCTGCTAGCCTCTCCGTCGACGTGCCCACCTTGAAAGGTAAGAAATGGGCTGATTTGGTCAACCTGTCCACGATGACCCAAATCGCGTCCTTCCCTCCTGGGGAACGTGGAAGCCCTGAAACAAAATCCATGGTCACGTGCTCCCATTTCCACTCTGGGATCGGTAAAGGTTGAAGCAACCCACCTGGCCTCTGCCGGTCTGCCTTTACCTGCTGGCACACTAGACACCGAGATACGAAATGTGCTACCTCGCGCTTCATTCCATACCACCATACGTGCTCCCTCAAGTCTCGATACATCTTGTTGGCACCGGGATGCATCGAGTACTGAGAGCGGTGTGCCTCCTGCAAAACCTCCATGCGCAACTCCCCGCTCGGCACACACATCCTCGTGCCGTGTCGTAAGGAGCCATCCTCTGCGATAGTAAAGTCGTCCGACAATCCTGCCTGAATATGTGCTCTGATACTCCTCAAGGCCTCATCATTATACTGCGCCACTCTGATCCTGTCCATTAGTTCGGACTGTATCTGCAATCCCCACATCTGAATCTCTGTACCGGGAACTAACACCTCAATCTCCAAGCTCTCCAAATCAGCCAACAATTGTCTATCTGTTGTCAAGTATATAGCCATCGGATACCTGCTCAAGGCATCGGCGACTACGTTGGCCTTCCCCGGGTGGTACTGCAATGAGATGTCGAAGTCCTTCATCAACTCCAACCACCTCCTCTGCCTCATGTTCAGCTCCTTCTGTGTGAATACGTACTTCAAGCTCTTATGGTCTGTGAAGATTTCCACACGCTCTCCGTATAGGTAATGTTTTCACAGCTTTAGAGCGAAGATAACTGCTGCCAACTCTAAATTGTGGGTGAGGTAGTTCTTTTCATGAGGGCGTAACTGCCTGGAAGCATAGGCAATCACCTTCCCGTGCTGCTGAAGAACACATCCCAGACCCTTCCCTGAAGCATCACTGTAGATGGTGAAACCATTTGTCCCTGCTGGCAATGTCAAAATTGGAGCTGTCGTCAACCTCTTCTTCAGCTCATCAAATGCGGCCTGGCACTCCTCCGTCCAGACAAAATCCACATCCTTCCTAGTCAGTCTGGTCATCGGCACTGCAATCTTGGAGAAGTCTTGTACAAACCTCCTGTAGTATCCTGCTAGCCCGAGAAAACTCCTGATCTCAGCTACCGAACTGGGGGTAGCCCACGACTCCACTGCCTCGATCTTCTGTGGGTTAATCGAGATTCCGTCACCCGATACCACATGCCCAAGAAATTCAACCTTGTCAAGGAAAAATTCACACTTAGAGAGCTTCCCGTACAGCTTCTCCCTCCTGAGAGTCTCTAAGACCAACCTCAGGTGCTCTTCGTGCTCCTCCGGGGTCTTGGAATACACAAGAATATCGTCGATGAACACTACCACGAACTTGTCAAGGTACTGATGGAACACCTTGTTCATCAGGTTCATAAATACTGTCGGTGCATTGGTTAAACCAAATGGCATCACCAGGAACTCAAACTGGCCGTATCTGGTCCGAAAGGCTGTCTTCGGCGTGTCTTCTTTCTTCACCTTCACCTGGTGATAGCCTGACCTCAAATCAATCTTTGAAAACACCCTTACCCCGCTCAACTGATCGAAAAGATCATCTATCCTCGGCAGCGGATACTTGTTCCTGATAGTGATATTGTTCAAAGCTCTATAATCAATGCACATGCGCACCGTGCCATCCTTTTTCGGTACGAACAATACCGGAGCTCCCCATGGTGATAAACTGGATTTGATGAAGCCTTTGTCCTGCAGCTCCTCGACTTGCTTCTTCAGTTCTGCCAGCTCGCTGTTGTTAACTCTATAGACATGTTGTGAAATGGGCTCCGCTCCTGGAACCAAGTCTATAGAGAATTCAACATCTCTGTCTGGCGGCAAGCCTGGCAACTCCTCTGGAAATACATCCAGGAACTCCGCTATCAGAGGATGTGGCAACTCCTCTTCTTCTACCCTGGCTCCGCAAAATGTGCTCCTGCTCTGTTTCGCTGCTCCTCTGACAACCTCAAACTCCGGCTCTCCTGGTGGTCTAAATAATACTCTGCCTCTAAAACAATCTATAGTAGCATGATGCCTACTCAACCAGTCCATTCCGAGTACAATATCGTACCCCAGAAGTGGCATGACGAGTAAGCTCACGCTCAACTCTCGGCCTTCTACTGACACTCTCTGGTCCTTGCAGTGATCACGGACTAGGATAATACCTCCACCAGTCGTGATCTTGCAAGTCCTAGCTAATGGTTCTGTGTCTAAATGATGTCGAAGTGCATAAGATACAGACACAAAACTATGAAAAGCGCCAGAGTCGAATAAGGTAAATGCAGGAATACCATGGAGAAGAACCGAACCTGTGATCAATTCTCCTGCTGGCTCGATCTTCTCGACTGCCATGGCGTATGCTCGCCCCTGGGGTACACCTCTCTGCTGCTGGTGCTGGGCAAACTTCTGATGTTATGGTGGAAGTGGTCCCCTCTGTTGTTGGCCTCCTGGTACGGTAGGTACCCTGTCTGATCCTCTCTGGGCGGCTGCTCCACCCTGACCTGGACGAAAGGTTGGACAATCCTTCAGCTGGTGTGTCATCGATCCGCAGGACAGACATGAGCCCAATCTCTTCCTGCAGATATCTCTAGTATGTCCCATCTTCCCGCAGTACGCACACTGGATGGCGGGCTGAGTCTGTCTCTGTTGCTGCTGCTGGACCTGCCCTCGGGCTGGTGCCTGATGCTGCTGCTGAAAGGGTCTCTGCTGTTGCTGCTGAAAGTGTGGACGCTTGCCCCGTCCTACACTACTGTTTGCTCCTCCGGAACCATCGCGTCCCCTCTTGGGCCTGAGGCCCAAGTCGTCCTCGGCTACTTGGGCATCCATCAATATGCCCTCGTAGGTAGCTGTGCGACGTCCCGACGTGCGAGACTTGATCTCCCTTGCCAGCCCCTTTCCGAACTTCCGGGCCCTGTCCCCCGGATCTCTAATCATAGATGGCGCGAAGCGGCTCAGGCGGGAAAACTCCGCGGCATACTCATCGACGGACGAGCTCCCATGGGCTAAGTCATGGAACTGACTCTCCAAAGCTCCCAGGGCGACATCAGGAAAGAACTTTTCTTTGAAGAGCTCCTTGAAATCCTCCCAAGTGAGTCCCCTGCGCAAGAGTCTCGGCTCCGTGCGAAACCACGTCAAGGAAATGTCGAACATCTGGCTGCCAGCGGCCTCGATTTGAAGGGCCTCCGGAAGCTGTGCCAAGCGCAAGTTCCTCTCGATGTCCTCTAGCCAATCATCGGCGTAGAGTATCCCTTCTGTTCCCTTGAATTCCCGAGGCATCATCCTCTTGAAATCCACTATAGTGCCCGGCCTCTGGTGGTGCTGATCAGGACGCTGCTGTTGCTGAGTGACTCTCTCCACAGCCTGGAGGGCCACTTGGTGAGCATTCTCCATGTTCACCCTCATCATCTCTGTCTGGGCCTGATGTGCCTCAGCCTGCACTCTCTGGGCCTCTGCCGACGTCCTCTGGGCATCGACCATGCCCTGAATCAAGGCGAACATATGTGCCCCATCGACGGGCACACCTCCTGAATGCTGAACTGGTGGTGGTGGTAGAGGCCCCGTCGTAGCTGTGGGGACCCTCTGAACTGGTGGTGGAGGACCCCCGAATGCTGCAGACACTCCCACATGTACTGGAGATGTAGGAGGTGTTGCGGATGTCTGTCCGGCAGGGCGAGAGGTGGCAGACCTCTCTGAATCTGTTGCTCCAAGTCTCTGGGACCTCCTCGGCGGCATCCTGAAGACAGATCGAAAGAATCAATTAAAGCAATAGATATGATATCATCAAGGAAGGACAGTAAATTTCTAAAGGAAAATCATTAAGAGTAGTATTATAAGAATCGGAAATTCCTAATTGTGATTGAGCATATCCTCGGCCTAATTCTTATTCCTAAAACAGGCTCGTAGTAGTACAACTAAGTTGTCGCACTACCACGACATCGCACAACTTGCGAAGCTAGACCTGCATGGGCCACCACTAAAAATGTGTCACGACCCGCACCCGGAATTTGGGCATGAGTCGTGGGTACGTCCAGCCTACGCCGCAGCATCGGCGGTAGAACGCTGTCTAGGTCTCAACATATAATATATCCTGTCAATAGTCTCAACTCCGCACGGAGGACAAAGATAATAATCCACAGTTCTATGATATACTCAATCACAAGTTAATAGAATAATAGCACGATGAGAATAGAAAAGAGTTCCAATAAAAACCAACCACAATAAGTCTAACTCAAATCCGGGGTCTAGATGACCTCACAAATCACAAAATAATAAATACAACTCAGTCTCAGTCTAAAACAATAAATGCAGAAAAATAATCTAAGAACAGCCAGGTACATTCTCCTCTAGGCTAGGCAACTCCTCTGGGGTTTCTGGAGTGAAATCACCCTCTAATCCTGGGCCGTAGTGAGTGGGGCACAAGCTCTCCAGGTCCTCTGAAAAATGTTATCCAGTCAGGATTGGAGCGAAGCACAAGCACTAACAGCAGTTTTATTAAATTGACAAAATCTATAAACAGTGTAAGAAATACAAGATGGAAAATAAATGCTGGAAATGTAAAGCACTGGAGAAAATGGAAATAGGCAATAGAGCATCTAGCAATGAACAATAAATAGTGAATGCTAGATAATAAGTAGTGAATGCTGGAACCGGTGAATCTGAATAAAATAGACATCTAGCTAAGTGTTTGAAATATTAGTTTATTATGTGATCGGCTTGGGACTTGATCAGGCTGGTTATATATGATTAACTATGATTCTTGTAGGTCAGGCTAACCATATGGTTAGCTATGATGCATGTAGTGGTCAGGTTAATCATATATAACAGCTATGATGCATGTAAGATGGTCAGGCCACACCCAACGTGAGAAGTGGGGTGAGCTATGATACATTTAAAGGATTTGGATATGATCACATAATCTACTAATAGTTCCCCATCCCCCAGCTAGCACGATGGATTCCAATCATGACTCCTCATGATGGGGATCTAGGGTGCTAACCCGTGTATCCATAGTGTCGGAATCAAGTATGTAATACACTATAATTTATAGAAGTAATCAACAATGAAAACTGTCAGAGAATGTACTCGCCTGTGGTCCTGAGCAAAGGTTGAGGATCGATGTCCAAAATAGGATCACAATGACCTATTAGTGGAATATAAATGTCAGATACTGAATTTAAAGGAATTAACATGCTTAATTAATTAAAAGCGAGGCCTCTAGGTCAATTCTGTGGTTTACTGTTCAGTACTAGGTTATCCTAGATAAACTAGGTCCACACTAAGTTAATGAGTCCATATTGGTCACTAACTAATTAACCCTATATTGTATTATCTATACTAACTATTTACACTAGGTAATGGGTTATCATATACTAATTATCGATATCTAACTAGACTAACTCTTAATACTAAGTGTTCTAGATAATTTAGTATATATTATTAATGCTAGTAATTACCTTAACTAGTACTATACCACCTATCTTTTTACCTGATACTTAGTTAAACATCCTTGATACCTTGAATGAATTCTTAACTTACTACCTCAACTCTCATACACACCAAGCTATCCAATATAATCCACTGCAATGTGTTCCCTCTGATACACACAAATCAGTGTGTTTACACTGATACACCTTGATACTTACCTACAGATCCATGGTGATCTTACCTACAGATCCTAAGCCACCTAATACTCTTCCCTCTGTTCTCAGTTGGGAACAACACCTTACTAACATCACCATAAAATTCTAGAACCAACACACACACACAGGTCTAAACAGTTTCCCCCAACTAATTCCCTCAACTAACCACTCAAGAGTTGCTACTGTAGCATATTTAACCTCCCACACATCTACAGACCTGCAGTTCAAGACTTGGTGTCTGCTGCTACTGCACACACACACAGATTTTTCTGCACCTACTGAAATCAGGATATTGGTTTCTAGGATACACACATTGTGAACCTGGGAGGAATCACCACACACACTCACTGACTATACACTGGTTACTATACACTGGTTACATACACACCTACACAGGTACCTCACTGACTAGATACACACTCACAGATACTCAGATTTCTGGGAAACATCTGAGACACACACACACACTAAAACCCTCTCTGCACACTGAATCTAACTCACAGATACTCTAATACACTAAACTTACTGATACACAGTATCAGCAATCTGTACACCCTATTCACAACCCCCAAATCACACTAATATATATATCTACAATCCTACTGATACTAGACACACTGACATAACTCTATGGGACTGATACATATTCTGATGCATCACAAACACAGCCAAATACAATGTCCTACTGATACACTAACCTACACCCTACAGAATCACACACAGGTCCACAAAACACACACAGGAATCCAACTGTACATAGACACAGGTAAAATAGATCTGGATACACACAGAAAATAACATAGGGATACTTACCCACTACAAAATCCAATACCTACACGCAGGAAACTTAATAAAACTCCACCCGAATGTACAGGGACTATATCCTGAAATCTACTAACCCTAAGCTCACTCAAAACAATGCACAGGTCTCTCTCCAATCACACAACCTGTTCTACCACGTCTGTACAGGAAAACCCAAACACACTGCACATCTAATTCATATACACTAGAACCCAGGAACACAGACACTTAGAACTAACACAGTTCAACCACACTGAACCCTAAAACCTGACTGAACAGTGCTCACAGAAACCCCAAATGCATTCGACTGTACAGTTATAATCAAATTACACAAAACGCAGTTATAATCAATCGAACAATACATCTACAACTTAAGCATATATATATATATATATCAAAACCAATACAAGATATCTATGTATATAGATTTATGTATATCAAACATGCAGAATTTATATACAGAGATAGGCAACCCCTAATAATCATTTCCACAAACACAAAGAGTGCAGAAATATGGTTTTACATAAGAACCCATAAATCCTTCAATCAAAACCCTATAAATCAGATTAAATCTATACGTATGTGATGCAAATCTGCCTATATACCAATACCTAGGGTTAGGGTTCACGAAAAAATTGGGGAAACCAAATGTTGGGACACTTAAACCCTAATTTCTCCTAAATCTCCATGTAGAACCCTAGAAATCGAGATCTACACAGCAAGGGTGGGTTCCTAATGGGTATTAACATCAGAAAATAGAAATTAAATGAGTAAAAATAGGGTTTCACCTGCAGGGATGGTTTCTCCAATGGAAGTTCTTCTTTCCCAAGGCTTTTTAACCCAAGTTCCTTGCTTTCCTTGCTTTGGAGGAGGAGAATGGGATCTCTAGGGCTAGATTTCGAATTCTGGAGTGGGGAGATGGCTTTCTCTTGATGGAGGCTAGGGTTTCTTCTTTCTACATGAAGAAAGAGAGGGTTCCCTTTTATATTAAACTAGGTTAGGGTTTCCAATGAATAGTTTTAGGTTTAACCCCCAGGTTAGGTCATGTAGAGCCCAAAACTCAGGTTTAGCCCTTCTAGGGTTTGAGGTTCAACCTACAAATTTGAATTCTAGGGTTTCTCTAGAATTAGGTCTTCTAATTAGGGTTTGGTCATTAGGGTTGTCCTAATGAGTTCTAGTGTTTACCTAAAACCAAATATTATTAACAACATATAATAGTTTATAAAACTCAGCAATTTAATTTAATACATAATTATTCAAAATAGTGAATTTACATAAATGCCCTTATATGAAAATGTGGTAGTGACAATCATCAGACACTAAGTAATATATATACTACGTTGCTCTTCAGTACTGACTCAAAGATCACGTCGGTCGAATACAGAGTCGCGGGTGCATATAGCGAAGATACACACATGCCCTGTCTTCAGTCACCGTGTATCCCATGACAGTAAAAATGCTAAGGTCATAAGTCACCAACTAATTATGTTTAGTATAATTAATGGTCCTTATCATCCGTATTAAGAATTCTTGTCGATGTCCAGGTTTAATGATGCTTTACACGTCTTAAATAACAATTTTGCTTACAAGGACGTATACTAAGTTATTGATTACTAACTTATTTGTTATTAAGAATCTGATTAGGCATACATATATTCATAATTAGTGTTTCCGAATTAATATTTCATGCCCATGCCAAAATACGACACGACGACACAGTGGTAAAACTATTCATGATACAAAGGGGAAGGAGGCCAACAGGAGTTACCTATTCGAGGATGAACGTGGGGGGGGGGGGGTTCTGCTCGTCGTCGTGCGCACTCGCCGGTGGTCAGCGGAGCTCCGGTGTCGGCGAAAAGTCTCGACAGCAGCGGCGGCAGCTGCTGCAGTTATAGCAGCGGCGGTAGCGGTAGCGGCGACGGCGCAGCTGAGAACGGCGTAGGGCAGCTGACACATCATGGGGGTAGGTCGGGGCAGACCTCTCGGTGGTGGTAGGTGATGCCAGAGGTGGCGGGGGTACTCGGCAGCGGCTATGGTGGATGTGGATGGGTGAGTTGGTGATGGTGAAGTCGACGGCAGCGTTGGGCGGCTGGGATGGTGGTCCAGCAATGAGGGGGTCCGGTGACTGCGGTGGGCTGGTGGTGGCCGGTGATGTCGGGCAGTCGGGGGGAGCTCCGGTGCAAGGGGGGAAGCTACTAAGGTTTGGCTAAGATTTTGATGAATAGTAAAATTAGGGTTTCATGTGGGAGTATGTATTTTTATAGGTGTTGGCTCTCGTGGGCTATCCTTGATATTTGGGCCGGCCAAGGCTCGAGGGTGGGGCTGGTCTATATTTAAGGTGTACACGGGCTTGGTCTGGTCCTGTTTTTGGTGAACTTGGCCTCAACTTAATTAAATTATAACTTAATGCGCAAGGCGCTCACTTACGAATATTGTGAAGCTAAGGTGAGATGCAATGACAAGTATCTAAGGTTGCACAATGGTCAAAGGGGTAGCCTGGCATGTCTAAGAGATGTTCGTGACCTTGGGTGGAAGATAATTACTGGTGTGGTGCTCCATCCTCGAAACAACGGCAAGGTGTATTAGGACATATAATTATTGCATATTTATTCCAATTATATCCAATTAATTCTAAGTCCCTCTATTTAATTTAAATTGAACCCTAAATTGGTCGAGGGGGTTTACATAGTGGATCCAACCATGGAACGTTATGATACAGGATTATCCAAGAAGGGAGTAAGTCTCTACTGGAATCAGCATCCATACAAGTACAAGAGCAACAGGGCATGTATAGGATACGCCAGGAAATATCAGAAATAATATCTTATGACGAGATCCAAAAAATACTAATCCATGTAATCATGTGTCAAGAAGTCAAGGATATATGTACTAGATACAAGAAATATAGAAGATATCACAAAAAATTGTTAGAGAATTTACTCGCCTGAAATCTGGGGTGAAGTATCAACCAGTATCAGTCTCTGTGTCTCAAAGACCTAAATATAAAATATCAAGTCAAAATAATATTTTGGAGTTATAAACATGTTAACTAGCTTACAACTAGGTCTCTTAGTCATTTCTAAGTCAAACTAGGCCAAGTAGGTTAATACCATGATTCTAGGTTCACATTACCTATTTAGTTGGTCCATGTATTCATACTAGTCAATATTAGGCTATACTAGGTTATACCACACTATCTCTAGGTTTCTAGACTATCCTAATGAGTATAATATACTAAATATCATATATCTATATAATATAGACTAATGTTACCACTACATAATATTACCTTAGCCTATATACTGTTACTTCACTAATAACTTAAATATAGTGCATAGTCCCCTCACAGTCACTTATGTACACAGGTATACCACCCTCATCTGCCAAGTGTACACCCCCACAGTCAAGGTGCAAGCAGTCCAACCCGTTCTCCTTTGTCATTGCTGCTAATGATGCTTACCTGACCCTGTTGTTGCTGCTATCTCTAATGTTTCCATTGCAACAGACCCTCAAGTCTGATGTTCTTATGAACACAGTGCATAACTGATGCTTAACTGGATATATCCCTCCATACCTTGTAGCCTATTTACCTACTGTTGTGGTACTGTGTATATCACAATAACCTCCAAGTCTAAACTCACTATCGTGTACTCACAGCACCAAGTTACTGCAATAAATAATCTAAAACCCGATCATTCATTCAGTATAGGATGCCCCTACTGCTGTCCAAGACAACTTAATATTGCTGCTACATAACCCGACCCCTATCTTGATCACCTTACTGGCAAAAGCTCTTACTGCGCACATAAAGTACACTGCTCAACTTTGGCAGCTGCTGCCAAGTGCCTGCTCGATCCTTACAACTTAACTGCTAACCCTCATATATACTTCTGTCAAGTCTTCTATTTGTTAGCCTTAAAATGGATATATGTATGCCCCCCCCCCACTTTCAGTTGGGACAACTAGTACTCTAAGTGCTCCTCACAGATCCTCCATCATCAGCACCCTCACCTCCAATGCCAAACACATCACTACAACACACACATACATATACACAGAGATATATATAAAATCTTAATATCTATACTAATATATACTACTAGGCATTACACTACTTGTGGTACAGAAGGGTGATACACTATGATACGCTTATGAAACGCTCTCCAAACCTCACCAAAACCTATAAACATATCAATTACACATATACACAACTAACAAAACTAATTACAATAGAAATTAAAAAGTAAATACTCAAATCAACAAAATAAACTCTATATCATACCGTATCACAAGATATTATAATACGCTCTACTCGTATCCAATTATGGATATGTATCTAATCCTATAGCATAATTTTAAGTCTAATTAGACCAAATTGGTCTCATGACACACACTTGATGCATCAATCTCGGAATTCTCTCAAATGGGACACAAAAATCTTTGTAGAAGTCACAATATAAGTCATATGAACCTAGTTCATATTCCTATGGATAGCCATAAGTTAAGAAAGATTTTCTAATGGTCAAATATATGAATTAGAGTCTAATTATGGAGAAAATTTAGAATTTACCAATTAGGAGATGGATTCCCAATGAATCACTCCAATGCACACGATCTGGATACAAGCTCCTTATAAATTTCTCCTTATCCAAGTGCTCCTTGCAATCCAAGTTCCAAGGCTTCTTAATTGATGAAAATTGAGAGGGAAGGATAGCAAATTGAGTAAATTTGGTGGAGGAATGAAGTAATTTAGGGAATAACTAAATTGGGGATCTAAAATTTGAAATAAATTAATGAAAGGGGAGAGAGAGACTCCCTCTCATATGGACGACCCCCTATTACCCCTCCTTCAAGTAATTTACATTGACAACAATGCCCATACTAGCTAGTTATGAGGTTTAGTTAGGAGGGTTATATTAAGAAGCTTCTAATCTAATAAAAAATTAATCTAATCTCCTTAATTAACTAGGGGATGAGTCTAATGGGCCTAAACCAATATTGGGCTCAAAGTGTCATGATAATCTAATAGGTCCACTAATGACAAGTCTAATAATTAGACTAGCCCACTAACTAGTAAATAGCACAATACAATATAAATAATTAATCACCATATATAAAATATGCTAAATGATAAAAATATCCTCATCTAGAAAAGTGGTAGTGACACATCTACCATCCTTATAAAAATTTTGTCCAAAAAATTTAAGGAAGAACTAATACTATCACCAGCAATCACAGCAAGCAAGAAAGAACGATACCTCACAGCTCAAACAGATAAGGGTATTTCTCGCACATCTCGGCTTTCCTCTCCCAGGTAGACTCTCACGGAGAGTGGTGCCTCTACGTGACGTATACTAAAAGAATCGTCTAGTTCCATAACACCTTCTTCCTCCTATCCAGAATCTCCACTGGCGGCTCTGTGTAGCTGAGAGTCGGATCCACCTCGATCTTCAAGTGATCAAATACATGACTGGGCTCTGCTACGTATCGTCTCAGCTATGACACATGGAATACATTATGCACTCCATCCAGTGCAGGAGGCAAGCCTAGTCTATAGGCCACTATACCGACCCTCGTAAGAACACTGAAGGGTCCGATGTACCATGGACTAAGCTTTCCGACTCCACTAAAAAGAATACCATATCGCCAACCTAGAACAAAACACAACCTTAACACTCAGCCTAAAACAAAACAATCACAAGCAATAAAAATAAAACCTATACCTCAAGCTCGAAGGGTCTCCGGTGGTTATCGGCCCAATGCCGCTGTCTGTCCTACGTCACCCGAAGTCTAACTCTTATGAGATTCACCTTTGTAACCTTCGTATCCTAAAATTCTAGCTTAAATATTTTTATTATGTTAATTTGGGGCTATTGAGATTTTTTCACAATTTTTTGTTAATTAAAAACTAGTAACAGTAATTTTCTAGGGCTTTAAAAAATTTATTATAGTGTGAAACATAATTAAAAATATTCCAAAATTTTATTTTATGTTCTAAATAATCAAATATATTTTTTAGAATTTTTTGGAAATTTGTTTGTGTATTTGTAGTATTTATTGGGAGTTATTTTGGCTAATAACTAATTTTTTAGGACTTCTATAATTTATTGTGCAAGCCAAGGAACATAGAATGGACCCAAGTAATATTTAGAGCTTATAATATTATTATATATTTTCTAGAATTTTTTTAAAATTTTAGTATATTTTTAATATTTATTTTTAGTTAAATAGGTAAAAGTAATTTTTATCTAGTAATTACAGTAGAAAACCTATGAACATAAAACTGTCCCAAGTATTTTCCTGGGTTTGTAGGTTCAAAATATATTTTCTATAGTTTTTATGATTGTTTTTAATATTTATTTTGAGTTATTTAGATTTAAAATGACTTAAATAATATTTTGATAAAGCCAAATCAAAAATAAATAATATAAAGAAACCACCCAACCATATTCTGACACGTGTCTATCCTATCCCTTTTCTATCAACCGCATACCAACACATATATATATATATATATATATATATATATATATATATATATATATATATATATATATATATATATTATAATAAACTTAATTAGCATATTAAATTTAGAGAGAGAGAAGGGGTTGGGGGATTCTCATCTAGGGTTCTTCGATCTTCCAGAAACTATTACTCATAGCTTCGGACTCTAAATATGGCCTAGGTTCTTGTGTTATAACCAAATATATAATTTTTTTCACGAATTTAGAGTATTAAATTCTGGAAAATTAGTAGAGCACAACATGTCCAAAAATAGACGCGTCTCAGTGTTTTTGCGATTTCGGGAGAACCAGGAATCAGAATCATGAAACGTTTAAAGTTTCTGGAAGCTAATACGACAAAGTTTAATATATATATTTCCAAGAATTTAATTCAAAATATTTCTTTACTATTAATTCTATAGAACTTTTAGGTTACCAATCAACCACCGTTGCACAATACAATTTTGTATGTGCAATAGTTTTCAAACAAATTTGAGTCTGGATGAGACATAAATTCTAGCATATTTTTGACACTAAAATCTATAAGAAATCATGTGTGAAAGTCGAGTTTGTATCGATTGACTTTTCGGTCAACAAGATCGCCTAGATTTACGTGCAATGAGTCTTGAGTTGTTAAAATTGAATTCTTTGGACAAAATTTAGGAATTAACCTAAAAATTAGAATAATAAGATTAAAATAGGTTTTAGAGTATTTTTTTCAGAATTAAATAAATTAAAATAAAATATTTTTTGATATGGTAAATTCGTAATACATAGGCTATTTGGACTTTGACTTGGATTCTGACTCGTACCTGCTAAGGACCACAGGCGAGTACATTCTCTGATAGTTTTTATTATTTAATATTTTCTATGATGCATGTTATAGTAGTATTTTACCTGATTTTTGATACGATGGATACACGGATTGGTATTGTATGGATTCATTTTCGTGAGATACGTATTTTCAGGCCTATTGACTTTTTATTGATTAATAAATTACTAGACTAATATATTTTTTGGCATGTTGACATCTTCTGGGCTATTGAGATTATTCGTGTCTGGACTTGGATCCATGAGTACTAGTCGGACGGGGAAATACCTAGGAGACGCGTGAAAATTTATTTTTCTATCCTGTGATCTTACTGGAATAATAGCAGCCACACACGACACATGTGGTTTGTCGGATATTACCCCCTAGTTGTTCATATGTCAACTTGGTATTTCAAAACATTAGTTAGATATAGTCATTCTGGATTAATCTATACTTGCTGATTGTACACTTGCATGACAGGTTTTCTAGTTCACATATATGTCTGTCTTTACATGCTTCTTTGTTCTTCTTTCTTGTCTTTCATTATTTCTTTATTTAACTATTCCTCTATGATGTACCATATTCTATTATTATATGCTCATCAAGTATTTTATAACTATTTATTGTTCATAGTACTTATCAATTAATTGGAACTACTTTTGGGTTGTACTCGTTCCATCCCGACTGGGTAAACATTTTTAGATGACTTTTTATCTTGCTCATTGGATTTTGTTGGAGATCGAGATACTTTTGGAGGCCAATATTAGAATTTAGATAGTTTAGCAACTTCTTTGGATTTGATGTTTAGCGGGGTTGTCCTGAGTTATGATTTAATTATAAATTAAGAATCTTGTAAAACTATGTAAATATTGTGAATGAGCAATATTATTTAAATTTGTGATTAAATATTATCTAGTTGATAGACCATTGTTATCATAGACAGCGTACTACCAATGATGCTGCAGCGTAGGTTGGGTTTGGCCACATACTCATATCCAAAAAGCGGGTGCGGATCATGACAAGTTTTAATGGTGGCCTATCCGATTTCACAAATAGTCTGAACTCATGGTAGTACTTAAGTTAGTCGTACTACTGCAAGCCTGCGACTATTAATAAGATTTTAGGATAAAGTGCTCATTTACAACTTAGGATTGATTTAAATTTAGGAGAATGGCTATGAATAGGTATACAATAAGAAGGTCTTATTTCAATTTTATTGCTTGGGTAGTTAAGTTGTTACAAAGGCTACGTGATTAAGGTAGGTATAAATGTTGAATTTGGCGGTAAACTCTAGTAGATAAATTTGAGAAAATTAAGTGTTATGTATCATGGTATTTTGATAAGTAGAAGTGACCAAAGGTGGGGGTAGAATTCTCGATTGGCAAATTATTTCTTTGGTGTTAATCAATTATTGAAGATCAGAATTATAATTATTATTTTGTGCTCAGAGGTTTAAATTTCTACCTAGTTTGATGATTATGATTTTTTTGCTAAAATAATGTTAAATTCTTGTTTTAGAAAAAATAGTTTTTAACGTAAATGATTATAAAGATAAGAAGTTGGAGATTTATTAATTTCTAGATTTTTGTTGATTATTATAGTGGATTTAAGTTTAAGTTTGAAGAATTTAAATTTTGAAGATTTGATTCAAAATTTTAGAGTATTGGTTATTTAATTTATGATTTTAAGAAATTTAAAAGGATTAACATTAGATATATTGGCATATAAGATGTGGATTTATATTTTATATTTTGAAATTTTGAAATTAAATTTTAAGTTTTCAGAATTTTGAGGAGTTGAGATTTTATGGATTTGAAAATTTTTTAGCATTAAAATCCAATTCAAAAAATATAGTCATAGCTATAAAGATTTCTGATAGTGATTAAAATTTTATTTTATTAATTTTATTTTTAATTTTTTAGGAAAGTATGATACATTTTATTTAATTTTTTGAAGAGTTAAAATTTAAGGATTTTATTTTAAGAATAAAATTATAAGGTGGGTAGATATTGTCATATTTGATTATTAACAAAAAAAATATTTGAGGATAATGTTGAAAGTTTTTGAAATGGAGGATAATCTTGAAAGTTTTGAGATATAATTCGAGAAATTCAAGGATAATATTGAGAATTTGAGTATTAGGAATTCATTATAATATTGAGATTTGGTTTATGGGTTGAGTTAGACCAAAATAATAATAATACATAGATTGATTTTATAACTTGTTGAATTCGACTTTTAAGAACTTAATTTGAATTTTAAATTTTAAATTTTTTTTTGAGAGATATGGTTGATGGAGTAGATTTGGAATTCAAATTTTGAGGATGAGACTTTAAATTTTTTAAATTTATTCATGAAATATATATTAGTAGGATTTACTTTGAAGATTGGATTTAACTTTTAAATTTTTAGGATTGAATCATTAATCGATGTTCTGAGGATGATCATTAATTTAAATACCGAGAATTTATATACGTAATAGAAATGAGGACAAAATAAATTATGGCTATGGGTACAAATCAAATTATTGTGAGAAATGACTACAATATGAGATTCCAATTTTTAATGATGAAATTATTTTTTTTTAAACGTCAAGATTGGATTTAATTTTTAAGTTTGGATATGAGATTAAATTTGAAGGATTTAATTATTAAATTTTTGAAGACAATTATAAATAAGATTTAAATTTTAAGAAAATAATGTTAGATTGTATTTAAGAGTTATGACTTATGAATCTAATTTAATAGAAAAATTCTATTGGATTTTAAATTTTGAAGATAAATTCAAATTTCGAAGATTTACTTTAAAATTTTAAGTTTTGAGGATGAATTTAATTTTTAAGGACTTTGTTAAATAACAATAGTGATTTGACTTCATAATTATATTGCTTAAATTTTGAGGGTGGCAGAAAATTTTATTACTAAGAATTTTAAATTTTGAGGATAAACATTAATTTAAATAAAGTGGTTATAATTTAATATTACAGAATTGACGATTTTGTTAAATCATATATTTTTATGAAGATTATGATATGATTGTATTAGTCATTTAATTTTGAGAATTTAAGAAGATTATCATTCTACTTATTTGACTACAAGATATAACTTTAAATTTTATATTTTTAATGTTGTATTTGAATTTTTTTTAAGTATTATATTGTTTGAGTATTGTGTGGAAAAAATCGAGGAGTAAGATCATTAATGGATTAGTGTTTGAATTCAAATATTTTGGATGAGATTTTAAATTTTATAAATATGCATTGATTGGATTTAAATTAGAGGATTGCATATTAAATTTTTTTTAGTATTTTGTTATTAACTTAAAATTTTGGAGGAGATTTTGATAAGAATAGAATTTGATTTTAAATTTGAAGATTTTCAGGAATATGATGTTTTTAGAATTTTGAAAAAATTGTGAAATAAGAATAAGGATTTACTTCACAATTATATGGTTTGTTGAATTTAAATTTTGATTGTCAAAAAACAAACTATTGAGGATTTTAAATGTCGAGGACAAATTTTTTTTAAGGGGACTAGACTTGTAACCTTCGTATCTTGAAATTCTATATTAATTGTTGTTATTATGTTAATTTGGGGCTATTGAGATTTTTTCACAATTTTTTGTTAATTAAAAACTAGTAACATTAATTTTTTACGATTTTAAAGAATTTATGGTAAAGTCAAACAAAATTAAAAATATCCCAAACTTTTATTTTAGTTTCTAAATAATTAAATATATTTTCTAGAATTTTCTGAAATTTTTTTTGAGTATTTTTAGTATTTATTGGGAGTTATTTAGGCTAATAACTAATTTTTTAGGACTTCTAAAATTTATTGTGCAAGCCAAGGAACATAGATTGGACCTAAGTAATTTTCTAAGATTTATAATATTATTATATATTTTTTAAATTTTTTTCAAAATTTTTGGAATATTTAAAATTTGTTTTTATTTAAATAGGTAAAACTAATTTTTAGAGCTTGTAGTAATTATAGTAGGAAATCTATGAACATAAAACTGTCCCAAATATGTTTTTAGGGTTTGTAGGTTTAAAATATATTTTCTGTAATGTTTTAGATTTTTATGATTATTTTTAATATTTATTTTTAGTTATTTAGATTTAAAATGACTTAAATAATATTTTGATAAAGGCAAATCAAAAATAAATAATATAAACAAATCACCCAGCCATATTCTGACACGTGTCCATCCAACATCTATCTATCTCTCTCTCTCTCTCTCTCTCTCTCTCTCTCTCTATATATATATATATATATATATATATATATATATATATATATATATATATATATATTATAATATAATAACCTTAATTAGCCGATTAATTTTAGAGAGAGAGAAGGGGTTAGGGAATTCTCATTTAGGGTTCTTCGATCTTCCAGAAGCCATTACTCATAGCTTCAGACTCTAAATGTGGCCTAGTTTCTTGTGTTATAACCATATTGAGGTTATTTTTCTGAATATGTAATTTGTTTCACGAAATTCAGAGTATTAAATTTTGGATAATTAGTAGACACAACATGTCTGAAAATAGACGCGTCTTGGTTTTTTTGCGATTTCGAGAGAATCACGAATCAGAATCATGAACCGTTTAAAGTTTCGGAAAGCTGACATGACAAAGTTTAACATATATTTTTCCCAGAATTTAATACAAAATGTTTTTTACTGTTAATTCTCTAGAACTTTTAGGTTATCAATCAACCACCATTGTACAATACAATTTTGTATGTGCAGTAGTTTCCAAACGAATTCGAATCCGGATAAGGCATAAATTCTAGTATATTTGTGATGCTAAAATCTATAGGAAATTATGCATGAAAGTCGAGTTTGTATTGGTTAACTTTTTGGTCAACAAGATCGCCTTGATATGCGTGCCATGAGTCTCAAGTTGTTAAATCGGGTTCTTTGACAAAATTTATGAATTAACCTAAAATTTAGAATAATAAGATTAAAATAGGATTTTAGAGTAATTTTTCCAGAATTAAATAAATTAAAATAAAATATCTTTTCTCATGGTAAATTCGTAATACATAGGCTATTTGGATATTGACTTGGATTCTGACTCGTATCAGCTAAGGACCACAGACGAGTACATTCTCTGATAGTTTATATTATTTAATATTTTCTATGATACATATTTATAGTAGTATTTTACCTAATTCCTGACACGATGGATACACAGATTGGTATTGTATGGATTCATTTTCGTGAGATACGTATTTTCAGGCCTATTTACTTTTTATGGACTAATAAATTACTGGACTAATGTATTTTTTGGCCTATTGACATCTTCTGGACTATTAAGCGGGTACATTCTCTGATAGTTTTTATTATTTGATATTTTCTATGATGTATATTTATAGTAGTATTTTACCTGATTTCAGACACGATGGATACATGGATTGGTATTATATGGATTCATTTTTGTGAGATACGTATTTTCCAGTCTAATGACTTTTTATGGACTAATAAATTACTGGACTAATGTATTTTATGGCCTGTTGACATTTTCTGGACTATTGAGATTATTCGTGTCTGGACTTGAATACATGAGTACTAGTTGGGCGAGAAAATACCTAGGAGACACGTGAACATTTTTTTTCTATCCTATGGTTTTACTGGAATAATAGCAGCCACACAAGACACGTGTAGTTTGCCAGATATTACCCCCTAGTCGTTCACATGTCAACTTGGTATTTTAAAACACTAGTTAGATATAGTCATTTTGGATTAATCTATACTTACTGATTGTACAGTTGCATGACAGATTTTCTAGTTCACATATTTGTCTATATTTACATGCTTCTCTGTTCTTCTTTCTTGTCTTTTATTATTTCTTTATTTAATTATTCCTCTATGATGAACCATATTATATTATTATATGCTCATCAAATATTTTATAACTATTTATTGTTCATAGTAGTTGTCAATTAACTGAAATTGCTATTGGGTTGTACTCGTTCCATTCTGACTGGGTAAACATTTTTAGGTGACTTGCTATCTTGCGCATTAGTTGGAGATCGAGATACTTTTGGAGGCCAATATTAGAATTTAGATAGTTTAGCAACTTCTTTGGATTTAATGTTTAGCGGGTTTGTTCTTGAGTTATGATTTAATTATAATTTGAGAATCTTGTAAAACTATATAAATATTATGAATGAGTAATATATTTAAATTTGTGATTAAATATTATCTATTTGGATTGATGAACCATTATTATCATAGACATCATACTACCGTCGATGCTACGGCGTAGGCTGGGCTTGGCCACGTACTCATATCCGAAAAGCGGGTGCGGATCGTGATAACCTTTTCAGCTGCATCCACAATCATCTCCGGTCCCATCAAGGCCCTCTTACCAATATTATCCCAAAATAAAGGAGTACGACATCTCCGTCTATATAAAGCCTCGAATGGTGACATCTCGATACTGGCCTAGTAATTATTGTTGTAAGCAAACTCTACCAGGTGAATATGATCCTCCCAAGAGCCTCTGAAATCCAAAACACAAGTGTAAAGCATATTCTCGAGAGTCTGAATAGTCCTCTCTTACTGCCTGTCTGTCTGGGAGTGATATGCGGTACTAAACTTGAGCTGGGTGCCCAAGCTAGCATGCAAACTCCTCTAGAAGTAGGATATGATGAGACAATCTTGATCTGAGACTACTCTCATAGGAACTCCATACAATCTGACAATCTTTCACACATACATTTCCTCTAGCTTCTCCATAGACGTACCCACTTTGAATGGCAAAAAGTAGGCCGATTTGGCCAACCTGTCTACGATGACCCAAATCGCATCTTTCCTTCTTGGAGAACGCGGTAGCTCCAAAATAAAATCCATGATAATATGCTCCTACTTACACTCTGGAATGGGTAAAAGCTGAAGTAAACTACCTGGCCTCTGCCTCTCTTCCTTTACCTGCTGGCACACAAAATATCTGGATACAAAGTGCTCCACCTCCCGCTTCATACTATACCAACAGACATGCTCATTCAGATCTCTATACATCTTGTTGGCACCTGGTTGAATAGAATACTAAGATAGATGCGCCTCCTGGAGAACCTTCTCGCGTAACTCTCCACTCGGCATACATAGTTTGGTATCGTGCCGTAATGACCCATCATCAGCAATAGTAAAGTCCTCGGATAATTCCATCCGAACTTGTGCTCTGATGCTCCTCAGAGTCTCATCATCATAGTGGGTAGCTCAAATCATGTCCATCAACTTTGACTATATATGTTGTCCCCATATCTGTATCTCGACACCAGGAACTAGTACCTCAATATCCAAGCTCTCAAGATCGGCCAATAAATGTATGTCAGTAGTCAAGCACATAGCTACTGGATACCTGCTCAAGGCATCAATGACTATGTTGGCCTTTCTTGGATGGTACTATAATAATATTTCGAAGTCCTTTATCAACTCCAACCATCGCCACTGTCTCATGTTTAGCTCTTTCTGTCTAAATACGTACTTCAAGCTCTTATGGTATGTAAAGATCTTCAGATGCTCTCCGTAAAAATTGTGTTTCCACAGCTTTAGAGAAAAAATGACCGCTACTAACTCCAAATGATGGGTATGGTAGTTCTTCTCATGAGGACGTAGTTTTCTGGAAGCATAGGCAATTATCTTTCCATTCTGCTGTAAGACACAACCTAAACCCTTTTCTGTAGCATCACTATAGATAGTGAATTCACCTGATCCTGATGGTAATGTCAACACTGGAGCTATCTTCAATATCCTTTTTAGCTCATCAAAAGCGGCCTAACAATCCTTGGTCTAAATAAATCCACATCCTTCCTGGTCAGCCTAGTCACTGGCTCTGCAGTCCTGTAGAAGTCCTGAATAAATTTTCTGTAATAACCTGCTAGCCCTAGAAAGCTTATGATCTCTGCCACTGAGCTTGGAGTAGCCCACGACTCCACTGCTGAAATCTTCTTTGGGTCTACTAAGATCCTGTCTCCAGTCACCACATGTCCAAGAAATTCAACCTTGTCAAGGAAGAACTCATACTTCGAAAGCTTCCTATAAAGCTTCTCCTTTCCGATAGTCTCCAGAACTATCCGTCGGTGCTCTTCATGCTCCTCCGAGGTCTTCAAATATACTAGAATATCATCAATGAATACCACCATAAAATTATCATGGTACTGGTGGAACACCTTGTTCATCAGATTCATGAATACCGCAGGGGCATTGGTCATCCCAAATGGTATCACCATGAACTCAAACTGGCCATACCAAGTATGAAAATTTATCTTCGAAATATTCTCCTTCTTCACTTTCACCTAATAGTAGCTTGAACTCAAGTCTATCTTTGAAAATATATTTGCTCCGCTCAACTGATTGAAGAGATCATCTATCCTCGGTAGTGGGATTTTGTTCATGATAGTAAAGTTGTTCAAAGTCCTATAGTCGATATATATGTGTACCAAACCATCCTTCTTTGTTACAAATAATACCGGAGTACCCCATAGGGACGAACTAGATCTAATAAAGCCTTTATCCTGCAACTTATCTACCTGCTTCTTCAACTCTACCAATTCATTTTTGTTAACTCTATAGATGTGCTGAGATATCGGCTCTGTGCCTGATACTAACTCTATAGAGAACTCCATATTTTGGTCTGGCGGCAACCCTAGTAACTCCTCCGAAAAAAATCTATAAATTTTGCTAACAACGGATGTGGTAACTCCTTCTCTTCCACCATGGCTCCACAGATGGCATCCTCATTTTCCTCTGCTGGTCCTCTGGCATTCTCAAACTTTAGCCCTCATGGCGGTCTAAATAACATCCTGCCTCTACGATAATCATGGTGCCTACTCAACCAATCCATCCCAAGTACTATATCGTAGCTCGGAAGTGGTATTACGAGTAAGCAAGCACTCAACTTTCGACCCCCAGTATAACTCTTAGATCCTTGCAAACATCACTAGCCAGGATAATGTCATCCCCAGTCATGATCTTGCAAGTCCTGGCCAAAGATTCAGCCTCTAAATGATGCTTAAGAGCAAAAGATACATATACAAAAATATGGAAAGCACCACAATTAAATAAAGCATAAGTTGGAATATAATTAAGAAAAATTAAACCTGATATAACATCTTCTACTAGCTCGGTTTGCTCGACCGTCATGGCGAATGCTCGCCCCTGTTGTGCACCTCTCTGCTGCTGGTGTTGTACGAACCTTTGCTACTGTGTTTGCAAGGAATGTCCTCCCTACTGATCCGCAGGTGGCCTCGCTGGTGCTCTTTGAGTTGCACGATGAGAAGATATAGGACAATCCCTCATCTGATGTCCCTATGCGCCATAATACAAGCACACTCCCAACCTCATCCTACATACCTCCCAGATATGACATATCTTCTTATAGAAGTGCCAGGTGGGAGTCTGTTGAACCCGTGTCTACTGCTGCTACTGTGGCACCTATTGAACTAGTGCCCGAAGTGGAGCCTGCAACTGCTGAAAATCCTCTGCTGTTGGAAATGGGATCGCTTAGCTTGACCTGCACTGCTGCTAGCTCCTCCAAGTACGTCTCTGCCCCTCTTGGACTTGAGCTCTAAGTCATCCTCTGCTCTCTGAGCATCCATCAACATCTTCTTGAATGCTGCAGTACGATGACCCCTTGTGAGAGATTTGACCTCTCAGAGCAATCCCTTCCGAAACTTTCTTACTCTAACAAGGTATTTTTGTACCTCTACAAATCTGCCCAATCTACATAACTTTGCGATGTATTCGTCCACCGTCATGCTCCCCCAGACAAGGTCCTGGAACTGGCTCTATAGGCACTCAGAGCCACGTTTGGAAAGAACTTCTCCTTGAAAAGCTCTTTAAAATATTCCCAAGTCAATCCTGACGCCACGATCCTCGGGTCCGTACGGAACCATGTCAGAGCAATGTCGAACATATATATATACAACATCTTTTCTCATCTTAAACCCTAACCCTAATCTAAAATCCCCCTTCCCCCCATAGATCCTCTCACGTGGAGATGTCCAATGCCTCTTCCCCATCCAAGAACCCTAGTTCTTCATCTTCTCTCTTCTAGTAAGTTCTTTCTTTAAACCTTCTCTCCTCCAACATCTCTAATATATATGAATGCAAGAATATATATATATATATATATATATATATATATATATATATATATATATATATATATATATATATATATATATATATATATATATATATATATATATATATTTATTTATTTATTTATTTATTTATTTATTTATATGTGTTTATAACCTATTTTCATGTTATTCATTGTAGGGTTTATTTTAGAGTTTTTCATGTAGAGTTTTGAACCCATGTATGCATGTATGCACCCAAAAGTAGAAACTATGATTTAACCATGTTAATAGTAGAGATATATGATGATTAAAATTATTTTAGCCATATTTTTACTGTTTATTTCAGAATATTAGTTTGATAAATTTGTGTTAAATAAATTGTCTGTACAATGTGTAGGGTGACCTAGTTTAATATTTTATCCAAAATCCTATATCGAAACCTTCTAAAATTTTGTAAATGATTAAATTATGTTTTTATTAACCTATATTAAATTCAGTTTTTAAATTACTTTTGATTTAAATAAATTTTATGCATAAAAAGACACATAGTTGACCTAGTTTGCATGTAAACTTTTTGTAACTTGTTCTTTGGCCATATATGAATATTTTCCCTAATATTTTGTGATTAAAACTTAGTTTTCTAAAATTAAACATGATTTAGGACTTTTATGCAAAGTATAATTGTAGGATTATAATAGCAAAATTTTGCCAATACTATTGCTAAAAGACTAGTATGTGTCCAACGGAAAGACCAATAGGTAGAATTGATAATTATACATGAAGGAACTCATTAAATAATTATTCTCTAGTATTTTAAAATTATTTCCAGAATTTAAATTTTCTTATGAATTCATCTTTTGAGAACTTGCATATCGAGAAAACCCTATTTAGCAACCATAATTGTATAACAAGTTACCAACCTTCATAGAAACCCCTTGTGAGTTAAAAACTATTATTTGCTAAATTTTTATATTTAATTTCAGAATTAATAGTTTAATAATTAATATTTTAAAAATAATTTTTGGTAATGTTGGATGGCTAGTAATAATTTGGTGTTTAGTTACTTGCATGTGCAACCAACGAAGAATTAATCACTAGATGATAACTTCATGTAACTAGAATATACGAGTCTAATTAGGAGAGTTTCGGACCAGATTTTAATGGGTTCCAAAAGTTTTCCTTGCACGATTGAGCATTCCATTTCAGGCATTTTGACGTTTGGTTGTGGAGTTAAAATAAAGTTTTTATGAAGAAAATACTATTTTAATTTTTGGAGCTTTCTGCCATGGCTAAACCTGTTGTTGGAGGAGAAGAACTACCTATGTGACCAATGCGGCCTGATCCTCATGCGGCCCGACTCATGCGACCTATGCGGCCTGAGCCCATGCGACCCGACTCATGCGACCCATGCGGCCTGAGCCCATGCGGCCCGACTCATGAGACCCATGCGGCCTGATCCTCATGCGGCCCGATTCATGCGACCCATACGGACTAAGCCCATGCGTCCTGACTCATACGACCCATGCGGTCTGACCCATATGCGATCGACTTCCTATACGTCCATGATCCTCATGCGGCCTATTTGCATATTTTACTATTTTTCTTGGTTAGGATGCTTTATTGAGTTTTGGGATTCCACGTGTTATTTTAATGATTGCTAATGTATGTGAACTATATAACCATTTGTTAGACCTGACTATGTGCTAGAACTCATATGATTTACCAATGATTGGTAACTTGACTCAACTTTTGGTATCTGTGCTGATACACTTACTACATGCTATGTGTTCCTACGTGCTAAGTGTTTCTAAGTGATTATGTTACATGTTTCATACCGAGATGTGCCTACATGCTAAGTGATATATGATGTAATAAATTCCTCCAGCATGGACATGATAGTTAGTCAATAACCAAGCATGGCTAGGATTCCTTTGACTGTTGCATTACGCTGGGGTAAATCCAAATTGAACTACAAAGTGACAAAGTAAATTCTTATCTAGCGTGCCCGTACCACGGTATGATATATACGGGGAGTAACATGTGACCACGCCATGTGATTCCAGCTAGCCGTAGGGTTAACTAGGCAACTAAAACATATAGAGCTTTGGGAGGGACAGAATCCCGAGATCGTGCTTAACTAGCCACTCTCAATCATTATATAGGGAGTGAAGGCTGGCCCCCATGGATATTGTTTAAATCCTCATTAGTGGATAAAAATATTCGACTATTATATTATACTATGTGTTCTATGTGATCTTAGCATTGTGGCCTTACGAGAGACCGGTGCATAATAATATGTGCTATGTGGTGATTCATGGCTCGGCTAGCCCCAAATAGAATATGGTTCGATCTGAGGATTCCTATTATATGCATAATACCTATAGGATAACCCAGACTTCACCAAGTAAGCCGTACAAGTGATTGGCCAATTATGTAACTGAACTTGTTTGTGTATTGTATCCGCTGTCAAATAGTCTAAGGACATAGACTATCATGGTGTGATAGTCTAACCCTTGTCCTTGTTTAGTTGTAGGGTTAAGTTATTGTGCCACGATAGGCTATGAACCAAAACTATGAGACAGAACTATATATATATATATATATATATATATATATATATTTCATAACCTGGTTTACTTCTCCATTCGTGCTTTATTTGTGGTACTTGTTATTTGTGGCTAACTCCATTGGTTTTGCATGACTAGGTTTAGCACCAGCACCCGAGGATCAAGCGTACTTCCCCTTGAATAGTGTCATACACCAGACGGATGGTAGTTGAAGGGAACGAGTGGATTTCTTCTTCCCTACTCATTATTGCATATTTTACTCATTTTGGACATTTAGCCACCGGCACTTATTAGCCTTAAATTTGGATATTTAGTTTTTTACATGATCATGTACTTTTAATAATCTGCCAGCTTTCTTATTTTTTATACAGCTGGTTTCCTGAATATTGTGGCAGGGCGTTTAGGACGTCTTACTTCCTTGTTATATATGTTCTATGTTTTACTGTTCTTACTTGACTGATTGAGATAATAGATGTGTTGTTTGACTCTAAGTGACTTGCTTGTAGTATATACCCCCTTGTCTAGTTACAGCCATGACCGTCGTACGATATTCTATACCTTGTACGGGGGAGCTGGCATGTCTGTCTCCGTATTCCGGTACTGGGATGTGACACTTACATCCGACGGACTACGGAGTTAAAGATTTTGCAGGCGAGGACTTTGAGGTAGGGCCGCAGGAGTTTCCTTGAGCATTCGTGGACGATAATTGCTTAGTATCTTGGGTGTCTTTATCTAGTTAACTGACGCCGGACCATTTCTTTATTGCTTTATTGTATTCTTTCAGTATTCTTTTATACTCAGTTTTTTGTGGATTGTTCTCCACTAGATTCTATTTTGTATTTGATTTTGAGACTTATCTATTCATTCAGTTCTTACTCTGTGATATTTGTGGATGAGACTAGATTTTACCTGCCTGGAATACTATGACTTAGATATACTTTACAGCGTACTACGACTGGTTAGGTCTATTAAATTGGGTTCCTATACTTGTTCGTACAACTATCATGTGTACGTATACCTAGTCCTATATATTTTGGGACTAGAGCATGATATATTTTTAGTGGTGGCCCAGGCAGGTTGAGTTAGTTGTTTCGGTTACGAAACTGTACCGAGCGGGCCTGCACTTAGGATTATAGTTTTATATCTCATCCATATTTGACTATAACTAACTTTTCTTCCAATCTGTTCTATTTAAATGCTTGCATCCTGCTTGATTCATGTACTCTTCCTAATCCTTCGTCTATCTCTTGTAGAGAGATAAATTTGCAAAACAGACATGCCACTACCGGGGGCAACACGTCTCCAGGATTCAATAGCCAATCACCAGGAAAGGCCTTGACGACTCCTCGACTTCCAGTACCGGACAGACAGACTAATACTCCGGTTCTACCAACTCCTCCTATAGTGCCTAAAGGAGCTCCCCAACTCCAATAATACCACAAGATGGCCAGACGCAAATGTTCAAATTCTTCCAAATGATGATACAGGAACAAAGATAGCATACTGCCACCCTGGCTTCCGAGCAGAGGCAGCAAGCGGCAAAGAAGAGACAGGAAGTCGTCGAGACAAGGCAAAGATTCCTGGCAGCACTTGAGAGGATGGCTATACCATCAACTGCACCAGCCCAGGCACTAGCTCCAGTGCCACAAGCACTTGTTGGTTCAGTTAAGGATTTTGTGCAAATGAATTCCAAGCCATATAAAGGCAATAAGAGTCCAAAGGAGACCATAACTTGGATAACCAGCACCAAGAAGCTTTAGGAGGCATCACATGCGATTAGGGATTTATGGATGACAGGAACGCAGACTCAGTTAGAAGGGAACGTACATTACTGGTGGGAATTGATGGAGCACCAATAGGGTACACGCCAGACTTGGGAGCAATTCTTGGAGTACTTTTGTCACTACCACATTCCAAAAACAGGGGTATTTTCGACTTTTTATATACTATTAATATTATGGTATTTATATTAAATAATTTCTCGATATGTGTATTTAAATTAAATAATTGCATGAGATGTGTATTTAAATATATTATATGTATACGGTGTTCATTAATGTTTGAGCTGGTAGACTTGACCTAGAAGCCCACAAGACGAACACCTGACCGAATTCTGGGATTATGTATTTAATTGTTTTATTTAGAATTTAATTGTTGGAGGTAGTAATTAATTACCGTAATTTATTTAATTGTTGCACCTTACCGTTGCTTCGATATTTGGAGCGCTACCCTGGCTTTTGCCTTCCAACAAATTTTACAACCTTGCCCTAGACATGCCTGCCTTCCATTCTGACCTTTTTGCAACCCATAATTATTCTCTCTTGTGCTTTATTTTAGCCGCACAATATTAGTCGCGGACGTTTATTTAATTTCTAAATAAATTCTAACTTTGTATCGTTGTGCGTTCCAATCAAAATTGGAGGCAATCTTGACCCATTTTTCGTGCAACCCAAATTAGGGTAATATTCTGTTCTGAGTCTTCTTCACTAACAATATTTGTAACCCGACCTAATTTTGGCCTCATGTACTCCTAATTAATTTTAGAACACAGCTTGCATTTTATTTCTAATTAAATTGAGGATACCATTTTGACTAATTCCGTTAATCCCGATTTATTTCCAGTACCCTATTAATTAAGCCCATACCAAACACACAACGCCCCCTCACCCTATAAAATACCAAACACTAAATCGCCCACGAAATTTTTATCATTTTATGTGTCTGTGCAAATACGCAAATTTAAGGGGGCTAATTTGCAATTATTGCATTAGGTGTCAACACCCCATTGGTTCAAAGCAATGGAGAAGCCCAAATGTTTGACTAGTCAACAACCCTCATCCTTACATGAAGGATTCCTTCGTGACAAATCCTAACCACCCATTTAAAATGGGTGCATCTACACCACTCATTCTCCTCTCACCTCTACCTATTTAATGTCCCATCACCCACACTCTTCCCAACCTAGACCTAATCCCCAAACCTAGGGAAGCTCCCATTTTTTCTTTCACCTTACTCCTCCCTCTTCTCCAACGTAGAAAGAAAATTTCCTTTCCTTTCTTCTTCTCTTCTTCTTCTTCCATTCTTCTTCTTCTTCTCCTTCTTTTGAATTTTGAAGGGGCGAAAACAATCACCACTATTCACCATCCACCCCCACTGCCACTGTTCACCCGACCCCGGTCCGGCCAAGCCCCGACTCTAGTCGGGCCGAGCCCCGCTGCTCATCTTCCCCAGCTGCTGTACTCCTCCTCCCTACTCTGAGTCTCCACCACCACTGCCATCTCCATTCATCCCCGACTCCGACTCCACCTTCATCACCCTCGAGCCGACACCCGGCCATCCCGAGCTCCTGACCCGAAGCTCCTCCCGCTGCTGTAAACAGGCCACCCTCCCTGCACCTCGGCCATCCACCTCCAACCAATCACCACGACCACACGCCACCTTCCCCATCAACTCCGGCCATCTGAGTCGACACCTCTCCTGCGCTATCCTCAGCTCCGGTCAGTCGACTCCATCTTCCCGCTGAGCTGCTACTCCCCCCACACGACCAGACTCTGACCCCCGCAGCCGGCCTGCTGCTCTGGCACGGTCAGCCACTCCCCTTCCCTCGACTCCATGCCGAGCTCTGCCACCACACTCGCCATGAACCACCACCATCATCATCATACTCCACCACCACCACTGTCAGCTGCATCCCGAGCTCCTCCCTCGAGCCACCCGTTCGACCACTACCACTACCCTATCACCACCACCAGGCGAGCCACCCCGCAGTCCGGACATCCTCCTCCGGCCAACCACCGGATCACCACTGTGAGAGTCCTCTCCCTCTTCCCTCCTTCACTGTGTATATACGTATGTATATATAAATATGTGTATGTGTATAAATATGTGTATGTATGTATGTTTCGTGTATTTCTCCATTTATATATATATGTATTCAATATATATATTGTATATACGTATTAAATAATATATATTAATATGTATTTTGGTGTGTATATATATACGTAGCATATATATAATTATTTTGGTATATATATACATGTATACATATATATATAGTATATGTTAATATGTATTTTGGTATATATACGTATTTTGGTGTGTATATATATACGTAGCTTATATATATAATATATTGGTATATATGTACTTATATACGTATTGGTATATATATATATATATATATATATATATATATATATATATATATATGTACTTGTGTACGTATATGTAAACATATTATTTTGGTATATATATATATATATATATATATATATATATATATATAAACGTATATATATTCAGTATATATATATAAATTCCTCGTATACGTATAAATATTGGTTGAATGTATATTTTTTAAACGTATGTATATATGTTATATAATTCTATTATTGGTATACACTTATACATATTTTGTATATAAATTGGTATAACCATATATATGTATTAATTTAATTATTGATAATATGTTTAATTGATAAATGTTCTAGGTAACCGAGTGTAATTACGGATACCCCGTATTTATATGGACCTGTAACCCTGTAAGTGTTAGTTAACTGCCACACGTACACTGACGTACTGGCGAGCCCCGTACCACTTTGATCGTCTGTCTTGCACAGCAATCACAGATGCGACGCACGTGCAACTTGACGCACTTGACCCTAGTTGACTAGTGCCATACTTGGCATAGCCCTGAGGCCAGTGTATTTTGATTGTGTATTAGTGTAGCATCTGATAAAAATATTTTATTTGTGATATGTCTATAGGACTGTTGGATCATTCAGGCGATGCACTGGAACAGGATATTGGTATTATCAGCTAAGGACCCAAGGCGAGTACATTCTTTGATAATTTTTCCAATTATTTGATAATATATATAATTCTAGTATCTAGAAATGTTACATCTGATTCTTGACACTGTGCTACACGGACTAGTATATAGCTTGGACCTACAAATCATGAGATGTTACATTGATGATATATTGGATATTGCTTGTGTATCGTGACGTGTCATGATTGGATCCACTATACTAGTTGGGGACGGAGGAAATATTAGTAGATTATGTGATCATACCCAACTCTACATGCATCATAGCTTACCCCACATCTCACGTCGGGTGCGGCCTGACCATTACATGCCTCATAGCTGTTATATATGATTAGCCTGACCTCTACATGCATCATAGCTAACCAAATGGTTAGCATGACCTTACATGAGTCATAGCTACTCATATGTAGCCAGCCTGATCTTGTCCCAAGCCGATCACATGATAGACTGATATTCCAAACACTTAGAATAGTTACAGTTCTCTATTTTAGATCATATACTACATCACCGTATATGATATTGTACCTCATTCTCTTCGTTTCATATATATCATTGACTGTTTTCATATTGTCTATATTGCCTGTCTTTTTATATTACCTGTCTCTTTATTTTGCTATTGCATTTATTCACTGTCTTCTCTCAGTATATAGCATTATCTGTTTATTATTTTATAGCCCTTAGCAATTAAATAGAAATGTTATTTGAGATGTACTTTGCTCCTCCCGACTGGAAAATATTTTCTAGACTATGCCTAGAGGACTGGTGTCCGACACTTATGGATCATAGGGTGAGTAGCTGCAGTCTTGGACTTAGTAGTTCAGTTGTGATTCCGGGAGGTTTAGCCGGAATCACTAGTTATCTAGTTAGTTTCTTTAGCTGTCTATTTTGGTACCAGATTTGTCTCCGGCGTACTTGTTGAGACTTGGTTTATATTGTTGAGTTAGATTATTCTATTGAGACTTGTGTTGCATTTTATCTTATCTCTTCGAGATCTCATCGTGCTGTAGTTATGTGATTGAGTATGTTATTCATATTATTTTGTGATTAACCGTATCTCCTTATGGAGTTGGATATCCAAGTGAGATTGATTAGATAGTATCATGACCTAGACAGCGTTCTACCGTCGATGTTGCGGCATAGGCTGGACGTACCCACGCTCTCGTGCCCCTATACCGGGTGTGGGTCGTGATAACTTTGAGAAGAAATACTTTTTAGCCACTGTGAATGATGCATTGTACAATCAGTTCCTCCATCTAGAATAGGGGAATAAGAAGTTCGATGAGTATGATTCAGAGTTTAGCCGTCTCAGTAGATATAGTGACGTTCTGATACCCAATGACTTGGAGAAAGCTAAGAGATTTCATCACGGGCTGACTCAAGAGCTTCAACACTATACCAGCTCACAGTCCCGGATCTCTTATGCTAAATTATTAACAAAGGCTAGGTTTCAGGATGCCATCAGCAAAAGAAAAGAGAATCAACAGAGAATTCAGAAAGGACCAGCATAGATGCAACAATGAGGGCCTATCAAACGACCAATGGGACAACCGCAGCAACAGAGGACGGGGCCCTACCAGCTCAGAAAATCTCCGACTTGCCATTTCTGTGGCAAGAAGGGGCACATACAAAAGGAGTGCAGGAAGAAACTAGGAACTTGCTTGATCTGCGGATCATGACAGCATCAGGCTCAGGATTGTCCACAGCGTAGAGCTATTGTTCAATTTGGAGAGCAAAAGCCAGCAATACTGACACCAGAAGCAACCAACCAAGAAGGAAGAGTAGTACTTTGTCTACCAGCACCAGGAGGCTAGTAGAGAGGACCACCCTTGGCACCACAGACAGTGTAGTTCGAGAGAGGCAGACAGCATGCTTGAGCTCAGAGGCAAGGATATGTGTTTTTAATGACTCAAAGAGGAGAAGAGACCGAAGGAGAGGCTATTACATGTATTATTCTATTTGGTTAGTACTTGCCACTGTTTTATTTGATTCTGGGGCCAATCTTTCATTCATATCATCTAGATTTGTAACAATGCATAGAATAGCTACTTCACCATTGCCTAAAAGTTGGAAGATTCTTACCGGGGGAGGAATAGTGCCTGTAACTAGTACCTACAAGACTTGTTCAGTTATTATTTGTGGTCGAGAGATGATGGCTCAACTTTTGGTCTTTTCAATGCCAAATTTTGACGTAGTATTGGGAATGGATTGGCTTAGTCAATACCATGCAGTATTAGATTGCCTTAAAGGTTTTGCTATCTTTAAGCCGCTAGGCCAGCCAAAGTTTGAGTTAATGAGAGGAACTACGGAGAAGGGAGTAGGCCACTGCGGTAGAGATTGTAAGCAATGGAAGTTGTCCTGCCAATAATTATTGTGGAGTTTGCAAATGTCTTCCCAGGCGAGTTGCCAGGTCTACCACCGGACAGAGAAGTCAAGTTTACTATTGAGTTAGTGCCGGGAGCAGTGCCGATATCTTCTAATGTGTATCGGCTAGCAAAAAAGGAGCTTGATGAATTGAAGGTGCAGTTGCAAGAGTTGCAAGATAAAGGTTTCATTAGGATAAGTGCATCACCTTGGGGAGCCCTATTTTTGTTTGTGCCAAAGAAAGATGGAACAGTCTGCATGTGCATCGACTATAAAGCCCTTAATGCAATGACCATCAAGAATAATTACCCTCTACCACAGATTGATGACTTGTTCGACCAAATTACATGAGTACAGGTGTTTTCTAAGATTGATTTTAGATCAAGATACCATCAAGTGAAGGTGAGGCACGAGGATATTCAGAAGACGGCTTTTAGGACTCGCTATGGTTACTACGAGTTCTTGGTAATGCCCTTTGGATGGAAAAATACGCCAGCTATGTTTATGAACTTAATGAACCAAATATTTCATCAGTACTCGGACCAGTTTATGGTCGTATTCATCAAAGCCATTTTGGTGTACTCAAAGCGCCATGAGGAGCACAAAGAATATTTGAGGAAGATGCTAGAAATATTGAGGCAACAGAAGTTATGTGCCAAGCTGAGAAATGGTGAGTTTCTCCTAGGTTATGTCTCTTTTCTTGGGCATGTTATCTAGAAACATTGAGGCAGCAGAAGGCATATCAGTCGATCCAGCAAAGATATCATCAGTGGAGAGATAGCTAACCCCAAACAACGTCTCAGAGGTACAGAGTTTTTTAGGACTTGTCGGATATTGTCGGAGGTTCATGAAGAATTTTGCGAGGATTGCAAAGCCTATGACAAGATTGATCTGCAAAGAGCAGGAGTTTGTTTGGACAGAGGAGTGTCATATGGCATTTTTTTAGTTGAAGAAGCACCTGACTACAATGCCTATCTTGACCATACCTACTGGACCATGAGGATTTATTATTTATAGCGATGCTTCCATAAAGGGATTATGTTGCGTCTTGATGTAGCATGATAAGGTGATAGCATATGGTTTTTGGCAGTTGATGATACATGAGAAGAACTACCCCACTCGTAATTTGGAGCTTGCAACAGTAATTTTTTGCTTTGAAGCTTTAGAGGCACTATTTATACAGAGAGACCGTGGAGATTTATACAGATCATAAGAGCAAAGTATGTCTATACTCATAAGGATCTAAACCAGAGATAGAGACAATGGCTTGAGTTGATGGCATATTTTGACATTGAGCTGCAGTACCATCCGGGCAAGGCTAATACAGTAGCGGATGCGTTGAGTAGGAGACCAATGGCGTACTTCTTGACAACACAGAAGGAATTGTTATATAATTTAGAGCAGCTGGACATAGAGGTGGTTATGCCAGGAGAAGTCACAAAGTTGATGAACCTTCAAGTACAATCATCATTGGTAGTATCAAGGCAGTTCTGCCGACCGATAGAAGATTTTAGTAACTTCGACAGAGGAATGAGGCTGAGGCTGGACTACAGACTGGAATGAGGATACATGAAGATGGAATTTGAAGTATAGGGATCGCCTCTATGTTCCTAATGGAGAGCTTATATAGGAACTAATGACGGAGGCTCACAGTTTATCATACTCTATTCATCCGGGAGGTACAAAGAAGTACCGAGACTTGAGATAACATTACTGGTGTCATGGGATAAAGTGAGAGATAATACGATTTGTGATGAAGTGCTTGGTGTGTCAGCAAGTTAAGGCTGAACATCAGAGATCAGTAGGACTACTCCAACCGCTTCTAATCTCGAAGTGAAAATGGGAGCACATCACCATGGTATTTATTATGGATTTTCTAAGGAGTCCAGTCGACCGAGATACAGTTTGGGTGATTATGGACAGATTGACTATGGTGGCACACTTCTTACCCTTTAGAGATGGGAAATCTATAGAGGTTCTGGAAGAGATGTACATGAAGGTGATCGTACGCCTACATAGGGTACCCGTTAGCATAGTTTCTGACAGAGATTCGAGGTTCACATCCCACTTTTGGAAGAGCATATAGGAGAGCCTAGGAACTAGATTGAAGTTCATCACTTTCTATCACCTGTAGATAGACAGACAGTCAGAGCGGACCATTCAGACGTTGGAGGACATGCTGAGAGCATGCATGCTTGACTTTGGAGAATCTTGGGAGGATTACTTGTACTTGGTGGAGTTCTCTTACAATAATAACTACCAAGCAATTATTCAGATAGCTTCTTTTGAAGCACTATATGGATGGAAGTATCGATCGCCAATATGTTAAAGTGATATGGGCAAGAGATAAATACTTGGACCTGATTGGTGACTCGCACACTGGAGAAGGTCAAGTCGATTCAAGGTCACCTTCGGGCAGCGCAGGATAGAAAGAAGCAATGGGCAGATACTCACCGTCGAACCTAGAGTTTAAGTCAGAAGATTATTTGTTCCTAATGTTCTCCCCTACTAGAGTAACCATCATATTTAGAGGTAGAGGAAAGCTTAGTCCGAGGTACATCGGACCATTTGATGTGTTGGAACGTCTTGGCGAGGTTGATTACCGACTAGCATTATCACAGACCTTGGAGGGTGTCCACGATGTGTTCTATATCTCACAATTGAGAAGGTATATGGCGGATCCTATCCATGTACTGGATCATTCAGAGATTATCGTGGGACCAAGTTTGTCTTATGAGGAGCAGACAGTTGAGATTCTCAACCACAGGGAGAATGTGCTAAAGGGGAAGACCATTAGACTAGTCTGTGTTGCTTGGAAGTATCATTCACAGGGCGAATCAACTTGGGAGCGGGAGGATTAGATCTTAGAACATTTTCCTCACTTCCGCGAGTCTTCAGGTATGGATTTACATACCGCATTCTTGTTTTTCTAGATCATGTCATATTCTTAATTTTGAGGACAAAATTTTCTAAGGTGAGTATGTTGTAAAACTCCTCACCCAAAAATAGGTATTTTGTGTGTATTTTATATTTACTGTGTTTATTTAGATTATTTTAAAATCAATTAAATCCAATGGTTGCTTTAGGATAATTCACCATAATTTGAAAATTAATAACATAGGACGACCCCAAAATCTATATCGTCCTTCATAGGAAGTAGCCTACACTGGAGACACTACCCGTAGGATCTTTGCGTGATACAAAATTTGATCATTTATTATTAGTATGGCACTAGTGTAACAACCATAGTTTCTTGTGTGTAATATTTTGATATTTTTATATAAATAATTCATTTGTGATTATTTTTTAATCCAACCTTCTTCAATAAACAATCCATAACTCTTCCATACCAATTTAGGTCACTTCTCTCTTTTTGTAGAATTTATTTATATATTGTTATTATTATATTATTCCTTAGAATTCTAATCAAATTTTGGTTATTAATAACTATTAGGAGTAAATATTTACCATAGATTTGCTACCAATCAAATTAGAAAATAATTTAAACTAAATCTCCACCTACTCATAGCAGAAAACCCCTACATACCCGCTGATCCCCCCCAAGTCGTGACCCTTTTTGCCTATATATATATATATATATATATATATATATATATATATATATATATATATATATATATATATATATATATCATCTCTTCTCATCTTAAACCCTAACCCTAATCTAAAATCCCCATCCACCTTCTCTTGCCGCTGATATCCCCCCTCACGTGGACAAGTCTAAGGCCTCTTTCCCATCCAAGAACCCTAGTTCTTCATCTTTTATCTTCTAGTAAGTTCTTTCTTTAAACCTTCTCTCCTTCAACCTCTATAATGTAATGCATGAATAAATATTTATATATATATAAATAAATTATTTTATATGTGTTTATAACTCATTGCCATATTCTTCATTGTAAGATTTATTTTAGAGTTTTGCATTTAGAGTTTTGAACCCATGTATGCATGTATGCACACATAGGTAGAAACTTTGATTTAACCATGTTAATAATAGAGATATATGATGATTAAAATTATTTTAGCCATATTTTTACTATTTATTTCAGAATATTAGTTTGATAAACTTGTGTTAAATAAATTGCATGTACAATGTGGAAGATGACCTAGTTTAATATTTTATCCAAAATTTCGCATCGAAACCTTATAAAACTTTATAAATAATTAAATTATATTGTTGTTAACCTATATTAAATCTAGTTTTTAAATTATTTTTCCAAAAATATTACTTTTGATTTAAATGAATTTTATGCATAAAAGTACACATAGTTGACCTAGTTTGCATGTAAAGTTTTTGTAACTTATTTTTTGGCTGTATATTACCTTAGCCTATATATTGCTACTTCACTAATACCTTAACCAAATTCCAATACCCATTACCTTAACTTAGAATACCTTAGTTAATACCCATAGCTTGCTCATTACTATAAGCATAAACTTATCACCTTACCCATCCTGGTACCTTGGCTCACCCCTAATACTAAGATACAAGTTGGACACATACCCTCATCTCATACTCACTCTAGCACCTAATGCCTAGGTGACATAACCTTAACCAATATCTGGTACCATATACTAAAACCATATATTAATTACCTACACTAGGACCTACATCCCCAACTTAACCAAATCCTCACTTGTAACCACATGCTCAGTCTATTACTGCACTTGAATGTATTGTACAGTCCCCTCACAGTCACTTATGCACACAGGTACACCACCCTCATTTGCCAAGTGTACACCCCCACAATCATAGTGCAAGCAATCCAACCCGTGCTCCTTCCTCATTACTGCTGCTGTTGCTTACCCGACCCTTCTGTTGCTGCTATCTCTAATGTTGCCATTATAACAGACCCTCAACTATGATGTTCTTATGTGCACAGTGCACAACTGATGCTTAACTGGAAAAATCTCCCTCCATACCTTGCTGCCTATTTACCTAGTGTTGTGATATTGTGTGTATCATAATAGCCCCCAAGTCTAAACTCACTGTTGTGTGCTCACAACACCAAGTTACTGCGACTAAAGATCTAAAACCCAATCCTTCATTCACTCTAGTATTTTACTACCGTTGTCCAGGACAACTTAATATTGCTGCTACATAAACCGACCCCCATCTTGATCACCGTACTGCCAAAAGCTCTTACAGTGCCCTTGAAGTGCACTTGAAGTGCACTGCTCAACTTTGGCAACTGCTGCCAAGTGCTTACATGATCCTTATAACTGAACTACTAAACCTCATCTATACATGTTGTCAAGTCTGCTATTTGTTAGCCTTAAAATGGATACATGTATCCCCCATCTTCAGCTGGGATAACTGATACTCTAAGTGCTCCTCACAGATCCTCCATCACAAGCACCCTCATCTCCAATGCCAAACACAATACTACAACATATACACACACAAATATATATATACAATATGAATATCTATACTGATATATACTACTAGATATTACACCAAACACTTATGGTGCACAAGGGTGATACACTATGATACGCTCATGATACGCTCTCCGAACTTCACCAAACCCTACCCAAAGCCTACAAACATATCAATTACACATATACACAACTAATGTAACTAATTACAATAGAAATTGAAGATTAACTACTCAAATCTCCTAATATAAAACTTGCATCATACCGTATCACAAGATACTATGATACGCTCTACTCGTGTCCAATTGTGGATACTTATCTAATTCCATAGCATCAATCTAAGTCTAATTAGACCAAATTAGTCTCATGACACACACTTGATGCATCAATCTTGAAATTCCCTCAAATGGGACACAAAAATCTATGTAGAAGTCACAATACAAGTCATATAAACCTAGTTCATATTTTTATGGATAGCCCTAAGCTAATGGAGGTTTTCTAATGGTAAAATACATGAATTAGAGTCTATTTATGGAGAAAATTTAGAATTTACCAATTGAGAGATGGATTCCCGATGAATCACTCAAATGGACACGATCCGGACATAAGTTCCTTGCCAATTCCTCCTTCTCCAAGTTTTTCTTGCAATCTAAGATCCAATAATTCTTAATTGATAAAAATTGAGAGGGAATGAGAGTTAATTGAGTAAATTTTATGGAGAGATAAAGTAATTTAGGAAAGAACTAAATTAGGGATCTAAAATTTGAAATAAATTAATAAGAGGAGAGAGAGATACCTCGCCATCATATGGCCGACCCCTTCTTGCCCCTCCTCTAAGTAATTCACATTGACAACAACGCCCCTACTAACTAGTTATGATATTTAGTTAGGAGGGCTATATTAGGAAACTTCTAATCTAATAAAAAATTAAACTAATCTCCTTAATTAACTAGGAGATGAGTCTAATGGGCCAAACCTAATGTTGGGCTCAAAGTATTATGACAATTTAATAAGCCTACTAATGACAAGTCCAATAATTAGGCTAGCCTACTAACTAGTAAGTAGCACAACACAATATAAATAATTAATCACTAAATATGAAATATGTTAAATAACAAAATTATCCTCATCTAAAAATGTGGTAGTGACAGCCTCTGTATTTCATTTCTTCTATTCATATCGTGGCTTATCTTCCTCTAGTTTTATTGTGATTGAGTAATGATTATTAGATTTCTATATTGTCTTCCATTTGGAGTTAAGATATCTTGATAGGTACCTTATACATCTATTATGTGAGATGTTAGATAGTATTGTTGACCTAGACAATATTCTACCATCGATACTGCGGTGTAGGCTGGACGTACCCACGTACTCGGGCCCTACACCGAGTGCGGGTCATGACATGGGATCTAGTCACAACTTCTCCAATCAAGTCTCAGCTATACAAAAAATGGGTTCAGTTATCCAAGAGTGAACCCAGTCAGGTATCATCCTACATACAGGACCTAATACGGGTCTATGGTAATTGTCAATAGGTATTCCACTGGTCCAAGGTAGTCTCTCACAAAAAAATAAAAACCACAGAAATACATCAAGTTTGATACCCAAAATATAAAATACAGTCCAAGTCTAAATACTAAAAATTAAGAAATATGAATTTCAATAACAAAGGTTATAATTCTACCAACCTTAGAAAAAATTCGTCCTCGAAATTTCACAAAAGCCAGTCGAGCTGGAACCCAAAACCAAAAGCTCAAGAAAACACAGCTATCACAATAAAATAAAGCATGGCATATATACATGTAATGAAAGCAATCAACAGTAATATAAATAAATGCACAAGCAACAACACAACCAGAAAAGAGAAGAAATGGAGGCATATGAATAAATATGTCTCCTGGGTCATCTGAGTAGGAATTCGTCCTCTTTGGCCTACATTGACTCCCAAAATGGACAAGGGTCAAGTCTCGAGGTAAGTCGGTACCAACGACTCAGTAAATGACATAACTCTGCCTAGGATATACCTTCGTAGTCAAAGATGTGATATCTATCATGTATCCCGACTATGCAGGCAGAAGAGTTAAATGAGAAACTCGCCTTCACTCGCCGAATAAGTCGAGCAGACCATTGCACTCTAAGCATAAAGGGAATACAAGTTCGCCGACAGGAACCCAATATATACTACCAATGCCTGGCGTGCTAATAAAAGACGTAACAAAAATAGAATCATGAAGATGGTACCTACGACCCCTGAGGTACTGCCCTCATGCTGGATAGGATACCGAAACTGCCTCTAAGCCTGCGTAAACAACTGCGCAATTTGCTGCCAGACCCTCTGAGCTCAAGATAGTAGAGAAAGCAGTGCTAATAGTTGTACTTCTAGTGTTGGCTCACTCTGATCAACCTCAGTAGGAGGTGACATCTGAGGTGACTGAAATTCCTGAGGTGGTGCATCGGGTGTAGCTGGTCATCCTCGAGATAAAGGATACAGGCAAGTGCTAACTGAATGATACTTAGCTGCACATCTAAAATATTATCTATTAGCCTTTCGACAAACTTATCTGTGATGCCCTATCTTTCCACAGTAAGTATATCATTCTGGTTCTACCTGATACTGATGCTGGTGATACTCCAGTGCTGGGACCTGGTGTGTTGTTCATCATCTGGGTGGTTATTATAGACAAGAAACAGCCATATGACCTGGCACTCCACATAACAAACATAGATGGTTGTCCCTCCGGCAAGCTACACTAGTGTGCCCTCTATTCCTATAGAAGGAATATACAACTGGAATCTCCTAGTGCTAGTATGGATAACTGTATGTTGGTGCTGTTGAAGGATGCTGCAAGAAAGAGCCCGACATAGGTGCATGATTCCTTCTACGAACCTTAGCTACTGATGGGGTCCTCCTGGCTATATACTCATACTCGCGTGCTATCTCTACATGGGATCGGGTGAGGTATGCTAACTGACTGGATGGCTAGTACTTCCCTACTCTAAATAGGTACTCCTTCTGGCTGTGAGTCATCGACTTGAAATATCTCTAGCATTCCCTGCCCAGTGCCCTTTATCATCATCTGGATACTCTGCTGGAGAATAAGATTGCATTGTTGCTGTGACTCCATTATATCCTTGATAATCCCGAGAAGTGAATGCACATCGGGATAATCTGGTACTACATATGCTCGCATAGATGACTACACTGGTGGTACGGGCTGCCCTGACTTTGGTATTGCCTCAACTGACTACTGGCCAACCATTGGCACTAATTGATGAGATTCGGACAAAGGATCATCGGGAATAGGAACGGTATCCCTGAACAATAATGACACCAAGTATCAATAATGGATAAAAAATACTAAAGATTAATAAGAATTTTATCAGTTCAAGAAATTCAAAGATAACGAAAAAAAAGGAATTTTAAGGGAGCCAAATTTATATATTAAGATTTTTCACAACCCGCACCTGGAATAAGGGCACGAGTAGTAAACAACACCCAGCCTACGCTGCAGCACCGGCGGTAGAACATTGTCTGGGTCATACATACAATCTAACATCACACACAATATGTACAAGGTACCTGTCAATGTCATCTCAACTCCAAACGAAGAAAAATATGGTATATGATAATGGTAAACTATACTCAATCACAATATCAAACTAAGAAAGATAAAGCACGATATAGAATAAGGAAGATGAAATAAGAATCACAAATACTATCACAAGTCCACAATAATATATATACATGCTAAAAAATCTCAATATAAGCCTAATACAAGTCTAAACAATAAGTTTAGGCCTCCTCAGCATCTGGTACTAGGTCCTCCTACTCTAAAGGAATATCCTCTAATGGTATGCCATCATGTGGCCCGTAGTTGGTGGGGCACTAGTCTACAAGCCAATCATCTAAAAAATATATCCAGTCATGATTGGAGCAGAGTACATACCTTTGAAAGCAGTTTCAAATACATAATCGAGCATATATAACAGATAATAGAAAATAATACAGGATAACTTGTCATAAGAAATGGAATGACCTAGAGTGAACAGATAATATAATGGAATAAAGAACAAGCAATAAGAATAATTGTAATCTAAATGAAAATAGATAAAACTAACTACTGTGCCATAGAGTACAAGCTCATTATGTGATCGATTTGGGTTGAACAAGAATACAATATAGTAACTCGATGCACGTGTGATATGTAATCGACATGTACATGAATACACTCTGCTTGATCACATAACTAACTCCTACTCCCCCATCCCTAACCAATACCAATGGATCCAATCATGACACGTTACGAACACGAATATGGGCACACTAAACATGAGCAGTATATGAACATGACATACACTAAAATCAATACCCGATACACACGATAAAATACATGTGAAGGAATATCCGTTAAACACGGTAAGGAATAGCATCTCCTGACAGGATCTATATAGTACCAGTTCGTGTAACCATTGTGTCGGAATCAAGTATAAAGTTCTAAAATATGCGATGTCACTACCACATTCCGAAAACAGGGGTATTTTTGACTTTTTATAATATTCAATATTATGGTAGTTATAATTAAGTAATTGCATGATACTTAATTGTTTTAAATAATTATGCGATGTGTAAATTAAATATAATTATATGCAGTGTCCATTTATTTTGAGCTAGCAGACTTGACCTAGAAGCCAGTAGATGAACACCTGTCCAAATTATGGAATTATGTAATTAATTGTTTTATTATAATTTATTTATTGGAGATTGTAATTAATTACCATAATTTAAATTAATTATTGCGCATTGCCTTTGCTTCGATATTTGGAGCACTACCCTGACTTTTGTCTTCCAACAAATTTCACAATCTTGCCCTAGACATGCCCGCCTTCCATTCTGCTATTTTTGCAACTCATAATTATGCTCTCTGTGCATTATTTCTAGCCGCACAAAAATCGTCGCGGACGTTATTTAATAAATTCCTATTTTGTATCGTTGTGCGTTCCAATTAAAAATTGGGGACAATCTTGACCTATTTTTCGTGCGGCCCAAATTAGGGTAATATTCTGTCCTGAGTCTTCTTCACTATTGGTATAGATGACCTGACCTGATTTTGGCCCCATGTACTCCTAATTAATCTTTGAACACAACTTGCATTTTATTTCTATTTAAATTAAGGATACTAATTTAACCGATTCTGAAATTTCCAATTTAATTCTAGTGCCCTGTAAATTGAGCCCATATCAATCTTACAGTGCCCCCTGACCCTACAAAAACATCGGACCCCGAATCGCCCGCCAAATTTTCGTCATTTATGTGTTTGTGCAATTTCCCAAATTTAAGGGGGCTAATTTGCAAATTTGCATTTTGGTGTAAACAACCAATTATTTAAGCAATGAGGGAACCTAATATATTTTATTTAAACTCTCACCCTCACCCACATGAAGGAATTCTCCATGTTTAATCTGGACCACCCATTTAATTGGGTGCATCCTCACCATTAGATTCCACACACCTCTTCATATATAATGTCCCATCCTAAACCCTAATCCCTAGGCAACCTAGGTTTTCCCCCACCTCAAGCCTCCTCCATCCTCAACGTAGGAAACCAAAACTCCTTCTTCTCCTTCTTCCTTTCTTCTTCTCTTTTTTTCTTCTTTTCTTCTTCTTCTTTCCTTAGTTTTCTTTTGAATTTCAAAAAAAAAAAAAAAGGGGGGAAACATTACTGTTCTCAACCCGACTCCCTGATTCATCCGGCGGCCGCTGTCAGTCCGGCGATCTCCCCGACTCCTCCCTACTGCTCAGCCCGGCCCGGTGGCTCCTCCCCTCCGCCTTGCTGCGGCTGCTCCCCACTCCATCTCCATCTACATCCGGCCCGAGCTCCCCCGCGCTCGAGTTCCCCGTCGAGCCCGACTCCGGCGCCCCACTGCACCCGGCGGTGCCAACTCGCTGTACAAGATCCTCCTCCGGCCAAGGCGAGAACCTCGACCCCGGCCTCTTTCCGAGCCGCTCCGGTCACACTTCCACAGCCGGACAGCATCACCCGCTGCTCCCAATCACGACCATCACCACCATTACTCAAACCTCCATCCATCCATCCATCCATCTCTACACCGGCGGCCTCCCCACCACCTGCCGACTGCACTCTCCGGCGGCCCGGTCAGCCACCCGAGCCCCCGCTGTCAATCCCCTCCGGCTGCTCCTCCAGACCGAGCCCTTCCTCCCTCCGCTGGACGACCTCCCCGCTCCGGCTGTACTCCGACGCTGTCCCCTGTACTCCGGCGCAGCACCCCGTGCAGCTCCGGCAACTCCGGCACTCCCCCTCCACGTCGAGCCCGCTGTCATTCATCACCACCACCATCATCTTCATTCATTATCACCACCACCATCTTCATTCATTGTCACCACCACCATCATCTTCATTATCACCACCACCATCATCTTCATTCATCACCACCACCACCACCTACATCTATTACCTCCTCCTCCTCCCTGTACTCCGGCGGTCCCTGCCGTACTCCGGCCAGCAAGCCGACCCCCATCCCCCTGTGAGTTCTCTCCCTCTCCTTCTTCCCTCTTTGATATAACAATATACATGTATGTAGTATGTATGTAAATGTGTATGTAGGTAATTAATGTAAGGTATATGTGATTGTATATACCTAATCAATGTGTAGGAATACGTGTATAGTATTATTTTAATTAATGTCTAATACATGTATATGTATAAGTATTTATTTAATGTTTAATATATGTATTAGTATATAATTGTATTATTGAAAATCTATTAGTATATATTTATTTATGTGTAGATATATATATGTATATAAATATATATAAACGTATTTCTGAGTATGTGTATTAATACGTATTTTGTTAGATATATATCTAGTATGTGTTAGTATTAACTAATATATTCTAGTACGTATTCTAGTACGTATATATATAGTATATAAAAATTAATTTGGTATTAGTATATATATAAAAGTGTATCTTGGTATATGTACCAATATAGATATGTATGTATTTTGGTATAATTATATATTGGTAAAATATATATTAAATTAATATTTTTGGTATAAATATGTGTACCTATATATATATATATGTATAAACATATTTTTGGTATATATGTACTATATACATATTGGCATATGTATACTCTAGTATGTGTGTATTGATGTATATATAGACATGTATTCAGGTATATAGTATATAAATTTTATTTGGTATATGATACATATGTATAGATATAACATATATATATATTTTCCCTAGTACATATATATGTATACATGTATATTCTTAAATATAGTTATGAATAAATGTGTTATGTATATTTATAACATAAAAATATATATATATATATATATATATCTATATACTCTATCTAGTGTATCTACACTTATATGTATTTTTGTACAAAACTACTGATATACATTTATATATGTACTTTATACGTATTAAACTGATACATATATGTATTCTCTGAGTATAAATGTATAATTATTTATGTATATCCTACTAGATGACCCTAGTTGACTAGTGCCTTGCCTGGCATAGCCCTGAGGCCAGTATATTTCTTTTGTGTGTTAGTATAGTATCTGATGCAAGTGTTATAATTGTGATTTGTCTTTAGGACTGTTGGTTCCTCCAGGCGATATTCTGGAACAGGACCTCGGTATTCACCAGCTAAGGACCAAAGGCGAGTACATTCTCTGATTAGTTTCTAATTTATGATATCTCCTATGTTCACTGTATCTAGTGTAAATATCCATGTTCTTGACACATTGGTTACACGGATTGGTATACACGGATCTCGTCATGAGATGTTATTCCTTATTCATGGTGTAGCTTGTACAAGACTTGTTTCCCTTGTTATCTTGTGCACGTACAGACACTGATTTCCGGGGAGATTTGCTACCTTCCTAGGGAATCCAGTGCCATAGCGTACCATGATTGGATCTACTATACCAGTCGGGGGTGGGGAGTATTTTAGTGTAGATATGTGATCATACCCAACTTTACATGCATCATAGCTCACCCCACATCTCACGTCGGGTGCGGCCTGACCCTCTCAGTGCCTCATAGCTGTTACGTGTGATTAGCCTGACCCCTACATGCATCATAGCTAACCAACGGTTAGCCTGACCTTCGTGAATCATAGCTAATCACATGTAACCAGCCTGATCAAGTTCCCAAGCCGATCACATGTTAAAGCTAGTACTCACACACTTAGTCATAGGATTCTTACCCATTGACATATTGTTCTTTTCCTGCATTTACTTACAGTATTTCCAGTATTTCTCTCATTGTACATTTCTCGTACCTATACATGCATCTGGTATGTTTCCATCTAGAACTGCTACATAGTTTATGTCATTTATATAGAACTGCTATTTAGAGATGTACTTTGCTCCTTCCTGACTGGAAATATTTTTCCAGACTGTGACCTTAGTAGACTGGTTTCCGACACACTTGGGGGATTGGATGTTACTGATTGCAGGTATGATTATTGTGTCATTAGACTTGTGTTGTATTCTTTTATTTCTTCATTTCCTATCGTGCTGTATTTGTGATTGAGTATTTCTAGATTATTTATGATATCCACGTCTCCTTATGGAGTTGGATACTAGCGTGAGATTGTTTAGATAGTACTTGACCTAGACAGCGTTCTACCGCCGATGCTGCGGCGTAGGCTGGACGTACCCACGCTCTCGTGCCCCTAAACCGGGTGCGGGTCGTGACACGTTTTTAGTGGTGGCCCATGCAGGTCAGACTTCGCAAGTTGTGCGATGTCCTGGTAGTGCGACGTCATAGTTGTACTACTGCGTACCTGCTATTGAATATAGGACATAGGATGCTAGGATGAGAGAGGATACTCAATCACAAACTCTTGAGAGATTCCTGGGACGACCCCTTGAGAATCTTGTTATAATTTCCAATTTAAATCTTTTTCCTTGATTCCGTCCGCTCTCGCTTGTTGTTACTGAACTTGATTCTGGTTGAGCAGTTATTAAATTAAATTCTTGGCATCATTGTTGAGTTTGATTCTTGTTGACCAGTTGTTAACTTAAATTCTTGGTATCGTTGTTGAGTTGATTTCAAATTGAGATGAATTTTACGGACTAGAATTTATGGTATCATCTGATGACATATATTGATGAGGACAGTGAGGAAGGTAAAACGTCTACTTTGGTTATGGAACCTAGAATTTATCGCAGCCATATTAGCTGTCGTGACGAGAACGTAGGAACCTAACTTAGATGTACATACTTTAGTTATGAGATTTAGAGTTTCTCGCAGCCATACCGGTTGGCGTGGCGAGGATTCTAGATGGCATGATTATAGGGTTGCATATCTAGTTACGGAACCTGTCGTTTATCGCATCTATGCTTACTGGCGTGGCGAGGATTTTGAGTGTCATGATTTCGGATAGACGTGTATGATTATCAGGTTGTATCCTAAATTGGTTCTTAAGATATCATCTCAAGACTTATCTATTTCTGTTATTCCAGGACTTTGTTCCACCGCTTCTTTCTTTACTAGCAGTAAAGATACCTTCTGTCCTCAATTCAGTCTTTGAGCTCCTATTCCTTGAGGATTTCTTGTTAAGTATGATAATTAGTGGCTTGTAATTTTGTTGTGTCTTGTATTAGTATTGACTGTGTTGCTAGTGAGTTGTAAGTGTTTCTTAGTTGGATATGTGAGCAGTAGGCTTTAATCTAGAGTTAGCCCTTAGTATAGTACCTTGTACCAATGATTCTAGGAGTAGTGTCATTAGAGACTGAGAGTTAAGAAGAGTATAGGGTATCAGTGATAGTTCTCAGAGTTAGCATCAGAGCCAATTACCCGTCCTGGATAATCATGATTATGTAATTGAGTGATCTATGTAAACGATTAAGTATCCGGGAATTGTGTTAAGGATTTATGGAGCATGATGTCCAATTGGATGATTGATATCGGAAATATTAAAGGTAAAGAAATGTATATGTATAAAGGGTTTAATGAGATGTCATAAGTAGAGAAATATCAGGATTAGTAATGGAAGTTGTGAAGCGTATCACGGATTAGTTTAATAGGCTTTAAAGGATTGAAGGAAATACATATACAACCATCGAGATGAGGAACCATACACATACCCATGAGAGTAAAGAAACATGAGTTCTAAAGGACTTGATGAGATAATCCATTAATGAAGCTAGTGATATAATACCAAGAGTGCTAATGATTCTATATCGATGATTAGTCGAGGATGACGTTAATAACAGTAAGCACTCTGTATGATGATAACTAGATGATATACCAGTTGACATAAATTGAAAATCATGAAAGAAATTACAGGTGATGATAACTTTGATCAATGGAGATAATGGTGCAAGTGATCCAGGCAGTACAATTTTAGTACACAGTTATAGACACTAGATGCATTGAGTGCACCTTGAGTATCAGAGACCGTGAGCACTGATATGTACATTTGTGGAGTTATAAATTAAAAGGTGGAATAAAAATTTTATTTTTAGAATAATTGAGGAGTTGAGATTACGTCATTAAATTTTTGAGGATTTCAAATATGAATTCAATAAACATGGTTAAGGCTACAAAGATTTTTGGAGTAATTAAATTTTATTCGATGTTGAGTATCTGATTTTGAGGAAGTATATACATTTTACTTTAAAGTTGTACGAGCAGTTAAACCTTGACGATTATTTGAGGATTAATTTTTATAGTGGATGAGAAACATGTATATTAATAGATGATGTACATGTGTCAGGATCTGTTGACTTGAGCATGATGGAGATAGCACCACAGACTGACTTGGGTGTCCACCTAGAGTTGTATTGGGGAGAGCAGTACTTAGTATGGTGTCACACTTGGTGTGCACTGGAGTGATGAGGACAAGTAGTATGGACTAGTATGGACAATTGTAGTAGGAACGGGAACTGACAGAGGGTATGGTACTAAGGAGATAGAGGTATCAAATTAGATGTATTATTGAATCATGGTTATATTAGAGATTCTTGGCATCAGATTTAGGTATTAATAGACATGTGTGTGCACATGGATATATTCATGGATCTTGTGGATAAATGACTAGTTGATATGGGTACCAGTGTACATGAATAGGAATTAGTTAGTGAATGTGCTAGAGTTAAGTGTTTGTTAGAGATATGAGATACCACAAGAAAATGTTAGCAGGTTCCTTCTTTTCTCATGTTGTTTTCGTCTTCTGATTGATTGATTCCCTAGTACCGTGGTTTGTATTCGTGATTTACTTGTTAGAATATAGTTAGTAGTACACCCTGACAGAGACTGCAATACCATGACAGGACACATGACCTATATCTTTTCTTAGATTGCATGACGGTAGGTAGAACCTTCTTAAACCATGATCATTGGGGTTTGGACCATAGCAAGGATCTATGACAAGGTTATGACCTGACAAGAGACACGAGATGCTAAAATTTTGGAAGATAAGCATAAAGAATTAAGGATTAATATGGCAGAGTTGATAAATCATTGATTTTATCAAAATTGAGATGTGATTAAATTATCATTAGACTTCGAGGATAAACATTAATTTAAATGAGAGATTGAAAATTTAATATGGTAGGATTGATGATTATTGATCATTAAAACTTTTGAGAAATTTTAGAAGATTATTATAATATTTTATTGGACTGGAAGATAAAGATTTAATTAAAAATATTAATTGAGGATTTGGCGAGTATTATATTATTTGAGTATTGTGAGGAAAAAGGAATCGAGGATTTAGATCACTAATGGATTAGTGTTTTGATGGAAATTTTAAATGTGCATTGTTGGATTAAGTTAGAGGAGTAGATATCAATTCGGGTTTTAATAACTAACATCAGATTCGTAGGAGATTATGATACGAATGGAGTTCAATGATAAATTTTGAGGATTTTTTTCAGGAATACAATAATTTCAAAATTTTGAAATTGTGAAAAGACATTATGGATTATTACCTGATGTCGTGGTTGAGGAATTTAAGTTTGAGGGAAATAGTAATGTGTATGATTAAACACTAATATGAGGATTTTAAATTTCGAGGACGAAATTCTTTTAAGGAGGGTAGACTTGTCACTACCACATTCCGAAAACAGGGGTATTTTTGACTTTTTATAATATTCAATATTATGGTAGTTATAATTAAGTAATTGCATGATACTTAATTGTTTTAAATAATTATGCGATGTGTAAATTAAATATAATTATATGCAGTGTCCATTTATTTTGAGCTAGCAGACTTGACCTAGAAGCCAGTAGATGAACACCTGTCCAAATTATGGAATTATGTAATTAATTGTTTTATTATAATTTATTTATTGGAGATTGTAATTAATTACCATAATTTAAATTAATTATTGCGCATTGCCTTTGCTTCGATATTTGGAGCACTACCCTGACTTTTGTCTTCCAACAAATTTCACAATCTTGCCCTAGACATGCCCGCCTTCCATTCTGCTATTTTTGCAACTCATAATTATGCTCTCTGTGCATTATTTCTAGCCGCACAAAAATCGTCGCGGACGTTATTTAATAAATTCCTATTTTGTATCGTTGTGCGTTCCAATTAAAAATTGGGGACAATCTTGACCTATTTTTCGTGCGGCCCAAATTAGGGTAATATTCTGTCCTGAGTCTTCTTCACTATTGGTATAGATGACCTGACCTGATTTTGGCCCCATGTACTCCTAATTAATCTTTGAACACAACTTGCATTTTATTTCTATTTAAATTAAGGATACTAATTTAACCGATTCTGAAATTTCCAATTTAATTCTAGTGCCCTGTAAATTGAGCCCATATCAATCTTACAGTGCCCCCTGACCCTACAAAAACATCGGACCCCGAATCGCCCGCCAAATTTTCGTCATTTATGTGTTTGTGCAATTTCCCAAATTTAAGGGGGCTAATTTGCAAATTTGCATTTTGGTGTAAACAACCAATTATTTAAGCAATGAGGGAACCTAATATATTTTATTTAAACTCTCACCCTCACCCACATGAAGGAATTCTCCATGTTTAATCTGGACCACCCATTTAATTGGGTGCATCCTCACCATTAGATTCCACACACCTCTTCATATATAATGTCCCATCCTAAACCCTAATCCCTAGGCAACCTAGGTTTTCCCCCACCTCAAGCCTCCTCCATCCTCAACGTAGGAAACCAAAACTCCTTCTTCTCCTTCTTCCTTTCTTCTTCTCTTTTTTTCTTCTTTTCTTCTTCTTCTTTCCTTAGTTTTCTTTTGAATTTCAAAAAAAAAAAAAAAGGGGGGAAACATTACTGTTCTCAACCCGACTCCCTGATTCATCCGGCGGCCGCTGTCAGTCCGGCGATCTCCCCGACTCCTCCCTACTGCTCAGCCCGGCCCGGTGGCTCCTCCCCTCCGCCTTGCTGCGGCTGCTCCCCACTCCATCTCCATCTACATCCGGCCCGAGCTCCCCCGCGCTCGAGTTCCCCGTCGAGCCCGACTCCGGCGCCCCACTGCACCCGGCGGTGCCAACTCGCTGTACAAGATCCTCCTCCGGCCAAGGCGAGAACCTCGACCCCGGCCTCTTTCCGAGCCGCTCCGGTCACACTTCCACAGCCGGACAGCATCACCCGCTGCTCCCAATCACGACCATCACCACCATTACTCAAACCTCCATCCATCCATCCATCCATCTCTACACCGGCGGCCTCCCCACCACCTGCCGACTGCACTCTCCGGCGGCCCGGTCAGCCACCCGAGCCCCCGCTGTCAATCCCCTCCGGCTGCTCCTCCAGACCGAGCCCTTCCTCCCTCCGCTGGACGACCTCCCCGCTCCGGCTGTACTCCGACGCTGTCCCCTGTACTCCGGCGCAGCACCCCGTGCAGCTCCGGCAACTCCGGCACTCCCCCTCCACGTCGAGCCCGCTGTCATTCATCACCACCACCATCATCTTCATTCATTATCACCACCACCATCTTCATTCATTGTCACCACCACCATCATCTTCATTATCACCACCACCATCATCTTCATTCATCACCACCACCACCACCTACATCTATTACCTCCTCCTCCTCCCTGTACTCCGGCGGTCCCTGCCGTACTCCGGCCAGCAAGCCGACCCCCATCCCCCTGTGAGTTCTCTCCCTCTCCTTCTTCCCTCTTTGATATAACAATATACATGTATGTAGTATGTATGTAAATGTGTATGTAGGTAATTAATGTAAGGTATATGTGATTGTATATACCTAATCAATGTGTAGGAATACGTGTATAGTATTATTTTAATTAATGTCTAATACATGTATATGTATAAGTATTTATTTAATGTTTAATATATGTATTAGTATATAATTGTATTATTGAAAATCTATTAGTATATATTTATTTATGTGTAGATATATATATGTATATAAATATATATAAACGTATTTCTGAGTATGTGTATTAATACGTATTTTGTTAGATATATATCTAGTATGTGTTAGTATTAACTAATATATTCTAGTACGTATTCTAGTACTTATATATATAGTATATAAAAATTAATTTGGTATTAGTATATATATAAAAGTGTATCTTGGTATATGTACCAATATAGATATGTATGTATTTTGGTATAATTATATATTGGTAAAATATATATTAAATTAATATTTTTGGTATAAATATGTGTACCTATATATATATATATGTATAAACATATTTTTGGTATATATGTACTATATACATATTGGCATATGTATACTCTAGTATGTGTGTATTGATGTATATATAGACATGTATTCAGGTATATAGTATATAAATTTTATTTGGTATATGATACATATGTATAGATATAACATATATATATATTTTCCCTAGTACATATATATGTATACATGTATATTCTTAAATATAGTTATGAATAAATGTGTTATGTATATTTATAACATAAAAATATATATATATATATATATATATATCTATATACTCTATCTAGTGTATCTACACTTATATGTATTTTTGTACAAAACTACTGATATACATTTATATATGTACTTTATACGTATTAAACTGATACATATATGTATTCTCTGAGTATAAATGTATAATTATTTATGTATATCCTACTAGATGACCCTAGTTGACTAGTGCCTTGCCTGGCATAGCCCTGAGGCCAGTATATTTCTTTTGTGTGTTAGTATAGTATCTGATGCAAGTGTTATAATTGTGATTTGTCTTTAGGACTGTTGGTTCCTCCAGGCGATATTCTGGAACAGGACCTCGGTATTCACCAGCTAAGGACCAAAGGCGAGTACATTCTCTGATTAGTTTCTAATTTATGATATCTCCTATGTTCACTGTATCTAGTGTAAATATCCATGTTCTTGACACATTGGTTACACGGATTGGTATACACGGATCTCGTCATGAGATGTTATTCCTTATTCATGGTGTAGCTTGTACAAGACTTGTTTCCCTTGTTATCTTGTGCACGTACAGACACTGATTTCCGGGGAGATTTGCTACCTTCCTAGGGAATCCAGTGCCATAGCGTACCATGATTGGATCTACTATACCAGTCGGGGGTGGGGAGTATTTTAGTGTAGATATGTGATCATACCCAACTTTACATGCATCATAGCTCACCCCACATCTCACGTCGGGTGCGGCCTGACCCTCTCAGTGCCTCATAGCTGTTACGTGTGATTAGCCTGACCCCTACATGCATCATAGCTAACCAACGGTTAGCCTGACCTTCGTGAATCATAGCTAATCACATGTAACCAGCCTGATCAAGTTCCCAAGCCGATCACATGTTAAAGCTAGTACTCACACACTTAGTCATAGGATTCTTACCCATTGACATATTGTTCTTTTCCTGCATTTACTTACAGTATTTCCAGTATTTCTCTCATTGTACATTTCTCGTACCTATACATGCATCTGGTATGTTTCCATCTAGAACTGCTACATAGTTTATGTCATTTATATAGAACTGCTATTTAGAGATGTACTTTGCTCCTTCCTGACTGGAAATATTTTTCCAGACTGTGACCTTAGTAGACTGGTTTCCGACACACTTGGGGGATTGGATGTTACTGATTGCAGGTATGATTATTGTGTCATTAGACTTGTGTTGTATTCTTTTATTTCTTCATTTCCTATCGTGCTGTATTTGTGATTGAGTATTTCTAGATTATTTATGATATCCACGTCTCCTTATGGAGTTGGATACTAGCGTGAGATTGTTTAGATAGTACTTGACCTAGACAGCGTTCTACCGCCGATGCTGCGGCGTAGGCTGGACGTACCCACGCTCTCGTGCCCCTAAACCGGGTGCGGGTCGTGACATGCGATATATTAACTATCATGGAATAAAAATTAACAGAGAGATATACTCGCATGTGGTCCTAAGCAATGAACGAGTCTCGATGTCCAAATTGGTATCACACAGACCTATATATGAAATATCATATTATTTGGGTATAAAGAAGTGATAATAAGATAAAAATAAGTCAAAATAAGATTTCTAGGCCATTTCTAGGTCATACTAGTCAAACTAGATCAAACTAGATTTATAGGTTCATAACTTGTAGTTGTTAGCTACACTAGCTAATAATACTAAGGTATCTATATATACTAGCTAATAATCTAATTAGTTATATCTATTATTAGTAATACCTTAGCTTATCAACACTTACCTATATTCCCTTGGTATCATGAATACCTTGGGTATCTAAATGATCACATCTTATACCTAGTATCTAGGATACCTATAATATACTTTAACTAGTTTCCCTATTCTTAGCAAAAACTTAGCCCATCTAACACTTAACCGATATACTAAATGTTATGATACCAACCTATAATCTTAATTGCACCTTAACCTTATACACGAGTTATTGTCTCAATATACCTTAACTGATACTCTACCTACTATCTTACATCTCAAAACCCCAAACCAGTGTATCACACTCACATACTAACTGATACACCATCACTTACTCAACATACACAAATAAACAACCTAACCTCACTGCCACAATATGCACAACTGACACAACACCAACTGTGCACCAGATCCCTTCTTAATGTATGATACACACTATGCTACTAATGCTTCATATGCTTGCTACTGCAGTTCCTATTGATACTAATCAGTGCATACAATGCACTGATACCTATTTTCCCCTCCCAACTTGTTGATACTGCAGCTATTTTGCCTTCAAATAGCAGTGCACATAGTGCACTGCTTCTATTGTTGTTGCTTCTTAAACCAGAGCATCCCATCTCTGATACTTCTCCATCTTACTGATGCTGCTATTGTGATACTTATACTGCTATTTTGCCTTCAACCTGCCTTAATGTTGTTGCTTCTCTTCCTACTTCCTGCATACTATAATACAAGTTGCAAAGTCCATGAACCCGAGCACCATAATTCTCCATCACTGGCACACCCCAACTACTAATGCACAACCTAAAGCCCACATTACAGTGTGCAACTGCTCCAGAGAAGTGCAACCTCCCTCACAGCTTGCTGTCACTCGTACACAGACTTACACCCTTCTAAATACATAATAGCAAGTAGCAGCAGCTACTTGCCACACTCGAGCATCCTACACAACCCCACAGTGAGTACAACCCTCTCAAATAACCATACACACCCACACAAATGAATAAGACACTCACTGATAACAGGTAATCATATATATATATATATAGGAGAAACTGAAAGTAAATACTAAGGTGACTAATTATGCATTGATTCAAATATTTAGTACTCAACAATCAAATACTCATGATATTAATCAATTGAGGAGTCAAAATCCCAAATACTCCTCAATTATCAATCACACACACACACACACACACACACACACACACACACACACACACATACACACACACACACACACACACATATATATATATATATATATATATATATATATATATATATATATATATATATATAGTTATAACTAATGTAAATTGCTACTAAGATAAATGATGAGTAATTGTGCAAAACACCTAAAATTTGTGTCATCCTCACTTTTTCAGGTAAGGATAGTTTGATAATTTCATATAGGTATTTAATTTTAGGAATATAATATTGAATATTAGTGTGATGATTGTATTAATTATTTATTTATGTTGAGATATAAATTATTTGTGACTTCTATTAATTATTTAGTTAGAGACTTGTGTTATTTATTTTAGTTAGAGAGACTAGCCCAATATTTAGACTTGACACATATGGACCTATTTAGACTTGTCATGATAAATAGTGAACCCAACTTGGACCCAAGTCCATTAGTCATTTTTACTCATTAATTAAGGAGAATTAATTTAATTACAATTAGTTAGAGACTTCCAAAATACCCACCCTTAATTATTCCTCATAATTCACCGTGTAGGATAACTTAGACCTTTGCAAGTGACTTAGGGATGGGAAGAAGAGGCCGTCCACTATTAGAGGGGGTTCTCCTCTCTCCCTCTCCTCTCATTTCTATTTATTTTAGATTTAGAATTAGATCCCCAATTTTCCATTATTTCTTCTATTGAATTTTTACTCAATTTACCTCTATTTCCTTCTCAAATTCATCACTCTTGGAGCTTTGGATCTTGGAGAAGCAAGGAGCACAAGGAGGAGGAGCTTTAGAGCTAGAGATCGTGTTCGGATCGTGTCCAATTATATTTTTATTGGGAATCAATCTCCCAATTAGTAAATTCTAAATTTCTTTTCATTCTAACACCCAAATTATGCATTTGACCATTAGGAAGGATCCCATGGCATAGGGCTACCTATAGGAACAAGTTTTAGGCTAATTGGTTATGTATTGTGAGTTCTACGTGGTAATTTGTGTGCATGTTGGGGAAATTATGAGATTGACACTTCAAGTGTGTGTCATAAGACCAATTAGATCTAATTAGACATAGGTCGGGGTTATGGGACTGGTACGTGTCCACAAATGGATACGTGTTGGCCGTATCATCGTATTTTATGATACGGTGCGACACGGGGCCCAATTTGAGGTATTTTGTGTAATTACTCCTTAATTCTCATTGTAGTAAGTTAGTTTAGTTGTATTGTAATGTATTATATATATATGAATGATTATTGTGGAGAACTTGGAATTTTGGCCCCTCAATTTGATGTGTATCCTAGTTTCCTAAGTTTCACTCCTTATGTGTTTGTTTAAATGCCTTTGGTTTCCTATGAATATAAGTATTTGATGTGTGTATATATATATATATATATATATATATATATATATATATATATATGTTAGTGAATATGTATAGCTATACTATATATAGTTATATGTGCTCTCTTGTGTATATATGTGGAAATAGTAACTTGGGGGTTTAGGGTGCTTTTGTTTGTGCAGCTACTTAGGATAAGGTGGCAGTGTGTGTGTGGGTGAGTGAACGGTGTTCACAGTTTGTTAAGTTTGGCCTGAACACGAGAGTGCACGGGGAGTAGTGTAATGTAGTAACATCAATTAGAGGGAGAGGGAAGGCCAGACTTGGCAGTACCTGCTGCTCAAGGCAGCAGGTACGGGACTTTGGGAGGGATACAGAGAAGCAAAGGGGTAGCGTGGTATGCACTGTCGAGTCTGATACTGGGATATTCACATTAGCAGCAAGTACACACTCGAGCTAGTAAGGAAAAAGGGTTAGCTCAGTATCAGTTGTGCACACATGTGCAGCAGTAATAGAAAGGGGTGTTAGGTTTCAAGCAGTGGAAACATCAATATATGGAGCGTCAACAACATCAAGAAGTTATAAAGTAGTGGGGTGTCGAGTTTAAGAGATGGTAGCAGCTGCAGTGCACTGTGTGCACTGTTATGTATGCATCATCTGCAGGTTGGGGAGATCTTGGTATCAAAATTAGGAACTTAGGAGTTCAGTTAACAGAGAAGTTGAGGGATACACAAGGGTATATCAGCTTTTGTGTACAAGTATAGGATCTCAAGTGCAGTAGGGTATGGTTATAGTACATAGACATTAGGAGCATTATGTACTCAGTGTGTATGTGGGTATTAAGTGGAGAAATAGAGGAGGCAATGTACAGGATATCAAATGCTTAGGTTGTAGGTATCCTAGTAGGTGTACCTTAGTATCTTGGGTATAGTTAAGTAATGGAGTAAAGTATATAGATACTTTAAGATATTTTAGTTAAGGTATTAAAGGTAAGCGCTGATACTAAGGTTTTGGTGTTACCTAAGATAATTAGATACCCAGGGTATGGTTAAGGTATCAAATATACTAAGATAGTATGTATATAGCTAAGTTATTGCTAATATAGATATAACTCATAGTTATTAACAAGTATATGTAATAGGCTTTATATGGATATTAGTAGATATGGTATCCTAGTATATAGCATTAGCTAGTATAGCTAATAACTAGTTATAGACCTAGAAACCTAACCGGCATAGTATCAACTAGTATGGGCTTGAAATCAACCTAGAAGCTAGGTATGAACCCAAAACTATGGTAAACAGCTAGTTTGAACTAGTTGGCTAGTATGGCCTAGAAATTGTCTAGAAAATCATATTTAGTTCATTTTAGCTTATTTATCATTCCTATACACCAAATGACATGATATTTCATATATAGGTCTGTGTGAAACCATCTCGGATACTGAGTTATACCATTTGCTCAGGACCACAGGCGAGTACACTTATCCGTTAGTTTTTATTTCATAATAGTGTATATATCACATGTTTTAGAACTATATACTAGATTTTGACATAGTGGTTACACGGACTGGTACTATATGGATCCTGTCAGGAGATGTTATCACTTACCGTATTTAGCGGGTACTCCTTCACATATATTTTATCGTGTGTATCGGGTATTAATTATCGTGTACTTTATGTTCATATACTGCTTGTGTTCAGTGTGCCCATATCGGGTATTAATTATCGTGTACTTTATGTTCATATACTCTATGGCACATTAGTTAGTTTTATCTTTTCTATTTAAATTGCAGTTTTTCTATTGCATGTTCTTTATTCCAATACATTACCTGTTCACTCTAGTTCATTATATTCTGATGTTTAGTTATCTTGTATTATTTTCTATTATCTGTTATATATGCTCAATTATGTATTTGAAACTGCTTTTAGAGGTATGTACTTCGCTACAATCCTGACTGGATATATTTTTCAGATAATTGGCTTGTGGACCAGTGTCCTACCTACTACTGGCCACAGGACGACGTACATTTAGAGGATACTCAGCAGGAGGACCTAGTACCAGAGGCTGAGGAGGCTTAGACTCTTTGTTTAGACTTGTACTAGACTCTATTGAGGTTATTGGCATGTATATATTATTTCGAAATTGTTGATGTATTGTGACTTTTTTCCTTCATTATTCCATCTCGTGCTTTATCTCCCTTAGTTTGCATTATGATTGAGTATAGTTTACCATTATCATATGCCATATTTTTTTTCTGTTTGGAGTTGAGATGACATTGACAAGTATCTTATACATATTGTGTGAGATGTTTAGATAGTATAGTTGACCCAGACAGCGTTCTTCCGTCGATGCTGCGGTATAGGCTGGGCGTTGTTCACTACTCGTTCCCTTATTATGGGTACGGGTCGTGACATATTTTTAGTAGTGGCTCATGCAGGTCCAGAGTCGCAATTAGAGCGATATCATAGTAGTGCTCACCTAGAGTACTTCTACGAGCCTGCTTTAGGATATAGGATATAGGCTAAGAGTATACTCAATCACAACTAGAGAATATTTCCAAATATCTATTTTGTTATCCTTATCTATTGAATGTTTGCTTTACTTTGAATAATCATATCCTTCTTTGATGATATCATATCTTACTCAATATTGATTTCTTTGTTAAATCTATCTTCAGGATGCTGCCGAAGACGCGTTCCCAGCGCTCAGGCACAATGTCAGTGAGGTCGGTTAGTTCATCGCCTCTGAGGGCAGTACTAGTAGACGTTGTTCTGGCAGCTACATTCTAGAGGCCCGCCTCACCGATCCAGGTAGGAGTTTCTGCAGCATCTTTCGGAGGTGCTCCACCTCTGGTACAGAGGATATCACCAAAAATTTCAGGAAATCTTTCACCCCCACCACCCGTAGTTGAGCTGACACAGATATTTATGCGCTTTCAGCAGATAAAGGAGGTATAGCAGCGCCAGTCAGAGGTTATGAGGCAGGATATTGAAAATGCCCACCAAATTGCGCTCACCACAGTCGAGAGAGTCGTCTTAGTCCAGCCATAGAGGCCGAGATGCGCTCACCACCTCAGTTCACCCTACAGCAGCCGAGGCCGGGGACTATCATAGATTTTAAGAGGATAGGGCCGAAGGATTTTAAAGGCACTGAGAGGATTATTTATGCTTATGATTGGATAGAAGACATTGAGAGGAACCTGCGGTTGGCGCAGATTTCAGAGAGGTTGCAGGTAGAGGTCACATGAAGTATAAAGTTTGATATCGCACTGACTTGGTTCAGGACGGACCCCAGGATCTCAGCAACAGAACTTACTTGGAAAGCTTTTAAGGAGCTCTTAAAGGAAAAGTTTTTTCCAGATGTGGCTCTGACATTTTTAGAGAGCCAGTTTCAGTAGCTCGTTCAGGGAGGTATGATAGTGGATGAGTATACGACAGAGTATTATAGATTAGGCCATTTTGTGGAGGAACAGAACCCTAGAAGAAGGGCCAGGAAGTTTAGGAAGGGCCTGAACAAGGAGATCAAATCACATACGAATGGAGACCCCTCCTCTACTTTTGAGGAGATTCTGATGCAGGCACAGCGAGCAGAGGATGATCTAGAGCTTGGATCTAAGTGGACGAGGGAAATAAGAGGATCCAGTACTAACACGGGACCAATGAAATAGCCTCAACTTCAGCAGCAGCATCAGAGGCACTTCCAACAGCCTAGACAACAGTATCATGGACCAGCTAGAGCGCCAGTACAACAGATATAACAGATCCAGAGGCCAGTTATTCCTTGCCCATTATGTAAGAAGCAGGGACACGGAAGGGATGCATGTAGGATAAGATTGGGCCAGTGCTTATTCTGTGGATCCGGAGACCATCAGTTGAGGGCTTGTCCTAGAGCTCCATCTCGTCCAGCTTAGGGCGGGGCCCAGGCATAGAGAGCACCAGCGGCACAACAGAGAGGACCTCCCCTACCAATGCAACAGCAGTAGTTCACTCAGCACCAGCACCAGCAGAGAGGTGCCCAGCGATAGGGGTGAGCTGTCGCTTTGACCGTCGAGGAAGAGGAGCCAGTCGGTGATGTTATTTCAGGTTTAGTCTATCTTGATTCTTTTCCAGCTCATACTTTATTTAATTCCAATACTTCACATAGTTTCGTAGCTGTATCTTTTGCTCTAAAACATCACCTTGAGACTGAACGATTGGTAAGGAGTTGCAAGATCATGACTGGGGGTAGCATTATGTAAACACCCTATTTTTTCAGACTAATTTTAATATAATTTTTCTGGATCTTTTTCTGCATTTTGGATGAAGAACCAAGGTCATTATGAGTTAAAGATTTTTACAGGCGGTTTATTGGTGTTAAAATATTCTGGAAAGAATAATTTATTGTGTAAAATGGAGAACCGGACGCATGGTATTTTTCGGTGAATTTATTGGACTCCGGAGCAACGATTTAAGGTCTAAAAGCTTATGGGTTGCTAAACCGAACCGAACAGAACCAACCCGAACCAAAACCCATTGGAAACCCTAGCCCTCGTCGGTTATACTGTAGCAGTATAAAGTCGATGCCCTCGACTTCCGTGCAGACCCCCGCCGCCAGACCTCTGATCCTCTCTCCTTGCCGTCGTCACAGAATTCGTCGTTCGTCTCCGCCGCATCCTACTCCTCCACATCTCGAGCAGACCTCGACCCGCTCGCCCGCCGTCCCCTCTGTTCGACACCGACGTCGGCTCCCTCATCCATGTCAGGCCACCTCCAGACCCCCGGCCAGAACCCCTCGCCGCCTTTCTTTCCCCGCGCTCCGCCGCCGAGTTCAGCGCCCCGACCCCCTCGCCGGATCAACCGAATCCACCACCGCCCTCGGCATAGCCGCTGACCCCAACCACCAGTTTCCCCTCTTCTCCGCCGCGTCCTACACCTCCCCGCGTCCGGCCAGTCGACCCTTCCGGTGAAGCCCCTTGACTGTCTCGACCAGAGCCCTCGCTCGGAATCACAGCAGACACAATCAGGACTCGGCTCGCGTCGAGTTGACTTTCGGACACGCAGAATTCAGCGTTCATGGAGCCCTGTTCAGGTACCGTTTTCTCTCAACTCGTAACTCCATTTTAGTTTCCGTCAGTTTTTATGCGTAGACTGTATAACCCTCTCGGTGCCCATGCAACCCGCTCGGTGCATCGCGTCCTGTGGTGATCGCACACCGCGATCCAAAAACAGGAAAAACAACGGCCTGTTTCACCCCGAAACTTTGTGCGCCCCGCCAAACGGGATAACTTGGTTGCACGCGGTCTTTAACTAACCGTGCGCGTCGTTGATACGGTCGTGTGGGATTTTGCAGAAGTCGATTCGGAGGTGCGTGCACCCCAGAATCAACGCATATCCGCCGACGATACCCCATATCCGACCTTTCTGGAAATTACTGTAACTTTGTGTACACACGTCGGATCGAGACAAAACTTGTGCCATCGGACTCGTAGCAATACGCTGGTCCTGTGACCCGAGTTTGGTCCGATTCTGAGAACGTTGACAAAATCGTGTATCGTGGGCCCCATAGGTTCCACTTGACGGGCAATTTTGTGATCGGCTCATCGGAATCCAATTTTGGAAGTTTCATTGGGTTCGTATCATCGTTCCTGACTTGTAAAAACTGAGTTTGATAAATTTGGAGACCTTTGACTCTGATACGCTTTTCGGTGCAAAGAGGCCCACATGTGGACCCCGCTTTGGCCCGGAAATGACCTTTTTGCCCCTGTGTCCAAATTGGACGTAAGGACAGGCATTTCTAGTAGTTTGATACCTTCTGAGACTATTGGTGATGTTTATTACAGCTTTTGGAGGAGTACCCACAGGATCCACTGATACAGGGACAGTTGTTGGTATTCGGACATCAGGCAAGTGTACCTTGCCAAACTCTGCAGTATTGTTTTATATTTTCCTTGCGTCATTATATTGCTGTGCATGCTTAACCTAGGGCTGTGTGACGTACTTAGCGTCTGATTATCAGTCGGGTGCCAACACTGTACGCGGTGTTGTGTAAGGTCATCTAGAGATGGACATTCGTGACACTTTTATATTCTCGTACTTGTCTTACCAAGTACTCTTTGACCCAGGACACTTGACACTACTCATGAGACAGGATTTTCCCGAGATATTCATGGTGATTCTGTATAGGATACAGGACTTGACAGAGATACTATATTCATAGATATATTATGACTTATTGCATTAGCTATGATCCCGCTTGACATGGACATGAGACGTTGTGGTCATGATATGCGTGGTTACATTGGGAGGGGAGAGACACACAGGCTACAGGCTATTTTATATATATATCTTCTATTATTGAGAGGTCGTAGACTCTTGGAGTAGAGCTAGACCCACTACCGGTTATTACCGCTACCGGCTCCCCGACACAGAGCTTGTAGTGGCTCAGCCTGAGTACTCGTGATGCTCTCACTTGCATTTTTACTTAAATGGTTATTTACTTGCCCTATTTATTCCATTTATTTTCTGCACTGCATTTATTTTGGCATGAGCTTTCCTGTACCTTGCTATGTCCCCTGAGGACCTGGATACGGATTATGTCCCCAGGATTTGAGGACGAGATCTATCCCGAGGTATACGGGACCGGAGCAGGAGCTGATCCAGGAGCTGTACCGCCATCCGAGGATGAGGTGTTAGCCGAAGGCTTCTCCTGAGAATCCATGTTTCATGCTCAGTATTTATTATTTATTTCAGTCTTTTATATTCTGGTCTGTTGAACCATTGTATTAGATATTTACCGAGTTGTTCCCCGAAGCACTTTGTTGAGACTGGTTGATGATTTACATTCCTTATATTCTATAGATCATATTTATATCTTGTGTGGATGAGATTAGTTGTGCCATATTGTCGTAGACTTGTTTTACAGCTTAAGTACGCCCTAATGGATCCATTAAATTGGGTTTGTCCATCGGTGCGTGCTGCTGGCCAATGCCACGTATCTGGTCCCTCGGTATTTTGGGACTGGGGCGTGACATAGTTTTTGTGGTGGCCCATGCAGGTCTACGACTAAATTGTTCGGTTTCAACTTAGGGACCGAACCAGCCTGCCCTAAGGATAGAATAAGTTCTAGAATCTCATCCATTATTTAAACCATTATTGAACTCTTTATCGAACTCAAAATTGTTACTTGAACTGCATCCTGTATTGATTCCTCTGAGCGTTCTTACAGTTTATATTTTGTTGCAGAGAAATGGATCCCAGGAACGGAGACGAGATTCCTTTGGACACGCCACACGATGCTGTAGTTACTGATATAGACGGAGTGACTCCAGGGAATGGAGGACAAGCATCGCAGAACACTCAAACCGGACAGCCTAATCCAAGGTTCCGGATAGATGACATCCCACCTCCACCACAGTTCACTCCCCAGATGCCAGTTTTCCCGTCCGGACAAGCCATGGACGGGCAACAGATATTCCAGATGATGTATGCCATGATGCAGGCCCAGCAGCAGATTCAGCAAGAGGCCCATCGCCAGGAGACAGAGTATCTGAGGACCAGCCTGGTATCCGTATTGGAGCAGGCAAATCCACCAACGAGGCGAACAGTGACAGGATCTATTACCGATTTCTGTCATCTCAAGCCACGTACATTTTCTGGAAAAGAAGGGCCAACAGAAGTTCATGAATGGCTCACTAACATTCAGCATCAGTTGGAAGTCGCTGAACTTCCTAGAGAGAAGTGGATGACTGCAGTCAGAATGCAGTTAACTGATAATGCGCATCACTGGTGGCTAGCAGAAGAAAGGAGGCTCGGATAGGACCGAGTCACATGGGAAGAGTTCTCCAGACTCTTCCAAGAGATGTACATACCGGAAGTTGCACGATTAGAGCTCAGAGACAAGTTCAACCGCCTCATCCAAGGCGGTATGACATTGGAAGAATATAACGTAGAATTCATTCGCCAAAGTCGCTTTGCTCCAACGTTGATCTCGACAGAGGAAGAGAAAGCCAAAAAGTTCTTTGACGGACTGAAGTTCGAGCTACAGAGATTGATTGGCTCAGCCACACCTACATCTTATACTGAGGTCCTTGCAGCAGCACGACGCATGGAGCGCGTCACTGGAAGGAAATCAAATCTGAAGAGGCCAAACACATCCGCACCATCCAAGACAGCACCTGGAGATTCTGTGAAACGATTCCAGAGGAGTATACCGGAGAGAGCAGCACCCAGGGACAGACCTCTTCCTACTTGTCACCACTGCGGCAAAGTAGGACACATTGAGAAAGAATGCAGGCGTAAGTTGGGACTATGTCTGAGCTACGGATCCAACCAGCACTTTTCTAGGGACTGTTCTGAACGCAGAGACGGAGCACCGAGACTAGCTTTACCTGCACCACGACCAGCTACCGGAGCAGTAGGGGCACAGCAGACAGGAGCTGGAGGAGTCAGACCACCAGCTACAGGAGGCTACCAGCAAAGACCACCACTGGCACCGCAGGCAACCCTATTTCAGCAACAGTTGCAGTAGAGAGGACTTGCTCAAGGTCGAGGCCAGGCATTCACATTAGCTGTTGAGCAGGAAGCTACTGCAGGCGAAGTCATTGCAGGTACTATTTTAGTAGCTTCATTACCAGCCATAGTATTATTTGATTCTGGAGCATCGCATTCATTTATAGCAGCTAGCTTTGTTGCCACCCATAGAGTAGCTATCGCACCCCTCTCGAAGATGAAGAGGATTCTTACGGGAGGTGGAATTATTCCGGTTAGTGATGTCTGTAGATCATGTTCAGTAGTAGTTTGTGGCCGAGAAATGCGAGCTCAATTTCTGATATTTTCCATGCCGGATTATGATATCGTACTTGGTATGGACTGGTTGAGTCGGTACCATGCGACTCTTGATTGCCGACTTGGGCGGGTTATATTTAGACCGCCTGGACATCCAGAATTTGAGTTTCTTCGAGGAGCAGTAGAGCAAGGAGTTCAGCCTACTCTTAGGGTACTATCTGTAGGAGGGGAGACAGGTTACCCAATAGTCATCTTAGAATTTGCGGATGTATTTCCCGATGATCTTCCAGGTTTACCGCCTGATCGGGAAATAGAATTCACAATAGACTTAACTCCAGGAGTAGAGCCTATCACTTCATCAGTATATCGGCTGGCACCTAAGGAGTTAGTGGAGTTAAAAGAGCAGGTAGATGATCTTCTGGATAAGGGTTTCATTCGGCCCAGTGTTTCACCTTGGGGAGCACCCATATTATTTGTGCCAAAGAAGGATGGAACAGTATGATTGTGCATTGACTACAGGGCACTGAATGTTGTGACTATCAAGAACAGGTATCCCTTACCACGCATTGATGATCTATTCGATCAATTGAGTGGGGCAAGGGTATTCTCAAAGATTAACCTTCGATCCAGTTATCATCAGATCAAAGTAAGAAAGGAAGGTATCCCGAAGACCGCATTCAGGACCAAGTATGGACATTATAAGTTTTTGGTGATGCTGTTTGGTTTAACCAACGCGCCAGTAGTGTTTATGAGCTTAATGAACAGAGTTTTCCATCAGTTCTTGGATAAATTCGTGGTGGTATTCATTGATAACATTCTCATATATTCCAAGAGGCCTGAAGAGCATGAGGAGCATCTCAGGATCGTGCTAGAGACCTTGAGACAGGAAAAGTTATATGCCAAACTCAGTAAGTATGAGTTCTGTAGGGACAAAGTGTCTTTCTTGGGACATATCATCTCAGGAGAAGGACTTTCAGTGGATCCAGAGAAAGTTGTGGCAATAGAGACTTGGCCTACACCCACATCAGTTGCAGAGGTGAGAAGTTTTCTCGGACTTGCGGGATATTACCGAAGGTTTGTAGAAAATTTCTAGAGGATTGCAGAACCGATGACGAAGCTGACCCGTAAAGACCAGGAGTTTATATAGACAGAAGACTGCCATAAGACCTTCGAAGAGTTGAAGAGAAGATTAACAACAACACCTGTCTTGACACTTTCTTCAGGGTCAGGAGGGTTTGTTGTTTACAGCGATGCATCAGGTAGTGGACTAGGATATGTTTTGATGCAACATGGCAAAGTCATTGCTTATGCGTCAAGACAGTTGAAGGTCCACGAGAAGAACTACCCAACACACGATCTGGAGTTAGCAGCAGTTATATTTGCATTGAAGATTTGGAGGCACTACCTTTACGGAGAGAAAGTAGACATCTTTACAGATCACAAAAGTCTGAAGTATGTATATACTCAGAAGGAGCTTAACATGAGGCAAAGACGCTGGCTGGAACTGATGGTAGATTTTAACATCGATCTGCAGTATCATCCGAGAAAGGCGAATGTAGTTGCAGATGCGCTCAGCAGGAAGCCTACGGCTTATTTCTTGATGATGCAGCCCGAGTTATTGAAAGATCTACAGGAGCTTCAAATAGAGGTTATCTTACCAGGACAGAATGGCTTGATGGCTAATCTTGAGATTCAGTCATCACTCGTAGAGAAGATTAAGGAGGAATTGCCCACCGATGCTAGATTTAGAAGGTTGAAAGAGAGGACGGAAGCGAGAATGCAGACAGGACTTCGCATTCACGAAGACGGGACATTGAGGTTTGGAAATCGCCTGTATGTTCCAAATAGAGAATTGAGACAGGAGTTAATGACTGAAGCACATAGCTCTTTGTATTCTGTTCACCCAGGAGGAACCAAGATGTACCGAGACTTGAGACAGTATTACTGGTGGCATGGAATGAAAAGGGAGATTGCGAGATTTGTGGCTAAATATTTAGTCTGCCAGCAGGTGAAGGCCGAACATCAGAGGACTGCAGGTATGTTACAGCCGCTTCCTATACCAGAATGGAAGTGGGAGCATATCACGATGAATTTTGTCACAAGATTTTCGAGGAGCCCCAGCGGGAAGGACGCAGTATGGGTGATAGTGGATCGACCCACTAAATCGGCACACTTCTTGCCATTTAGAGTTGGACAGTCCACAGAGGTACTAGCCGACATGTATATGCGACAAATTGTCAAATTACATGGAGTGCCTGTTAGTATTGTATCGGATCGAGATTCGAGATTTATATCTCATTTCTGGAAAAGCATGCAAGAGAGTCTGGGCATCAGACTCAAATTCAGCATGGCATACCATCCACAGACAGATGGCCAATCGGAGCGCACCATTCAGATATTGGAGGACATGTTGCGATCATGTATGCTAGACTTCGGAGGATCTTGGGAAGATCATTTGCACTTAGTGGAGTTCTCCTACAACAACAGTTATCAGGCCAACATCCAGATGGCACCATTTGAAGCTTTATACGGAAGAAAGTGCAGATCGCCTGTATGTTGGAGTGACGTTGGTGAACGTCAAATACTGGGTCCAGAATTGGTAACGCAGACAGTGGAAAAGGTAAAACAGATTCAGAATCATCTACGAGCAGCCCAAGACAGACAGAAGCATTGGGCAGATACGCACAGACGTCCCCTGGAATTTAAAGAAGGAGAGCATGTGTTTTTGAGGATTTTGCCCACTCGTGGTACTATCAGATTCGGGAGCAGAGGCAAGTTGAGCCCAAGGTATATCGGGCCATTTGACATTCTAGAGCGAGTTGGTGAGGTAGCTTATCGTCTTGCATTACCTCCATCCTTAGAGGGAGTGCATGACGTATTCCATGTCTCACAGCTGCGAAGGTACGTGACCGACCCAAGTCACATAGTTGATCATTCAGAAATCGTAGTGGGCCCAAGCTTGAGATATGTAGAACAACCAGTTGGCATCCTCGACGTCAGCGAGAAGACATTGCGGGGACAGACAATCAGACTGGTTCGCGTAGCTTGGAAACATCATTCACCTGGTGAATCGACTTGGGAACGAGAAGATAGTATGCGCCAGCGTTACCCCCACTTGTTTGAGAAGGCAGTGGTAAACTAAGCAACCTTCTATTTCCATAACTCTTTCTTTAGCAGCTTATTCTCTGATTGCGAGGACGCAATCCTTTTAAGGAGGGAAGATTGTAAACACCCTATTTTTTTAGATTAATTTTAATATAATTTTTTCGGATCTTTTTCGGCATTTTGGATGAAGAACCAAGGTCATTATGAGTTAAAGATTTTTACAGGCAGTTTATTAGTGTTAAAATATTCTGGAAATAATAATTTATTGTGTAAAATGAAGAACCGGACGTATGGCATTTTTCGGTGAATTTATTGGACTCCGGAGCAACGATTTAAGGTCTAAAAGCTTATGGGTTGCTGAACCGAACCGAACCGAACCAACCCAAACCGAAACCCATTGGAAACCCTAGCCCCTGTCGTTTATACTATAGCAGTATAAAGTCGACGCCCTCGACTTCCGTGCAGACCCCCGCCGCCAGACCTCTGATCCTCTCTCCTTGCCGTCGTCACAGAATTCGCCGTTCGTCTCCGCCGCGTCCTACTCCTCCACATCTCGAGCAGACCTCGACCCGCTGTTCGACACCGACGTCGGCTCCCTCATCCACGTCAGGCAGCCTCCAGACCCCCGGCCAGAACCCCTCGCCGCCTTCCTTTCACCGTGCCCCGCCGCCGAGTTCAGCGCCCCGACCCCCTCGCCGGATCAACCGAATCCACCACCGCCCTCGGCATAGCCGCTGACCCCAACCACCAGTTTCCCCTTTTCTCTGCCACGTCCTACTCATCCCCGTGTCCGGCCAGTCGACCCCTCCGGCGAAGCCCCTTGACTGTCTCGACCAGAGCCCTCGCTCGGACTCACAGCAGACACAATCAGGACTCGGCTCGCGTCGAGTTAACTTTCGGACACGCAGAATTCAGCGTTCACGGAGCACTGTTCAGGTACTGTTTTCTCTCAACTCACAACTCCATTTTAGTTTCCGTCAGTTTCTATGCGTAGACTGTATAACCCTCTCGGTGCCCGTGCAACCCGCTCGGTACATCGCGTCCTGTGGTGATCGCACACCGCGATCCAAAAACAGGAAAAACAACGCCCTATTTCACCCCGGAACTGAGTGCGCCCCACCAAACGGGATGACTTGGTCACACGCGGTCTTTACCGAACTGTGCGCGTCGTTGATACGGTCGTGTGGGATTTCGCAGAAGTCGATTCGGAGGTGCGTGCACCCCAGAATCAACGTGCATCCGCCGACGACACCCCATATCCGACCTTTCTAGAAATTGTTGTAACTTTATGTACACACGTCGGATCGAGACGAAACTTACGCCATCGGACTCGTAGCAATACGCTGGTCCTATGACCCGAGTTTGGTCCGATTCTGAGAACGTTGACAAAATCGCGTATCGTGGGCCCCACAGGTTCTACTTGACGGGCGATTTTGTGATCGGCTCATCGAAATCCAATTCTGGAAGTTCCATTGGGTTCGTATCATCGTTCCTGACTTGTAAAAACTAAATTTGATGAATTTGGAGACCTTTGACCCCGACACGCTTTTTAGTGCAAAAAGGCCCACATGTGGACCCCGCTTTGGCCCGGAAATGACCTTTTTGTCCCTGTATCCAAATTGGACGTAAGGACAGGCATTTCTAGCAGTTCATTATGGCAAGCTTTCAAAGTGTGAGTTCTTCCTTGGTAAGGTTAAATTTCTCGGGTATGTAATTACAAGAGATGGGATCTCAGTAGACCCGAAGAAGATTTCAGCAGTTGAGTCATGGTCTACCCCAAGTTTATTGGCGGAGATCAGGAGTTTTCTTAGATTGGTAGGCTATTATCGGAGATTTGTTCAGGATTTTTTCAGGATTGCAGAGACAATGACTAGACTAACCAGGAAGGACGTAGAGTTTATCTGGACTGAAAATTTTCAGGCTGCTTATGAGGAGTTAAAGAAAAGATTGACTACAGCTCCAGTGTTAACATTACCAACAGGGACAGGAGAATTTTATATATATAGTGATGCATTGGGTAAAGGGTTGGGATGTATGTTACAGCAGAACGGGAAGGTGATTGCTTATGCTTCTAGGCAATTACGTCCGCATGAGAAGAATTACCCGACCCATGACCTGGAGTTGGCAGTAGTTATTTTTATTCTTAAACTGTAGAAGCAATATTTGTATGGAGAGTGGGTGAAGATCTTTACTGATCACAAGAGCTTAAAATATGTGTTCACACAAAAAGAGCTAAACATGAGGCAGCGACGATGGTTGGAGTTGATGAAGGACTTCGATATATCCTTATAGTACTATCCAGGGAAGGCCAATATAGTCGTTGATGACTTGAGCTGGTATCTAGTGGCTACATACTTGACGAGGGATAAGTACTTGTTGGCCAATCTTGATAGCTTGGGTATTGAGGTATTAGTTCTTGGAGTTAAAGCATAGATGTGGGGACTCCAGGTACAGTCAGAGTTGATGGACCAGATCAGAGTCGCATAGTTCAAGGATGAGTCTCTGAAGAGCATCAGAGCCTAGGTCCGGATGGGATTGGTAGAGGACTTCAGTATTGCAGATGATGGATCATTGCGGCACGGTACCAGATTGTGTATGTCGAGTGGAGCATTGCGCGAGAAGGTTCTTCAGGAGGCGCATCGATCTCAGTACTCTATGTATCCAGGTACGAACAAGATGCATAGAGACATGAGAGAGCATATTTGGTGGTATGGTATGAAGCGAGAGGTAGCTAACTTTGTATTCAGATATTTGTTATGTTAGTAGGTAAAGGCAGAGAGGCAGAGGCCAGGTGGACTGCTTCAGCCTTTACCCATACCAAAGTAGAAGTGGGAGCATGTGACGATAGACTTTGTTTCGGGGATTTTGCGTTATCCAGAAGATAAAGATGCGATTTGGGTTATTGTAGACAGGTTAACCAAATCAGTCCACTTTTTGCCATTCAAAGTGGGTACATCTATGGAGAAGCTCACGGAGATGTATGTGCGACAGATAGTCAAATTGTATGGAGTTCCTGTGAGCATAGTCTCAGATCGGGATAGTCGCTTCTCGTCCCACTTTTGGAGGAGTTTGGTCAGATTGCATGGAGTTTAGGCAGATAGTCAGATTGCATGGAGTTCCTGTGAGCAAGCTTGGGCACTCAGCTCAAGTTCTGTACCGCATATCACCCTCAGACAGATAGGCAGTCGGAGAGGACTATCCAGACCCTCTTGGATATGCTACGCACATGTGCTTTGGATTTCAGAGGCTCTTGGGAGGACCATCTTCACCTGGTAGAGTTTGCTTACAACAACAACTACCAGTCCAGTATCGAGATATTACCATTTTAGCCATTGTATAGTCGGAGATGCCGCACTCTGTTATCATAGGATAATTTTGGTGAGAGAGCCTTATTGGGACCAGAGATGGTGGTGGATACAGCAGGAAGGTGAAGCTCATCAGGGATAGGCTTCAGGTGGCGCAAGAAAATTAGCAGCATTGGGCCGATAGCCATCGGAGACCATTGGAGTTTGAGGTATAGATTTTGTTTTGCATTTCTTATGATTGCTTGTTATAGTTAGAGTGCTAAGGATGTGTTTTGTGCTAGGTTGTCGATCTGGTACTCTTGAAGATTTCTCCGACATGGGGTACGATTGAATTTGGTGGAGGCGAGAAGCTTATTCCATGGTACATCGGACCCTTCGGTATTCTTGAGAGGGTCAGTGCAGTAGCCTACAAACTAGACTTACCATCTGCATTAGAGGGAGTGCACATCGTATTTCATGTGTCGCAGCTGAGATGGTACGTGATAGATCCTATCCATGTACTAGATCACTCGAAGATTGAGGTTGGTCCGACTCTCAGCTACCCAGAGCAGCCCGTAGAGATTTTGGACTGCAGGAAGAAGGTGTTGCGGAACCAGAAGATTCCTTTGGTGCATGTCGCGTGGAGACATCACTCGCCAGGAGAGAGTACCTGGGAGCGAGAGGCCGAGATGCGCAAGCAATATCCTTATCTATTTGAGCCATGAGGTATAATTCTTTCTTGCTTGTATTGATTACTATTGTTAGTTAGTTTCTTCTTTAATTTTGAGGATAAAAATTTTCTAAGGTGGGTAGGATTGTCACCCTCACTTTTCCAGCTAGGGATAGTTTGATAATTTGATATGGGCATTTAATTTTAGGAATATAATATTAAATATTAGTGTAATGATTGTATTAATTATTTAATTATGTTGAGCTATATATTATTTGTGACTTGTATTAATTTTTTATTTAAAGACTTGTGTTATTTATTTTTGTTAGAGAGACAAATCCAATATTTAGACTTGACACATATGGACCCATTTAGACTTGTCATGACAAATAGTGAACCAAACTTGGACCCAAGTCCATTAGTCATTTTTACTCATTAATTAAGAAGAATTAGTTTAATTATAATTAGTTAGAGACTTCCAAAATACCCACCCTTAATTATTTCTCATAATTCACCATGTCGGGGTATCTTGGACATTTGCAAGTGACTTGGGGAAGGGAAGAAGAGGCCGGCCACTATTAGAGGGGGTTCTCCTCTCTCTCTTTCTCTCTCTCTCCTCTCATTTGCATTCATTTTAGATCTAGAATTAGATCCACAATTTCCTATTCTTTCCTCCATTGAATTTCTACTCAATTCACCTCCATTTCCTTCTCAAATTTATCACTATTGGAGCATTAGAGCTTAGAGTAGCAATGAGCACAAAGAAGAGGAGCATTAGAGCCAAGTTGCCCACTAGTGTCCAGCTTCATAATAGGAGAAAATACAGCTAGCAAGCTGTGTGGTCCAATGAGACCCTTCATCTCTCCTGGACGAATCACCATATAAAAATGCTGATTATCCCGAGGAAATGAAGCTATTATATCCTTCCATGATCCATCATTGCAGAGGATATTTGCTCGAAGATGCCACTTTTTACGGCTTCTTACATGCAGGAAGAACATAATCTTCTTCTTTCTCGGTGCAACCCAAGGAATCTCGGCAACCATCTTTGTGGTGAAGGGAGTATGGAAAAACAGGTTCACTCGCTTGCCTTTATATAGGCTGAAAAGAACGTACCAAATCCCAACAACTTCTTAAATATTGCCGAAAAAATCAGCCTCAAAAAATGAGTCAAATTTGACCATTTCATGCTTCATTCAAAGTATTTCAAATTACAAGGAATTTGAAAACTTTGAAGGGGGTCTTGTAGAAGCATAAAAAATATGCTGGGGAATTATACGCGTAAAACCCCCAATATACATGAAGCCCGCGTAAAACAGAGCTTCAGCGCTGTGTAGCATAAAATATGACTTCAGAGCTGCCCGCGTAAAACAGCACTTCAAGGCTGTTTTGGCGTAAAAGGTTGCTACACCTCCCTACAGCGTAAAATACATTTGTCTTTAATGCAACGTAAAGTCATACGAGGAACTCTTCATATTCCTCGAATGAATCTGTCAGACAGAACAGTGAACCTGACTCCTGACAAAAGTACTGCCCGACGATCGAGAGGACGGCTATAATAATAATTCTGCACAGAGGCCCAGGCTGTCGTTTAGTGACATATCCTTGATACAAGTTATTTTTACGCATTCAAGGAATACGCTGCCTATTCTACACAGGCAGAGATGAGTTTTTACGCTCAAGATGAGACGAAACCAGACGCTACGTCAAAAGCTGTTTCTCATGCAGAGCTCGAGGCATATCTCGTCATTTAATGCACGTGATTGAGGCATATCTCTGTATTTAATGCATGAGATTTGGTTCTATCCTTTATAATTTTGTCATGACTGGAGAGCTAAAACTAGGGCTAATACGCTCACATCACCATCTTGGCATTTTACGCCAACCAGGCTATTTTCAACCATAGGAGCACGCCGTATGCTATCTCCTCGAAATACGCCAACCAGGTTATTTTCAACTATAGGAGTACGCTATATGCTATCTCCTCAAAATACGCCAACTCGACCATATTTGCCAAGGTATGTGATAAGGCTATTTAGCCCAGAATACGCTCAAAACCTCAGTCGTGATAGATAATTAGCTATTTTATGCTGGTTATTTATTATTTATGAACCATTAAACTTTACGCAGAGTTTGGCTTTTACGCCAACAAGACAGGGTTTGGCTATTACGCCAACAAGACAGCTATTTGGCTTTTACGCCAACAAGACAGCTATTTCATTTTTTACGCCAACGAGACAATTATTTGGCTTTTATGCCAACCATCTTTACGCGAGGGGCAGTTACCTACGTGGCTTGCATGCCGTGATCTTCAATAAGCAGTTATACGTGTTACCTCATAATGGGACACGCGTCACACGCAGATTCAGGAGATCATTCAGACGTGGATAGCAGTTATTATAATTGTCGCATAAAGAGTACAACTCTTTTCAAAGTTTGGCTTCTACGCCGACTGGACAGTTACTGTGACTGAGCTCTATAAATAGAGACCTCCAGTCACAGGAGATCAGGGTCGAAAAAAGGGGGGCAAAAAGGTCGAAAAAGGTAAAGATCAAGAGATCAGAGAGAGAGAGAGAGAGCACAGACAGAGAGTAGTAATTGACGACTTTGGCAACGAGAATCCAATCCCTCCTGCAATATTTGAAGCTTCTTCTTCTACAGCACTTCTTCATCATCGTGTAGTCCAAGGGACAAAGTGATCGACCGCATATCAGACTCCTATAGCAATTTTTTTCCAGAATCATTTTTATAGTACTTAACATCCTCGTATAGGATTAATTGTACTCTTCTTTTTCTTGTTTGTAAATAAAGAAAGGGTTTTGTATAAACCTAGTTTCATTCTTTCGTTTATCATCAAACATAATCGTATTCAGTGGGTACTCCTTCACATGTATTTTATCGTGTATATCGGGTATTGATTATCATGTACTTTGTGTTCACACAGTGCTCGTGTTCTGTATGCCCATGTTCGTGTTCGTAACATGTCATGATTGGATCCATTGGTATTGGTTAGAGATGGGGGAGTAAGAGTTGGTTATGTGATTAAGCCTAAGTGTATCAGTGTATATGTCGATTATATATTATACGTATAATTAAGTTACTATATTGTATTCGTGTTTAACCCAAACCGATCTCATAATGAACTTGTACTCTATGGCACATTAGTTAGTTTTATCTTTTCTATTTAAATTGCAGTTATTCTATTACCTATTCTTCATCCAGCACATTACATGTTCACTCTAGTTTATTATATTCTAATATTTAGTTATCTTATATTCTTTTCTATTATCTGTTATATATGCTCGATTATGTATTTGGAACTGCTTTTAGAGGTATGTACTTTGCTCCAATCCTGACTGGATATATTTTTTAGATGATTGGCTTGTGGACCAGTGTCCCACCTACTGCGGGCCATAGGATGACGTACATTTAGAGGATACTCCTTTAGAGTAGGAGAACCTAGTACCAGAGGCTGAGAAGGCTTAGACTCTTTGTTTAGATTTGTATTAGACTTTATTGAGGTTATTGTCATGTATATATTATTTTGGACTTGTGGATGTATTGTGACTCTTTTTCTTCGCTATTCTATCTCGTGCTTTATCTTTCTTAGTTTGCATTATAATTGAGTATAGTTTACCATTATCATATACCATATTGTTCCTCCGTTTGGAGTTGAGATGACATTGACAAGTAGCTTATACATATTGTGTGAGATATTTAGATAGTATAGTTGACCCAGATAGCGTTCTACCGCAGATGCTGGGGTATAGATTGGGCATTTTTCAGTACTCGTGCCCTATTTCTGGGTGTGGGTCGTGACAATTGGACCATGTATCTCACCATATTATAAAATACCATGATATGGTCTACATATATCCATTTATAGACACATAGCTAGTCCCATAACCCCGATCTAGGTCTAATTAGATCTAATTGGTCTCATGATACAATATTGATGTGTCAATCTCATAATTCCCCCAATATCAATTCAAAAATCTATGTAGAGACCACAATACTCAACCAAGTTGCCTAGAAATTGTTCCTATAGGTAGTCCTATGCCATGGGGTAATTCCTAAGGGTCAAATGCATGATTAAGAAGCTACAATAAAGAAAAAGTTTAAGAATTACCAATTGGGAGATGGATTCCCAATAAAAATGCAATTGAATACGTTCCGGACATGATCTCTACCTCCAAAGCTCCTTCTCCTTGTGCTCCTTGCTTTTCTAAGCTTCAAACTCCTTGTAGAATAATAATGAGAGAGAAAATAAAGGTAAATTGATTAGGAATTCAATGAAGGGAATGATGAAAAATTGGAGATCTAATTTCTAGATTTAAAAGAATGCAAATGAGATGAGAGAGAGATGAGAGCCCCCTCTAATTACCAAACTATTTCTAAGCTTCCCTCTTTTCCAAGTCATGTGCATGGTCCAAATTGTCCCTCTCCATCCAATTATGAATAGGATTAGGGAACGATTATCTTTGAAAGCTTATAACTAATTCTAATTAAGATAATGCTCTATAATTAATTAATGGGGATGGGTCTAATGAGTTTGGATCCAAGCTAAGCTCACTAGTTGTCATGACAAGTCTAATTATTAGACTAGCCTCTAACAAAATAATTAATACAAGTCACATTTAATCTATAACTTACTAATAATTAATATAATAATCAAATAATTACTATAACACACTAATATTAATATTTATTCCTAAATTTATTTATCCACACCAAATTACCAAACTATCTCTTGTTGGAAAAGTGAGGGTGATAATCCTACCTACCTTAGAAAATTTTCGTCCTCAAAATTAAGGAAAAAACTAACTACCAATAGCAATCAATACAAGTAAGAAAGAATTATACCTCACAGATAAGGATATCGCTCGCGCATCTCGGCCTCTCGCTCCCAAGTACTCTCTCCTGGCGAGTGATGCCTCCACACGATGCGTACTAAAGGAATCGTCGGGTTCTGCAGCACCTTCTTCCTGCGATCCAGAATCTCCACGGGCTTCTCTGGGTAGCTGAGAGTCGAACCAACCTCGATATCCGAGTGATCTAATACATGGCTAGGATATGCCACGTACCATCTCAGCTGCGACACATGGAACACGTTATGCACTATCTCTATTACAAGAGGTAAGTCTAGTCTGTAGGTTATTGCATCGACCCTCTCAAGAATACCGAAGGGTCCGATGTACCGTGGACTAAGCTTCCTGCCTCCAACAAAGTGAATCGTGTCCAGTGTCAGAAAAATCCTCAAGAACCCCAGATCGCCAACCTAACACGAAACACAGCCTTATCACTCTAACTAAAACAAGCAATCACAAGAAATAAAAAATAAAATCTATACCTCAAACTCCAAAGGTCTCCGGTGGCTATCGGTCTAATGCCTCTGTCTATCCTGCGCCACTCGAAGCCTATCCCTGATAAGCTTCATCTCCTCAGCTGCATCCACGACCATCTCCGGTCCCAATAAGGCTCTCTCACCAATATTATTCTAAGATAATAGAGTTTGGCATCTCCGACCATATAATGTCTTGAATGGTGACATCTTGATACTGGCCTGGTAGCTGTTGTTGTAAGCAAACTCGAACAAATGAAGATGATCCTCCCAAGAGCCTTCAAAATCTAAAATATATGTGCGTAGCATATCCTTGAGTGTCTGAATAGTCCTCTCCGACTGCCCGTCCGTCTGGGGTGATATGCGGTACTGAACAAGCTAGCCTACAAACTCCTCCAGAAGTGGGACATAAAGCAGTTATCCCAAAATGAGACTTGCTCACAGGAACTCCATATAATCTATCTATTTGACGCACATACATCTCTGCTAGCTTCTCCATAGACGTACCCACTTTGAATTGCAGAAAGTAGGCCAATTTGGTCAACCTGTCTACGATAACCCAAATTATATCTTTTTCTCCTAGAGAACGCGGAAGCCCCTAAACAAAGTCCATCGTCACATGCTCCCTTTTTTACTCTGGAATAGGTAAAGGCTGAAGCAATCCACCTGGCCTCTGTCTCTCTGCCTTTACCTGCTGACAAACCAAGCATTTGGATATGAAGCTTGCTATCTCCCGCTTTATACCATACCACCAAATATGCTCTCTTATATCCCTATACATCTTGTTGGCACCTGGATACATAGAGTACTGAGATTGATGTGTCTCCTGAAGAACTTTCTTGTGCAATGCTCCACTCGGCACACACAAACTGGTACCGTGCCGCAATAATCCATCTTCTACAATACTGAAGTCATCTGCCAATCCCATCCGGAACTGCGCTCTGATGCTCCTCAGAGACTCATTCTCAAACTGTGTGGATCTGATTCGGTCCATCAACTCTGACTGTACGTGAAGTCCCCATATTTGTGCTGCAACTCTAGGAACTAACACTTCAATACCCAAGCTATCATGATCGGCCAATAAATATCTGTCCTACGGAAAGTACATAGCCACTGGATACCTACTAAAGTCATCAGCGACTACGTTGGCCTTTCCTGTATGGTATTGTGAGGATATGTCGAAGTCCTTCATCAACTCCAACCACCGCCTCTGTCTCATATTGAGCTCCTTTTGTGTGAACACATATTTCAAGCTCTTATGATCTGTAAAGATCTCTACCCTCTCTCCATACAAGTAGTGCTTTAAGAGAAAATAAATGCTGCCAACTCCAAGTCATGGGTAGGGTAATTCTTCTAATATGGGCGTAATTGCCTAGAAGCATAAGCAATCACCTTCCCGTTCTGCTGCAACACACATCCCAAGCCCTTACCCGATGCATCACTATATATAAAAATTCTCCTATCCCCGATGGCAATGTCAACACTAGAGTAGTAGTCAACCTCTTCTTTAGCTCCTCAAAAGTAGCCTGACAATCCTCAGTCCAAATAAACTCCACATCTTTCCTGGTTAGTCTAGTCATCAGCTCCGCAATCCTGGAAAAATCCTGAACAAACCTCCAATAATAGCCTGCAAATCCAAGAAAACTCTTGATCTCCGCCACTGAACTCGGGGTAGACCACGACTCAACTACTGAAATATTTTTTAGGTCTACTGAGATCCCATCTCCTATAATCACATGCCCGAGGAATTCAACCTTATCAAGGAAGAACTCATACTTTGAAAGCTTGCCATAAAGCTTCTCCTTCCTGAGGGTCTCCAAAACTATCCTCAGGTGTTTCTCATGCTCCTCCGGGGTCTTCGAATAAATTAATATATTATTAATGAATACCACCATAAACTGATCTAAGTACTGATGAAATACCTTATTCATCAGGTTCATGAATACCACCGGGGCATTGGTCAACCCAAACGGCATCACTAAGAACTCAAATTGCCTATATCGAGTCCTAAAAGCTGTATTCGGAATATCTTCCTTCTTTACTTTTACCTGGTGGTACCCTGACCTCAAGTCTATCTTTGAAAATACCTCTACTCCGCTCAACTGATCAAATAAATCGTCAATCCGCGGCAATGGGTATTTTTTCTTTATAGTGAGGTTATTGAGTGCCCTATAGTGGATACATATACGTACCGACCCATCCTTCTTTGATACAAATAATACCGGAGCACCCTACAGTGATAAATTGGAGCGGATAAAGCCCTAGTCCTGCAACTCAGCCACCTGCTTCTTCAACTCTACCAGTTAACTGTTGTTCAATCTATAGACGTTCTGTGATATCGGCTCTGCACCTGGCACCAAGTCTATAGAGGACTCCATATCTCTGTCTGGTGGCAACCCTGACATCTCCTCCAAAAACATGTCCATATACTCTACAATCAATAGATTTGGCAGCTCCTGCTCTTCCACCATAGCTCTACAGAAATCTTCCTCGCTCTGCTCTACTTCTCCTCTAACGAATTCAAACTCTGGCTCTCCTGATGCCTAAAATAAAACTCTACCTCCACGACAATCAATACTAACATGGTGCTTCCTCAACCAATCCATCCTGAGTACTATATTACAAGTAGACACGCGCTCAACTCTCGCCCTCCTAAAAAAACTTTTCGATCCTTGCAAATATTACTAACCAGGATAATGCCACCCCAGGTCATAATCTTGCAAGTCCTCCTAACGGTTCAGTCTCAAGGTAATATTTCAGAGCAAAAGATACAGATACGAAACTATGTGAAGCACCGGAATCAAATAAAGCATAAACTAGAAAAGAATCAAAATAGACTGAACCTGAAATAACATCACCGACTGGCTCCTCCTCCTCGATGGTCAAAAAGAAATCTCGCCATGTCGCTGGGCACCTCTCTACTGCTGCTGGTGCTAAGCGAACTGTTGCTGTTGTGGTGGTAGGGGAGGTCCTCTATCCCGCTAGTGGTCTTGCGGGTGCTCTCTGTGCCTGGGCCCCGCCCTAAGTTGGATGAACTGGAGCTCTAGGATAAGCCATCAACTGGTGGTCTCCTAATCCGCAGAATAAATACTGGCCCAATCTCATCCTGCACGCATCCCATCCATGTCCCTGCTTCTTGCAGAATGGACAAGGAATAGCTGACCTCTGGATCTGGTGCGTCTGCTACCCTAGCGCTCTAACTGGTCCAGGATACTGCTGCCTCGGCAGCTGGAATTATCTTTGATGCTGCTGTTGAAAGTGAGGCCGCTTCATTGGACCCGTGTTAGTACTGGATCCTCCTATGTCCCTCGGCCTCTTGGAGCCAAGCTCTAGATCATCCTTTGCTCGCTGTGCCTGCCTCAGAATCTCCTCAAAAGTAGCGGTGGAGTCTCCATTCATATGTAATTTGATCTCCTTGTTCAGGCCCTTCCTGAACTTTTTATCCCTTTCTCTGGGGTTTTGTCCCTCTAAAAAGTGGCCTAATCTGCAATACTTTGCCGCATAATCATCCACTGTCATACCTTCCTGAATGAGGTAATGAAACTGGCTCTCTAGAGATATTAGAGCCACATCAGGAAAGAACTTTTTCTTGAAGAGCTCCTTAAAAGCTTCCCAAGTAAGTCCCAGTGCTGAGATCCTGGGGTACGTCCTGAACCAAGTCAAGGCGATATCAAACATCATGCTTCCTACGGCCTCTACCTGCAACCTCTCTAGAATCTGTGCCACCCGCAGGTTCCTCTCAATGTCTTCTATCCAATCATCAGCACAAATAATCTCATCCATGCCTATAAAGTCCTTCTACCCCATCCTCTTGAAATCTATGATAGTCCCCGGCCTCGACTATTATGGGGTAAACTGAGGTGGTGCCATCTGTGGTTGGACTAAGGCGACTCTCTCGACTGTGGTGAGCAAAATCTGGTGGACATTCTCAATGTCATGTCTCATAACCTCTGACTGGTGCTATTGTGCCTCCATCATATGCTGAAAGAGCTCAAACATATGCATATGATCGACTGTGGGTGGTGGAGGTGGAAGATCCTCTGAGACTGTCGGCGTTGTCCTCTGTACCGGAGGTAGAGCACCCCCGAAAGCTGCTACAAAAATGACCACCTGGATCGGTGAAGCGGACCTCTGAACTGTAGCTGCTGGATCTGTGTCTGCTAGTATTGCCCTCAGAGGTGACGAAGTGACCGATCTTGCTGACACTGTAGCTGCTGGAACTGTGTCTGCTAGTATTGCCCTCAGAGGTGACGAAGTGACCGATCTTGCTGACACTGCACCTGAGGGCTGGGAACGCATCTTTGGCGGCATCCTGAAAATAGATTTAACAAAGGAATCAATATTGAGTAAGATATGATATCATCAAAGAATGACCTAATTATTCAAGTATAGCAAGCATTCAAATAGATAAGGATAGTAAAACAGATATTTGGAAATATTTCCTAGTTATGATTGAGTATACTCTCAGCCTATATCATATATCCTAAAACAAGCTCGTAGTAGTACTCTAGGTGAGCACAACAACGATATCGCTCTAATTATGACTCAGGGCCTGCATGGACCACCACTAAAAATGTATCACGACCCGCACCCGAAATAAGGGCACGAATAGTGAGCAATGCACAACCTACGTCGCAGCACTGGCGGTAGAACACTGTCTGGGTCAAACATACAATCTAATATCACACACAATATGTATAAGGTACCTGTCAATGTCATCTCAACTCCAAATGGAGGAACAATATGGTATATGATAATGGTAAACTATACTCAATCACAATATCAAACTAAGGAAGATAAAGCACGATGTGGAATAAGAAAGATAAAATAGGAATCATAAATACTATCACAAGTCCACAATAATATACATACATGCCAAAAAGTCTCAATATAAGCCTAATACAAGTCTAAACAATGAGTCTACGCCTCCTCAGCATCTAGTACTAGGTCCTCCTGCTCTAAAGGAGTATTCTCTAATGGTACGTCGTCCTGCGGCCGGTAGTAGATGGGACACTGGTCCACAAGCCAATCATTTAAAAAATATATCCAGTCAGGATTGGAGCGAAGTACATATCGCTGAAAGCAGTTACAAATACATAATCGAGCATATATAACAGATAATAGAAAAGAATACAGGATAACTAGCCATAAGAAATGGAATGATCTAGAGTAAATAGGTAATGTACTGGAATAAAGAACAGGCAATATGAATAACTTCAATTTAAATTTAAATAGTTAAAACTAACTACTGTGCCATAGAGTACAAGCTCATTATGTGATTGGTTTGGGTTAAACACGAATACAATATGGTAACTCAATTACACGTGTGATATATAATCAACATGTACACGAATATACTTGGCTTGATCACATAACCAACTCCTACTCCCCATCCCCAACCAATACCAATGGATCCAATCACTACATGTTATGAACATGAATATGGGCACACTGAACACGAGCAGTATATGAACACGATGTACACTAAAATCAAAACCCGATACACACGATAAAATACATGTGAAGAAGTAACCGCTGAACACAGTAAAGGATAACATCTCTGATAGGATCTATATAGTACCAGTCCATGTAACTACTGTGTCAGAATCAAGTATACAGTTCTAGAACATGCGATATATACACTATCATGGAAAGAAAACTAATCGAGAGATAAACTCGCCTGTGATCTTGAGCAATGAACGAGTCTCGATGTCTAAACTGGTGTCACATAGACCTATATATGAAATATCATGTCATTTGGGTATAAAGAAGTGATAATAAGATAAAATGAGTCAAAATAGAATTTTTAG